>CM028131.1:1165292500-1165835000 GCA_016271365.2 Neoceratodus forsteri
CTCCTTGTTGAAGCAATGTTTGCCTCTGTTTAACTGCCAACAAAATCATGTCAGGCAAAGACTATTATGCTATGCTGAGTGTCCATAGACTAGTTCATGCTGCCATGTATGAGCTACACTGGAATGCATTTGAAAGCTGGCTTATTGGTGAATATAACAAAGAGATGAAGTGCATGGCATTGCTTTCAGAAAATGTTCAAACACTGAGAGATGCCGTGGATGCCAAGAATGCACAAAATGCAAATGATTTGTCCGTCCAAACAACTAGGCTACTGGAAGAAGTAGACACGTTAATAAATGAGCACTATGAGGCAAAGTGCAAATCCATAGCAACAAGGCTCTGGCTTATGTATATGTACATGGCCATGATTCAGATTCTGAATTGCTATAGCTATGCTGAGCAAGCTGGACACTGGGAGCAGCACCTGGCTGAAGTTGAAAAATGCTTCCATATCTTCTGGCTGCTGGTCATCACAAATATGTTTCCTGCATTCCCCATTACCTGTCCACTATGAAAGACCTGCCAGCCACAGTGCTAAACATCACTGAAGCATTCAGATTTGGCAAATTCACCATGCACCAAACAGTTGGTAAGTTTAATGGTTTGTGGACTAATGTGGCCCTCAAGGAGATGTATAACAAAGATGCCAAAACCCAGCTTTTCCATGACATAACCTGACAGCCTGTCACTATGGAGAAATACCTGCATTGATTAAAAGCACAGACAGCAGTCTCTGAACAAATGAAGGTGATGGCTCATCTTCACAGCACTGATGATCACAAACACCATGGAGATGAGTATACAGGACATAGAGACAGTACAGCAATTAAAACAATGATGAATGTGGTCACTGGCAGAATGATCAGTCCATTCACCTGTGATACCAGTGATCTTCTGAAAATTTCTACTGGTCAAAAGGCTACATCAAATGACCTCACTGAAGTCAAGGGAAATGACATTGCAGCCTTAACCACAGCACAACAGAGTGGTAGTGAAAAACTTCAAACTGTAAAGCTTCAGCAATTTGCAAGTAAAGCCAAAACACCCTCTCACATTCAGAAAGTGAAAGAGGTCTATGAAGAGGGGAGCAATATGATCAGGAACTTGTACTTTATCTAAGATCTGGATGATGACAAAAAGGTAGAAGCCTTCAGCCATGAATGGACAAAATATCCCTCAGCTCTTTTTTAGCCATATGCTGACCTTCCCCAAGGCTATGCTATGCACAAATGCAACAACGCTGATTACCTGGCTGCCCTAAAAAGTTACCTTGGTGAACTGTGGCCAGAAGATGGTAACTAGCCATCTCCAGATGATCCTACTATACTAGTTGTTCATGCAATGGCATTTGATCAACAATAGAAATGCCTTGATAGTCATACATTTGGCGACTTGCAGGAGAAGTACATAGATACATTACTTTTAATATAGACTAAGAGCTGCAACTGCATCAACACTGTATGAGATAGGAATGATGTTAGTCCATCAGTAAGCTTGAAAACTGAGAAGTGACAAAAATGGGAAAAGCGTTACTGCACAAAGTGCAGAGCATATGAACCTTGGGAATCCCTGCCCATCCCCTACTGGAAATACTTAATTGCCAGCTCCCAAAACAAGGTCATTCTCTTTGATTTCCTGGGAGGTGCTTGGTAAAGCACAGCACTCAGCTACTAGAGGGATGTAAATTGATTCTTGGTGGATTGTTCAAGGACCCAGGTAATTCCATTCTTCTCTGAAAAGATGATGTGGTAGTAATTCCTGAATTGTCATGTACAAAACATGAAGAAGCAGATACAAAAATAATTTCCCATATCACATATTGTGTAAACACACTTGGATATCAGAGCGCATAAGTGGAAGCCATAGACACTGATGTGATCATAATGTACATCTACTATAGCACTCAGTTGGCTGGTCTAGAAGATGTATAGGTTCCGAAGATGGGCATGTATCTGCCATGCCATTCAGTAGCAGCTTCTCTTAGCACTATGTGCAACACAGACTCATCACAACTCACATCAGTTGTTCTTAGTGCTTACATCTTAAGTGGCTGCAATACTGTCAGCTATCCCTTCAGAAGAGTCAAGAAGCATGTTCTAAAAGTTGTCCTTTAAAATGCAACCAACCTTCATGCATTAGCAGATGATGGCAAACCTAGAGTAAGTCTATATGTCACTGATGAGGTCATTTCAGCAGTGCGTGAGTTCTTCATGACATATTACAGGGACAAGTTCAGTGGTAGCCTAGATGCACTCCAAGCTCACCTGTATGTGACAACAAAGGGTGATCTATGGACTCTGCCACCAACACAGGATGCCTTTAGACTTTACATGCTGTGGGCTCTGCACCAGATAGCAGTCAGTAAAAGGGCTCATGAGTCAAATCCAGTGCTTCCCAACCCTACATTGTTTGGGCTAAGTCTTCAAGAATGCAGGCTATTCCCCCATATGATACAGAGGAACCAATGCCAAAAGTGGCCATGCAAACCAACTACTGCAAATGCAAAAGAAACAAATGCCAATGAGACTGAATTTGTGCTAGGCAAATGTAAAATGTGTTACTGCATGTACAGCATGTGTAATGCTGACCCCATGAAATGCAGTTGAGATCAAATGAATCTGACTTTGGAAGACAGTGACAGGGATTAAGTGACATTGAAGATCACATCTGTATATGACTGGTGAAAGTCAGGAACTTGATGATTGGTATAGTGATGATCTCATGAAATTGAATAAGCAGACATTACCAATGTAATACTAAACAGGAAATTCTACAGCCTTAGATCATTGACTAATAAGTTTTATATATACAGTTAACTAAATCTTAATTAATCATAATTATTTTCTTAATTCTAACTATACTCTTTGTATTGAACATGTTTAATTTTAACACTGCTTAGTGTGATAGACCCTTGCATCAATGAAACAAAATAAAATGGTTTTAGTGCATAAATAAATGTTTTAGTTACCAGTATGTTTACAAATTTTGACTATGTCCATTTGGGGGTAGGGGTACACAAAATGGAATATCTGAGTCATCTCATGATATTTGAGCCAGGTTTATTTTAAATGAAAGCAGAAACATTATAGAAGATAGAAATACAGTATAATGTAATATAAATACAATAAATACTTTGTCAGAGGAAACGCTATGAAGTCTACTCAAAAATTTAGCTGAAAAAGCAGCAATTTTGGAAATATTTTCCTACAATAATTTCATATTCTGCTCTGTACTGTAAAGACATGATGGCAATGAGACTTATTTTATGTGAATAGCCTCAATGTGCATAACTGGTACACACTTTAGACTGATCTTAGCAATATTGAAGGTTCTGGATAATATTTGGTAAAATTTCCACTTTTCCAGATTTTTCTCATATTTTTCATTCACATTTTACTTATTTCAGTGAATTTCACAACTTGTTCAGGAGTTCTGCTACAGCAGGCCTCTTGATTATAGTAAGGGGGGGGGGACTGGGTCTCTTCTTTCCAAAAATGGTGGCCTGCAAAGTATAGTAAGAGGTGTCAGGTCCAACCCCATTCAAGAGCCCTGGATCCTTGACTAAGGTGAACCAATAAGCCTTGGACTTTCAGTTAGAGCAGTAAAGGGGAACATCAAACAATGGCCATTAACAAACAGAAAAACTATCTTCTGTCATGTTAAAACTTTTTTCTCCATGCATTGCCTCCCTCTGTCAATCTTGTTCAATAAATTCACTATCAGAGACACAAATTCCTGATGACTGGTTAAGTGCTGTAGTTACCCCTACACACAAGAAGGATAGTTGAACTGACTACACAAATTGTAGACCAATCAGTCTTATATCTGTTATTGGTAAGATCTTATAATCTTTTATTAAAGATGCTATACAGAATGATATATAAAAATAGAAAGCTCACTGATGAAAGACAGCATGGATTTATGGTCTGGAGATTGTGCAGCACCAACCAATTATGCTTCTATGAAAAAATCTCAGTGGGTTTGGATCAGGGGAGAGTGGTGGACTGCATATACTTGGACATGTTTAAGGCCTTCAACAAAGTGCTACATAATCAAATTATACAATCATTAATTGATCATAACATTGATCGTAACATAATAAGTTGGGTCCAGTGTTGGCTCAAGTAATAGATCCCAAATAGTAAGCACTAAAAATCTCTGGTCTTCCACCATTGAAGTTACTAGTGGTGTCCCACAGGGCTCTTACTGGGTCATAATGTCAAATGTTTAATAACATACGACAATATGGCTAAACGGCTATAGTGTAGTCTATAACCACTACTGGTGCAATACCACATATACTGCTGTACGTGGTATTGCACCCGTAGTGCTCTCCCAGGCAGAGGATATGACCTCTGCTGGGGGTGGGTTCTGCCAAGCAGCTGCTGTGGCTCACAGGACTGAACCACAGCAGCAGGAACCCAGGCACTGCATATGGGACAGGGTTTGATTCCCGGTACCAGAATCTTTTAGTTTTCATACTTTTGTGCACTCTCCAAGTTGTACCCCCCAAGGAGTTGAGAATCTTTAGTGGGGGGGTCTGGGGGCCCAGTCCCCCATAATGGGGGTTGGGGCAGAGCCCCCTACAGAAAAAAGACATTTGCCTCATGGCAGAAATTACGCTGTATTGGCAACACAATTTTGCCATGAGACATAATGTCTTACAACATTATGACCCCATGCCCACAAGGCTCAGTTCTAGGACCACTATTATTTCAATTATTCATGTCTAAACTAGGTCAAAATGAGCCAGTATGGATTAGCAAGTATGCGGACGATACCAAAATAGCTAGTATCATGGGAAATAATACAGAACATATTCAACTGCAAGAAGTTCTGGATCACATTATGCTATGGGAAGATTCAAGTAATATGTCTTTCAATCTAGACAAATGCAGCATTATGCACTTTGGAGGGCATAACCAGGGCCCCTAGTGCTCTGCAGCAGATTTTTTTGATTTCTGCGGCAGGGATCCTAGGCTCCTAAGGCAGCATTTTCTGATTTCTGTGGCGTGATTTATTCATTTCTGTGGCAGAATGCAGTCCTGCCATTGGCTAAAATATGATATGATGTCATAGATGACATCACCTGCCAAGCATAGAGGAGGGGCTTCAGGATAAACAGGATGAATACGGGAGCATGTCACTGTGGAAAAACTGTATATTTGAATGAAAATTCACCAAAAACAATGAATTCTGCAGCACTATATGAATTCTGCGGCATGATGAAAATTCTGTGGAAAATTCAACAACCACAGAATTGCAGAATTCCAGGGGCCTTGGGCATAACAAACAATTTAGATATATAGTCTTGGCAATTCCACCCTCAAAAAGTTTGAATATGAAAAAGATCTTGATATAATTATATCTAACAAACTAACCTTCAAATCACATAGTAACACCCAGATATCAAAGGCAAAGAGAATTCTACATACACTGTAATAAAAATAAATTTTAAAAGCAGAGATGCACAAGTAATAATGCCTCTCTACAGATCTTACACAAGGCAATTACTTGACTATGGATCATCTCCATGGGGACCAGTAAAGAGCAGTATAAAAGATTCAGTTGAAAATATCCAAAAGCAGTTCACTAAGTTGATTTATAACTATAAAGACTTATCTTATGAGGTTCGATGAGATAGATTATACCCAATGTCTTTACATAATAGAAGAATAAGGGAAGATATAATACTTTGCTATAACATATTAAATAATAAACACTTAACCATGGAGTTAAATCTTGAATTTAAAAATCATAATAAAGGCACTACGGGTCATAGATTACAACTAAAGCCTGGTAAACTTCAAACTGAAAGAAGAAGAGCCTTCTACACAGAAAGGATCATTAACCCCTGGAATAATCTCCCTGAATAAATAATTAATAGCAACAAGGCACTTTTCAAATCCAAACTGGATAATTACATTTTTGATGGCCATCCTATATTTTACTATACCTAGTTACTGGAGCACATATGGGCTCACTGCCTTGCTTAACTCCTATGATCTTAGTATGAACACTGAGCTCAAATTAGATGTCTTAATCTTTCTGACTTCCCATGGAGGCTGGAATGATTTTTCGCTGGATACGAAATTGTACCCTAATCTGCTACAGTATGTTGGCAAACTGTACATGGAGGCATGATACGTCTTACATAAATTACGCAAATGCGGAACTTATGCCAAGCAGTTGCAACATATGACTTACGCTCAATTCTACAAACATTATGACTTATGGCAAGAAAAGTCCCGAATGTCACAGACCACAATATATGGCCTTTAAAAGGCCACAAACCACAAGACAGGTGTAAACAATGGCAATCCACAATGGTGCAGAACCGTGGAGCACAAGCAAACTGAAATATAGCACAACAGGCAATGGAGAGGCAGAGATGTAAAAGGAACTTCACTCATGATGAGGTGGACATCCTGGTAATGGAGATGGGCAAGCACCATGTCTTGCTGCTGAGCTAAAGTGGGGACAAGGCCAGAGGGGACAAATGGAAGAAAACAAAGGACTCTGTAGCCAGGAAAGTCAATGCTGTGGCCCCGCAAAAAAGATTGGTAAGGGACCTATAGAAGAAATACAATGACCTGAAGCAGATTGTGAAACAAAAGCTGGCACACAACTGCTGCTGTGCCCTAGCCATGGGTGGTGGCCCAACTCAGCAACTGACACTCAGCAGCACAGAGAAGAGGATAGCCAAGCACTTGTGCCAGCAAAGCATTAGCAGCGACACTGACCTAGACACATACAGGCAGCAGGATGGCACAGGTATGTAGAGCAGTGGGAAATGCATGTAATGTGACTGTGTGCATGGAATGCTGAGTATAGCACCGCCATGCTGGATAGTGTCCATGCATGTGAAGTGCACTATGTGGCTGTTCATGTGTGCAGTGGTGGACAAAAGACCCCAAAGTAAGGCTGTGCACCATGTGGATGCCCACAGGGGGTGGGGGAATGGGGCCCTCCAGCATGTAGATGCCCACAGGGCATGAGGGGTGGGCATGGCTCTGCAACATGCAGATGCCTATGTGTGGGGGGGGCAAGGCTGTGCAACATGATAATTGAGTGTACTGGTGTCTGTTGGACAAGGACCGTGTAACCAGAGGGAGGAACAGGGCCCTGCAGCATGTAGATGCCCACAGGGGGTGGGGTGGGGGGCATGGCTCTGCAACATGCAGATGCCCAAGTGGGGGGGCAAGGTTGTGCAACATCAAGACACCTGCCCATTGTGGGGTGGGGTGCTGATGATAGTGTGCTGTATCCCACAATCACTGATAGCATGTCCAATCTACAGATACTGCAGCAGCAACAGATGACAGAGGGGACAGTAGTGATAGAACTAGAGGAGGCCAGTAGCACAGTGGGCACAATGCAGACTCTGATGATGACAGCAGCAGCACCACCACCACCACCTCAACAAGCAGCAGCACCACCACAAGCACATCCTCCCCAGACACACCAGTGGACATGGAGGAGGCAGACTGCAGTGAGGCCAGTGTTGTGGGAGTGAGCATGGAGGACGACACCAACAATGGTGTAGACAGCAGGGATCAAAGCACCCAGGCCAGCCACAGTGATGGTGACAATGTGGATAGTCAAGCAGCAGATGGTGGGGATGGGACTGTGGCTGGTGAAGGTGATACTGGAACTGTAGCAGATAACGGACTGGCGACCATGGCATGGGACACAAGCCCTATAATTAGTGCAGCACTAGAGGCACAGATGGATGATGCTGTGCATAAGATGAAGGACCAGCTGTCCCCACCTGCATGCATCGGCGACTACTGCCACTCAGTTGTGGCTGGTCAGGGGGACATGACACAGGAGCTGACAGTGATATGGCAGGTCCTCCAGAAACACCATCAGAGCCTAGATGTTCACCTGTCATCCATCAGCAACATGCTTGCCACTGCAAGGAAGAACACGGAGGTGATGCCCAGCATGGTACAGGCATTAGATGGCATAAGGGACTGTGCCCAGGGACAGATGGGGGCCATGGAATGCTGCATGTATGCCATGGAACTTCTATGGCACAGCATCAAAGCTACAGTGAGGCAGTGGCCACCACCATGATGCCTATAGTGGACAGTCTACGTGCACTGCACCACCAGTCACCCATGTCACACTGGTCAGCCTCACAGACCACCAGGCAGGTAGACACCCATGCATCTGCACACACACACCCCTCCAGCCAACATGTGCAATGGCAGCATCGCAAGCTGGACCGGAACCCCACATACATGTGGCTGCCCATGCTACCACAGCACAGTGGTACTGGGCCATGCAACGAGAGGACCTGTCAGCACATAGACTGTGATGACAACCTTTGCTGACACTGTCACAGTCGTTGAACAACAGGTGCCCATCACAGAACACACACACACACACAGACCCAGAGGCCAGAGCACAGTACCAAGCCCTGTGTAGGTTCAACAGGGTACACATCCAGGGTCAACGGCCACACCGAAGGAACAGTCTGCCATAATGGGCCCACCTGTGGATGGTGGTATGAGCATGCATGGCTCCACACCACAGATGTCCATGGTGCCTTGGCAGAGTAGGAGGGGGATGAAGTGAAAGGCCAGGACTGTAGATGGGATGGACATGGGGACACAGGACAGCGTCCCCACTGAGGCCCTGCCAGGGGATGGATAGAACACCACCATGGTGGTTACTGCACAGGAGCAGATGACATCACAGCTGATGGTGTCAGGACATGGTGAAGCCATGCCAAACAGTAATAGTGTGCAGGACAGCATGCTACAGTTGATGATATGGTCATATGCCCATGTATGTCTGGGAACATATGATGTACTATGTACTGTACGGCGGGAGAGGGTGGATATACATTGCACTGCAGAGGGTGTGTTCACTGGTATGTGTGTGCATGGTTGAGTGTGTGTGTGTTTGTGTGTATGTGTTGGGGAGTACAGGTTACCACAATGTATATAATACCACTGTCACCACCTACCATGATGCACTGTGAATTAAATAGCACTATTCAGACATTGTTGTCCTGTGTCGTGTGTACCAAACTTATGCATCACAACAGCTATGGCCCCACACATGGGCAGGCCCCTGACATGGCTGTGCAGTTCACCATGGGTGTGTGGGGTCAGTACAGTAATGTGCCACCAGTGCTAGGTACATCACAGAGATTGCTGCCGCATGTACAGCTGGCCATGTGTGCATCACCTGGATGCTGTGTTGTGTGGTGGTAATGGATGATGGGCGGAGCAGCCCGTGCATCATGCAGTCACCGGACATCATGTGGTCTCACATGGGCAACCATGTCCAACACCCTGCCACTGCACATTGGCCATGTACATGTGTACAGTATGGCGTATGCAACAATGTTGTTGGGGTGAAGGGAGATGTGGCCAATGGCACACAGTGATGCTGTGCTGGGGTGGGGCATCCATGTGCACTGCCAGCATGCTAGCCACTGCAGTGGCCAAATGCTTGCATGTGCTGTTAGTAGAATGGTGGTGAATGCCATGTCCATCAACACCCAACCACACAACATTGGTGGCAATGTTACTGTTGTACCACACACACACAGACATTGGAACAAGCACCACACAATTCGAATGGAACACCATCCACAGAACACATCAGTTGCTTGGACACAAAAGGGCAGGGACGTACCAGCAAACCCATTCCATGCACTGTGTCACAATCACAGTGTCTCATCACTGTAAACCACCACCACCAGTCTGCCAGCCACCCACTACTATTATCAGGGGCAGTACATGCCCAGTCACAGACCCTGTTGTGCATGACATCCATTGCTGATTGGAAAAAGGTCCACCCCATGTTCCTGTGTGTACAACGCACTCAGTAGCACCAGCATATCATGTTGCTGTAGCCACCAGGAATCACATACCAGCCATGGCCACTGGCTTATGTTCACAGTGTTGCCACAACAGGTTTGCAGTACCAGGAAGTACACCTCTGTTGTTGGACTATGGTGTGCACCACCATGTGAAGGTGCCACCACTACCACCTGCAGGTCAATGGATGCAGGCAGGTGTTCCGGTACCATGCAAGCCCATGAGCAGTGCAATGTGCCATCTCTTATGTTGACAGGGCATGGGTGCATGGCACACCACAGTGAACACCTGTCAGTGCATTGCAGTGTGTTGCAATGCACCATCATGAAGTGCCAACAGCTGTGTATTCTACAGCTGGCACACATTTGCCATACATGGGATGTGGCAACACATGCAACAGCACTGCAGTGCACATGCATGTGCCCACATGTGTACAATGGCAGGCACACATGCAGAACAGATGGTATAGACCATCAGACAACACACAGGTACACAGTGTTTGCATTAAAAGTGAAACAGTTTAATATCTGACAGCAACAATATATACATATATAAATTACCCCCTCCACCCACAGTACAACAGCAGACATGAATACAATAGGTGACACAAACAACCACAACACCTCCTTTAGCAGAACACAACCTATACATGCATAAAACTACCCCACAAACACAGCCCCCCTCTACATGGCAACTACAGCACAGACTACTAACAGCCCCCCCCACCACCACACCAGAGTAAACATAAGTAACACAGCAGTAACCCCTGGAACATGTAGGCCAAGTACACATGCATGTCCCCCCAACCCCCACATCGCACAGCCAACCTAGCCATCTTCATGGGTGGTGTGGTCACCATTCACATGGGTACAACATGATTCCCCCCCAAACTCCTGGAGCAGTCAACAACAGTGTAACATATTTACATTCCCACACATGCAACCCCCCCCATACAGACACCACACCAGTCCATCACAGTGTGTTGGTGAAGCACACACTAATCCCTGTTCTGGAGTTCTGTGAACAGGGCATCAAGAGACCCACACAGCATGGATACAGCCACCATAATGGCCTCAACAAGCTCCCCCAGTCACCTGTCCTCGTTATCAGGCTGTTGTACCTGGGCCTGCTGTCCTACATCTTCCACTGCTGCCTCCGCCACCAGAGCAACACCTGCACCGCTGGATGGTCTGTCCACCACTAGTCCTGCTTCATTCTGCTGTGATTTTTGCTCCTCTGTGTCCTCCTCTTGCCCCTCTCCCTGTGATGACAGGTCTCCAATGTCCCCCACAGTGTTGTCTCACAGGCTGTCACCATCCTGGCCCTCAGTCTCTCATACGCCTGGCTCCATGGTTGCACCAGCATGGTCTGGGACACCCATGTTTGCTGTAGCCTCTGTGCCCTCCATGTGCACCTTATCTGCCTCTGCAGCCAGCAGTGCCATGGGCTGTGGGTGTGTGAACTCCTCCACCTCCTCCTCCTTCTCCTCCTCCTCCTCCTCATCATCATCCAATGTTTCCGGTGGCAGCAGGTGGGCTCTCCCTCATACATCTTGTTCGCTGGCCATACGTGATGAAATCCCACTCCTTTTGCTCTGCCATGGCCCTGAGGAGGACTGTGTTGGGTGGGTACTGATTGGTGCTCACCTGTTTCAGAGGAATGTGATACAAGTGAGTCTCCACTGACAGTGGTCACTCTGAGATGGTGCATATGCTGGCTGGGTGTAAGTGTGGCATGCTGCAGGCATTACCACATGGGCCACCGGCTCACACTTACCTTAACGATGTTGTCTGTGCAGTCCCTGTTGCTGCCTAACAGGCTGGTCATGGTCTGAACATCCTCCTGCTGCCACCTGTCTGGTACTGCTCCATCCTGTGGCTTGAAAGGTGTGACACATGTCAGTCAACACTGCACATGCATACATTCATTTAGCGGTGGTACATGTCATTGCACAGGCAGGGTGCCATACTCACCTTCCTTGAGTCTGCCTCACCTCTCATATCTGCATCATGCCTTGCCGCCTTGTCCAGGAGGTGACCCAGTATATCTCTGTCCCTCCTGTAGAGGTCCTGCCACTTGTGCTTTAACTGCCTGGTAGTCCTCCTGACACCTGAGACTTCCGGCAGGAATGCACTAATGGCCCTTCACACCCTGTCCCTCTCCCTTGTTGGGTGTCCCCTGCACCCTGGTGGTAGCAGTGTGATGTGCCACTTCTGCACCAGGTTGACCAATTGTGCAGTTTCAGCTGCACTGAGGCTGGGTGTCCTCCCTCTCAATCTGGCCCTGACACTGCTGTGCACACAATACAGGGGTCTGTGTCCACCTTCAGTTGTGTGCAGCCTCCCCTGTCCCTGTTCAGGCCTGTGGTGTCATTACTTTTTGGTCACACATGTCTATCATTGGCTGCATGCATAACATGTGCAGGCCGTAGAAGTGTATGAAATCTACATATGCCGCATATGCATATGGACTCTCTGCATGCCGCATATGTGTATTACTGTGCTGCATGCATTGAAATTGTCACACAACTGCTTGTATATTTTATACCCAAGTGCAACATACTATCAATGCATTCCGAGTCACATTGCAATGCACTGTGCAACTGTGTCTGTGGGTGCGGTTCCCCCGTATATGTGAGATGCATCACTACTGTACATGTAGTGCATGCCACCATATTCCAGGTCTGACAGTATTGGTGTTTCCATGCCCTGCACTCTGTGTCACACACATATGTGTACAGGCCATATACTGCACAGCACCTAGCACAGCCCCCATGTGCTGCTGTCCTGTGGGGGGTTCATGCAACCACATGCCTGTTGTGCTGGTGTATGTGTTCCATGTCCTGCTGTGTATGTCACTCAGTTGTACATGGCTAAATTGTCTACAGCACACAACACTGGTGCTGGTGCTCCCCCCAACATATGATGCTGCCCTGCACGTACCACCTCTACACCACCTGGTACCAGTTACACATCTTCATGCCAGTGGTGGCATGACACAGCTGCCACTGTGTGGCCTATGTCAGCGGTGTTGCAGGTTGTACACTGGGCTGCCACACCAGTTGTGCATGGTCCCCATACCCTGGCAACTCAGGGGTACATTCACACTCACCCACCTTGGGCACACCCCATTGTCCATGTGCATGCTGTGTACAGTCCACTGGCCTTCTTCCATTCCTCTGTCCTTCAGTCAAAGTTCTGTATATGTATGTGTGTGTGTGTGTGTGTGTGTGTGTGTGTGTGTTGCACAGCTGGGCACTGCCACATCACATAGGCACTGTTGCCAGTATACAGTGTCACTGTATTCAGTGTTCAGCACAAGGCAGTATTGCTGTGTGGTGGTATGTTTGCCATGACTGGGTGGATGCTTGCCGATGGTCCCGCCTGCTGGTGCTGTGTTGTCCATTAGTTGAAGTGCTGTGCAATGAGCTTGTGACATGACTGTTGTGCTGCCTGGGCCATTGCAGCCTGGTCTTTTTGCTGTCTGCTGCAGTAATGTGGGACGACATCCTCCTCTTCCTCATCCTCATTCACATCCATGTCTGGGAGTGGCGTGCAGTTCTTTACTGCAATGTTGTGCAGCATGCAGCACACCATAAATATTCTGCATGTTGTCTTGGGGCTGTACTGGAGTGCACCTCCTGATCTGTCAAGGCACCGGAACCGTGACTTCAGGATACCAAAGGTACGCTCAGTGAGACACCTGATGCTGCTGTGTGTGTCATTGTAACTGGTTTCAGCAGGGGTGCATGGGTGGCATAGTGGTGTCATTACCCAGGGCAGTTGTGGGTAGCCACTGTCACCTGTGGATGGAATGGCACACCATCAGTCTGCTTGTTGTGTGTTGCACATGTGCAAACATGGTCAGTGTATGTACATAGCTGTGCTGCTGTGTACTGTTTGCACATACCTAGTAGCCATCCACCTGGGTGGTGTCCCCTCCAGAATTCTTCATGTAGGCCACAGTTGTGGAGGATATATGCATCATGGGTGAAACCAGGGTACTGGGTTACCGCATCCAGTATGCAGCACTGTTTGTCACACACTACCTGCATATTCATGGAGTGCTAGCCTTCACAGTTCACATACACATCCACCTCACCTGGTTTTGCCCTCTTGGCCACGTGTGTGCAGTCGATGGTGCCAAGCACATGAGGGAACTGTGCAATGTCGTAGAAGGACTGCTTCATCACCTGCTGTTGCTGTGCATCCTGGGGGAAACCAATGTTCTCCCCTATTTGTCCCACCATTGCATCCAGGAACTGCCACAAGCACCTGGACATTGCAGACTGTGAGATTCCTACAGTGTCGCCTGTGGGTGTCTGAAATGTTGCCATGGCAAGAAAGCACAGTGCAGCATTGACCTTCACTTCCACAGGGATGGGGTGCCACCTACAGATGGCACTCTGTAGGTCATCATGTAGGTCACCGCACAGTCCTGTAATCATAGCCTTTGGCAGATGGTAGCTGATAAACACTGGTCATCCATGAGGTCCATGTAGGATGTCCTGTCTCTATACACTCGTAGCACATGGCATCTGGTGTCTATGTGCTGTACTGGTTGCTGCCTGTTCCCCTAGTTCCACCCATTGCGTCGCCTACGGTGCCTGTGCCACCTGTATAGTAGCACTGCTCAAATGTGGCTGTGATTGCTGCCATCTCTCAGTCTGTCTCTCTCTCTCTCTTTTTTTTTTTTTGAAATTCAAAATTTATTGAAATACTGCTGGCACAATAATAAAAACAGTATCTTACAACTGAAAACCTGTGACAGAATTTTGCCACTTACAATGTAAAGCCAGAACATGGACAAAACTTTTGTTTTTTGAAAGCTTACCCCCTCTATTAATTACTATACCCTCCCTCCCCTACCACCCCCCCACCCCCCTCTACCCTGTAAGAAATGAGATAGATCCACTCATCAGGGTATACGCCAGAAACAACAAGCCCAGCCGCTGTCAACTAAGTCTGGAGCAAGTAGATTGCTAGGAAGGGGCTCCATATCCGCTCAAACTTTGAGAGGTTGCTCCATCTCATCGCACTAAATTTTTCCATATTTAAATTAGAGGGTAATTCTTGTAACCATTCCACATAATTAGGTGATGTATTATCCAGCCAGTGCTTTAACACTATTTTCTTGACGGATGATGAAATTAAGGCCATATAATATCTTCGGGCTTTGACATTGATACCAGTATAGTCACCCATCAGGCAAATTTCTGGGGTAAAGTAATGCTCAATACCCAATAGAGGATCCGCCTTGTATTTAATTTGGTCCCACAACCCTTTTATCAATGGACAGTCCCAGAAGATGTGTAGTAAGTCTCCATTGTCCTGAAGACACCGGTAACATAACTGGTCCGTTCTATGTCCAATTTTATACACTTTGGAAGGGGTCCAATACAGATTGTTTAGGAAATGGTATTGCATGATACGTTGTCTATCCTGGGTGGTGTACTGGTACATATGTCGCCATATTACATCCCAGTTCCGCCCCGGTCCCCAAACTGATCTGAACAGAATTTAGGCTTGTTGTTGGCACCTGCATAAACTAGGTCAAACAGGGCCTTGTAAACCTTAGAAACCGCATGCGGCTCCCAAACCCTGTGGACCAGGGAATCGAACCATTCCCCCCTCATCTCCCTCTCACTTAATTTATTTCTGAAGCTCTCCAAGAGATGTTTGAGTTGATATACTCTGAAAGTCTGATTAGGGCCTATGTTATACTTGGCTTGTATTTCTATAACTGAGAGGCACCTGTCCCCTTGCATAATATCCACAATTTTTAACCCTTTCAAAAAGGGAAGCCAGGATTTGCAGATCATTTTCCCCCCTATCCTCAGGTTGGGGTTATGGCATATCGGCTGGTGTCTATCTGCACACGGAGTATAATGAATGGAGGCACATAACTGAACATGCGTGTGTAAGGAATCTTTTATTGGAGTGGCTGCTAACCTAGGGGGGAGAGTTCTTAAGGGGGAGCGAAGAGCTTTCAGGTCCATGCCCACCCCTCTTATCAATTCCATTTCCAAATTAACCCAGGGAGGTACATACGGCAATAGCTCCAAGTTCCTAGGGGGCCGAAGCCACCGTAGATATTTACAGAGACTACTTGCCCAGTAATATAACCCAAAATGCGGTAACCTTAGTCCAGCTTTCTCCCTGGGGGCAGCAAGTTTGTGATAAGCTCTACGGGGAGATTTACCTCTCCAAATAAAATCCGTGATAATTGAATGTAATGCTTTGTACCATTTTAGCGATAACCATACATTGAGCATGTTCAGGGGATAAAAAATCCTCGGAAGAACGTTCATCTTTATTATGTTAATCCTTCCCCAGAGAGAGAGTGGAAGCCTACCCCATCTGTCCAAGTCCTGTTTTATGGTAACCTTAAGGGCGTCAAGTTAAGTCTCTATTTTGGCCTCCGACCTTGCCAGCACAATACAGATACTTCAGGGTGAGTGGGGTCCACTATAAAGCAAATCAGAATGTCCGATTTGTAAACTTTCGTGTTAAGGGGAACATCTGATTTTTCTTTACGTTAATTTTATAGCTGGATAGCTTACCATAGTTCGCGATAGCTTCAAGTACCACTGGCACCGAGGTTCAGGGGTTGCTAAGATGCAGTAAAATGTCATCCGCAAACGCCGAGATCTTGAGCTCCTGAGATCCAATTTTTATCCCCATAATCCTAGGATCCATCCTAATTGTACACAGAAGGGGCTCTAAGTATAAGTTAAACAAAAGTGGGGACAAAGGGCAACCCTGTTTGGTGCCCAACAACAGTGGAAAGTTTGCTGAAAATACCCCATTCCAATAAATTTTTGCGGACGGGGACCTATACAGGGCAAAAACCTTATTGATGAAGAGGGATGGAAAGTCGAATTTCTCCATGGTCAGATACAAAAAACTCCAGTCCACTCTGTCAAACGCCTTCTCGGCATCGACAGACAACAGACCACATGGGATTTTACTATCCTTGGATGTTGAGAAGATGTGGGCTAGTTTACGGAAGTGGTCTGACGCCATTCTACCATTCATGAACCCCACCTGGTCCTGATGGATTAACCTAGGAAGGACCTTGGCCAATCGACCTGCTAATATTTTTACTAGGATTTTAACATCATAATTAACTAGTGCTATGGGCCTATAATATGGGACCTTATCTTGCTCTTTCCCTTCTTTGGGGATGCGCACTATCAGGGACTCAAAGAGGTAGTTGTCGACAGTTCCAGAGGTAAGGATACTTTGGAATAGTCTATTTAACCATGGACATAGCTGGTCCTTAAAGCATTTGTAGAAGTTCGGAGTGAAACCGTCCGGTCCCAGGGCTTTGTCTGATGGGAGCGTCTGGATTGCACTTAGGATTTCTGAATCTGAAATGGGGGAGGAGAGCATCTCCTTCTGGCCTTCTGGTATCTGGGGCAATTTACAAGTGGAAAGGTAAGCCCTTACCTCCTCACCACTTGGCCTATTAGGCATAGGGCTATATAAGTCTCTGTAATACTCCTCAAATTCCTTAACTATCTCTTGGGGGGTGGTTTTAATGGACCCATCTTTGAGGGAGGATATATTTTGAATAATTCTGGAGATCTCTGTCGCTTTGAGCCGTATAGCGAGAAGGTGACCTGCTTTCTCCCCTTTATCTAAGTATAAAGCTTTTGTTTTCTTAATAGCATATTCTGATTTCTCTCTCAGAATCTCATCGTATTGGTGCCAGAGTCTGACTAAGTTCTCCCTAGTTCCCGCCGGTGTGCTCTTAGATAGGTTACATTCTATTTCTCTAATCTGGGTTAGCAACTGTCTGGCCCTACTCTCTCTCTTTTTCTTTCTCTCTGCTGCAAGCTTAATAAGATCCCCCCTTAACACACATTTCAAAGCACTCCATTCTATATCACCCCTTCCCGTCGAGTTGCAATTCTCTTTCTCATATTGTGCGATTCTCTGAGTTATACTATCTTTAATTTCAGCAGTGTGGAGAAGTTGATTGTTCAGTTTCCAGATAGTTTGCTTGGGGTGTTAGGGGCAAAGTTAAGGGTACAACTGACCATGGAATGGTCCGAGATGACCCCCGGTACTATCTTACTATCTATCAGTCCAGGGAGCATGCACTGGCTCATCAAGAAATAGTCAATACGTGACTCGGTTTTGTGGACCTCTGAGAGGAACGTGTACTCCTTTTTGGAAGGGCTTAAAACCCTCCACAGGTCGCACAGACCCAGATTGTCCGATAGGTCCCTGATGGCTCTCTGAGCCGGAGAGAGACCCCTACCGCGCTTGCCCTCTCTATCTAATTCTGGATTAAATGCTAAGTTCCAATCTCCACCCAGCATTATAGGAAGGTGGAGAAAGGGGGACAGGTCCTTTAGAAGTTCCACAAAAAAACTGGGTGAGTCCCCGTTTGAGCCGTATATACTACCCAACGCAATTCTCGTTTGGTTTATACGCCCCACTACTATTATGTAACGACCCTCAGGATCTGCCAGTTTATCCTCACACACAAAGGGAATATTCCTGGTTATCAAAATAGCAACTCCCTACTAGCAGTACTATCCCCACTGCATATACCTGACCCACAAACTGGCCTCAGTACAATAGATTCCCTCCAATAAATGTGTTTCTGCAAACATATTATCTGGCCCCTTTGCAACTGTAAGTGTCTCAGTACCTTGTATCTCTTCAATTTCTTCCTCGCCCCTTTCACAATCCACGTGATAAGTTCGTATATACTACCCATTGTTCATGTACTCCATATAACGTCCAAAAATACTAGACCACGCCAGAGCTCCACCTTTCAGCCCTGGCACTCCCTGATAAGCAGATCCATCCTTGCAACAACCCTTTAAACCACATTTAACTCCCCCCTTCCCCATTTCTATCCCCTTTTGGATCCCCTTGTTAACCCCCTAGCCCCCCCCCACTTCTATTGCCTTAAACTTTAGTATTACCCCACAGATTCCCCTCCTCCACCAACAGAACCTCCTTTCGGCCCATGAATTCCCAAGCTCCAATCCTCCCAATCACCCTCCAGCCTCCTCCTCCCTGAAATGACTTGTCTGAATACCTATCAAATGAGGGCTTAGCCTATTACAATACCCTTGACTGACTCCTCCCAATTATCTAAGACTATGACTTGAAACTGGAATAAATCTCCCCAACATCCCAACTTAACTTTCCCCACATCAAAACTGAACTAGGCTCTACATGCCATCAGGACTAGTTATTGAGTTGTATGGTCAACCCAGATAACACTGGACTGAAGAAACACTGATCTTTGCTACCCCTCAAAGAGAGAATTTACCCTCCTAGCCTCCCCCTAGTAGCACTTCAAATATCCCTGAAGTGAACATCCAGACCTCAAACAACATTTCTCAATCATATAAGCCACCCCAGGCTTTATACAGTCCCCCCAACATTAGAAACAAATGTCATGTAGGAAACAATCCAGAAGATCGAGCCCCCCTAGCCCGAAATCAAAATATCAGTCAAGGGAAGAGAAAAAAAACAAAACAAAAAAAAAAAAAAAAAAACCCTCAGTCCACAAATAAAACTCCCCATAGTTTGTTCCCTCTGGACACAGATGCTCCCCAGCAGCCATTTGGGGAGACTCCTTGCTGAGAAAAAAATGGGAGAAACAGAAAAAGGGAAAAGTGAAAAGACAAAGCTGCTTGGTAAAAGGGGAGTGGAGTCAATCAGCCTTTCAGTTCTCTTTGTCCGATGCTCCGACTGGACAAAATGATACAAGAACTCCCTCTTGTGGTTAATGGTCGGAACACTCCAGCAGTCCACTCGACACAGATTCCAGCTCGATACATACAGCTCAGTTCTGTTTGCAGTCCCCACTCCATCCTGACCCTCGGCAAACAAACTATAACATTTGGGACCACAGGAAACGTCACCTCAGTTCTTTCCAAGGGCTCACAAAGTATGATTAAAGGAGCTCCCACAGCATCCCGAAAGCAGGGGAACCGAGTCCGAGTTCTAAAGAGAGCCACCAGCAAAGAGACGTCCAGGTCTGACCCGGAATCCAGGATCATTAAGAGCGAGAGGCATTTCATCAGCATTGCAGCATGACGTGTGGTAAGAACTGACATTCACTGCTAACACTTCGATAGCTGGTACAACGAGCAAACAGGGCATAACGTTGAAATACCTTACCAGACACCACCAGACCCCCGCTTTCCAGGTTGCTCTAGGGTCTCCTCAAAATGAATATTCCCCTCTCTTACCATTTCTCCCAGATAATAAAATGGGAAGCATACACACATATAACTAAGCTTCATTCGAGAGAGACTTCACCCCGCATTAACAGATACATAGTCCCAGATAGTTATCAATTCAGGCCAGTGGCTCCCTTCGTGCCCCCGGCTCTTCGTGACTTGGGGAGTTCCTGGATCATTACATTCTTCCGATTATCTAATTAAGTTTGATTCTGCATCACTCTCCGGGTCGCAACTATTAGGGTAAAGCATACTCCTGGTCACTTCTTCTTAAACAGTTCCGGGAGGGCTTCCTGCAGCCCCTTAGCTGCTGACTGGGCATCCTCAAAGCTGACCACTGGCCAGATAAGGCCATCTGTAGCCTCGCAGGGTATCCCATTCTAAAGCGGATGCTGGTGGCTACTAATTTGGTTACGGTTTGATGATATTCTGCTCTTTTTTGGCGCACCTACAATGGGAGATCCTGGGTGATCCTCAGTAAGGCACCTTCCCATCTCACCTCCTTGAGTTCCTTTATCTTTGCCAGTACAAACTGCCTCTCCTGAAAATTTAGGAAGTGAAAGAACAGTGTGCGAGGTGGGGAACCGGCAGGAGGCATTGCCCGTAGTGCCCGGTGAGACCGTTCAATTTTATAATTCTCGCCGAAGGGCGTAGGGCCAGCAATCCAGGTAAGGAATTTTTGGACGAACGCAATTGTATCGGCTCCCTCTTCTTTCTCAGGGAGACCGATCACAATCATATTGTTCCGTCTGCTCCGTCCCTCCAAGTCCTCAATTTTCAATTCCATTTTGGTAAATTTTTGCTTCAGGTGAACTAATTCCGGCTCTTGCTTTGCTACCCGTTTCTCCAAGGAGGTAACCTTGGCCTCCGTATCTCCTGTACGGCGAGATAAATCCTCTAGGGCCTATGTCACTGCCTTCAGCTCTTCCATCACTGAACATAATTCTGCCCGAAAGGGTTTTAATTCTGCCAGAAATTGTGCCAACGTCAGAGGTTCCCTCTCTGGGTTGCAGCTTTCAGTTTCTAGGCCTCCTGTCGATGCAGAGGTCCTGGCTTTCTTCGACAAGGCCTTAGCCGGGGACACCGGCGGGGTGTGTTTTGGTGGAGATTTTCTCATCTCTGCCTCCATCTGTCCCTGATTTCAATACAGGGTGTTCTAGCAGCCTTCAGGTAAACAAATCCGAGTCAGTCCTCAATATTGCTCTTCAGTAACAGTTTGAAATAGGCTTGTAATGGAGCAGGAGGCTGGAGCAGTTCAATCAGGCAGCTACCATGGAACTTGCATCATGTGACTCCCCCTCTCTCTCTCTTTCTGTGGTTTGTCCTCACACTGTTGTTCTACAGTGTCTCTGCTTCCTGCCTGGGAGGCCTTTTTATACACTGTGTCAGTTACACCTGCCCTCACCTGGTGTAAGTTATGCCTTTGGCCTTCGATGTATCAGGTCCATTGGAACCTTCTAGAATCCCACCACTGTGTATTTTGGGTACATTTCTGGGCGTAGGTCAATTTACACATTTGCGTATCCATGGGGTTGTCACAACTGCAGCGTAAGTTTGCTTGGTCGTAGCTGATTTATGCTATGGTGCATGTCGTCTTCTAGAATTGTGCATGTCACAACTGCATATCGCAACTACGGGTTGCAACATATTATTTGTTGCAGCTGTGCTACATTTAGGCGTATGTGTTCTAGAATCATGCCCAAAGTCTGCATCCAAGAAACATGACCAAAAAGGTGTTATGGTTGCTGCCCTGTATGCATTATTTCAAGCAATGGAATCTGAAGTTCTGGTTCTGAGAAAAAAAATTAGGCTCCAAATCCAGGGAAGTGGACCAGCAATAGAAGGATTTGAAATGAGAAATTTAAAAGCTTAAGAATGAAAACTGGAATGAACTTGAGTGTGTGGTACAAGAAAAGGACAAGGAAATTGTTAGGTTGCAGGAAGAGAAAGAGTGGTTTCAACAGGATAAGATACATGTGTTGCAGTTGAATGGTTTGCTTATGAGCATGGATGACTCACTAAGGAGTGACTATGAAGAGTTGGAGCAAGAGTTTGAAAGATGACAGAATGCACTGAAAAAGAAGCATGGGGGAAACCAAGATGTAAGCGCCACATTTAGAGTTTTGCAGGATCATATCAGTCAGGGACAGAATAAAGGAGGTGTGGATCATTGGTTGTGTAGAATAAAGATGACAACGCTAAATCAGCAGTTGGCAATACTGAGAGTTTGTGTGAAAGCTATGCCATTTGCCCCACCTATCACACTGGCATCTGCAGAGGATGATGACAGTGATGATGATGGTGTTCCTTGGGACTCCAGAGGGTTGATGCCTCACCCACTGGTAGTCACATTAAATAAGAAGGACAAGGAAGAGGTTGAAGGCTTGACTGTGAAGGCAATCACAAAAGCTGGGATCTCTGATGCACAGGCCAAAGAGCTGAAACAAGCAGTCAATGATACGGTAAAGAAGGAGGTGGAGAAATAGATTCTCCTTCAGGGCATGGCTACTGTCCTGGCAGAGACGGTCGCTAAAATTATTGTTGGACAGGGGATGGGCCCCAGCACCCTGCAGTCTGCACAAGCCATCCAAAGCATCATGGACAAAATTGTCCATATGGCTGTTAGTGACAACCTTAGCTGCAACCAGAAAAAGGTGCAGCAACACTGCCAGATGCTCAGCCTCTCGCCTGAGTACCAAATCCAGGTTCTAAAGCAAACCATGAACCCCACGGTGTGGGTAATGTTGCCAGAAGGGATACATAATGATGTAACAGCCCCTATCAACAGAGTTTTGGCTCACCTCTTGGTGATGCATGACCCCAACATGGTCAGCATAATGCCAATGACCCTGGGGAAGTAGCACATTAAAGAAACCCCAGCTCAGTGCGAGAGCCATTTGTGGCTTGCGTAAAGCAGTGCCAAAGATTTGGCTGGTAGGCATCCAGACAGAGACTCACTTGAGTACAAATGCTTTATTCTAAGAAACCTCCAGTCAACCATCTGCAAAAGTATGGAAGTCACCATATTCCCTAAACAGGACCACCTATGTGACATCATGGAGAAGGTGTAGCATGTATACCAGGTCATGCAAGGGACCTCGGTACAGGCTGCAAGACCAAAGTAGCTGCTGTACAGCACAGTGTGGATTCTCCTACTCAGTACAAGGTGGAAGGGAAATCAAGAGACCCTCAACAAGACAAATCCTCACACCAAAAGCAAGGAGGATATAACAAACAGAAATATCAACCAAAGTCAAACCAATCAGATACGAAGGGCAATAACGGATGTAAACAGTGACCCTGACCTTCATACAAGTATTTGTTAGCTGAAGTAGACCATCTTCAGGCGCATTAGTCCAAAATTGAATCGATTATGTCCCAGTCCAAACTGGAACAGACAAGAGTCATAACAGCCATCTCCAGAGCAGATTCAGCGTCCCCTGCGGAACAGGATTATGATGGGGGTGAGCAATCAAAGTTTGTGCATTCCAAAGTAGTACAGATTCTCTGGGAGTTGGATCTCACACTCTACGATGCCTTGCAAGATTGTGGGGCATCAGACTGATGGTGTCAGGCCCCAGTCCAAATGGTCACATTCATGGTTTCCGATGACTCTGGATGCCCATGTGTAGAAGCGCTGGTTAGGGGCCTCCAGCTTAAACTACTTCTGGAGAGAGGCACCACCATTACAGTGTTACATCAGGATAATCCCAAATACTCTTGCTGGTCAATGGGGAAGGCCACTTCCACCCAAACCTTTGAGGGGACTGTGGTTATGAACTTCCAGTCCAAACCAATACCCATTACTATCAGTACCTTAGAAATGCAACATTGCTTTGAGCTCATGATTCTCCATCATCATCAGAGAATCCTGGGTGTAGATTTTCTCTCTCAGTATGGGTGTGTGGTGAACTTAGCCAACAGGTTACTACTTAAGGTGGCTGGCCTTAATCATTTGCTACTCAAGTCTAATTCATACATGATAGCATCAGTGAAGGTACATGACATGGAATACGACGTCTTCCTTGTGTTCCAGCAACACCCTGTTTTCATTAAATTGAAGCCTATTTTGGAAGAACACTAGGATGCTTTGCCAAAAACAAACATGACTGAGGCAGAATGAACACCCTTATATTAGTTATTGGTCGGGACCCACCATGCCAAAGGCAATACCCCTTTCCAACAGAGGCAATCCCTTCTCTTAGGGCCACAGTAGAATCCCTTCTGAAATAAGGGGTCATTAGGCCCTGTGTCTCTACAAACAACTCTCTGATTTGGCTTGTGAAGATGTCCAACAACATTGGAGGTTGATCATTGACTACAGGAAGCTCAATCAAGCAACCCCAAGCTGTGCACCTACAGTGGCATCTGCCCTGGATGTGCTCAAGCTCCTTAAACCTGAACACAAATGGTTCAGCACCCTGGACATTTCCAGTCATTTCTGGTCACTGCCATTGGCCAATACAAGCTTGTCTTCACCTTTGAAGGATGTCAGTACATCTGGATCTGACTTCCCCAGGGTTTTCATAGGAGTCCTTCCCTCTTTCACATTCACATGAGGGATACCATATTAGGTTTTTCTTCCCTAACTGCCTCTTGCAGCATGTGGATGATCTTCTTTTGGCCACTGCAGGCCAGGAAAAACACCTACAGCTCCTAGAGGAGCTTCTCACACTTCTGCACCAGGCAGGCCTCAAGTGCAACCCTACAAAAGTTATGGCTTTGCCTCCCAGAAGTTTCCTTTTTAGACCTGCATATTACTGCAGAAGGCTGGAGTCCAACGTTGGACAATGTATTCAGGATTGGCTCTGCCTACTAGTATCTCCACTCTAAGATGCTTCCTGGGCATGGTCAATTACTCCAGAGACTTTATCTGTGATTTTGCACAAAAGACCACACCCCTGTATGAGTTACTGAAAAAGGATGTTCCCTGGTCATGGGGACCAGAACATACAGCTGCTGTTACTTCCCTGAAACAGGCAGTGGTCTAGGCCCCAGCCTTGGCCAATCCTAACCCAGAATTGCCATTTCATGTGAAAGCTGCTATAACTGACACTGCAATGTCTGCAGTACTGGCACAAAAGGTAAATGGGACATTCATGGATACCATAATTTTCTCTGACTCATAATGAGTGTTTAACTCTCTTACTGAAATCCCCCTTTTGGAAGACACATGAATTTGCTTCCTCAGAAGGGACTCTGGTGAAATACAGGGACCTATATAGGTACATTAACAGCCTAGCTGAACAAAATGTTTTCAGACTTTACATTCACATGGTCAAAGCTCATTCAAAATTTGACCCATACCACCAATAGAATGATCAAGTGGATACCTTGTGCAAGGCAGGCACTAGGGGGGTATGCAGCCCTAAACTGAAGACCACCAAATGGCCGCACAGAAGAGGACTTGAGTGGTCCCACTGGATCTGGCTGCAGTGCAAATGGCAGATCCTGAAATAAAAGAGGTATATTAATTCTTATTGAAAGAGACAGAAAGAGAAATGTCTGGGAATAACCCCTTCAAGAGACACTCTGGAAATCTCCTGCTCTCTGAAGACTAGAAGTTTGTCTTATACAAATTTAGGGACACAGAATTGTAGGTGGTCCCCAAGGAGCTCTGATCAGAGTTCATTTACCAGGTACATGACACACCCACAGGTGGGCAAGAAGGGCATAGACAACACTGTACAAATACTGAAAACTGCATTGGTGGCCTGGTCATTCAGCAGACATCCAACACTATGTGGACAGCTGTATCACCTGTGCACAGAATAATCACATTCCTGCTAAGAAAAATGCCAAATTACTCCCATAGAGAGAATCTGGTCCCTGGAATGCCATACAGATTGACTTCATTGGGTCTTTACCTAAGACTAGTAAGAGCAACAAATATGCACTTGTGATCATGGATCTCTTCTCTAAATGGGTTGAAGCCTTTCCTTGCAGAACAAACACCACAAAATCCACTGCTATGATCCTGGTAGAACAGGTATTTTCCAGATGGGGCCTACCCCTCAAGGTGGACTCTGACAAGGGAACAAGCTTCTCTGAAGAGCTTATGCAGGAATGTTTGGAGTTATTGGGTGTCAGACAGAAGTTTCACACAGCCTATCATCCATAGTATTCTGGACAAGTAGAGAGGGCCAACAGGCAGGTTAAGTTGATGCTGTGTAAGTCTGTAAATGAAAATGCCTAAAACTGGGTTACTCTGTTGCCCATACTCCTAATGGCAATCAGAGCTACCCCTGCTACAGCAACCCAATCTACACCCTTTGAAGTGATAACAAGCCAGCAGATGAGACTGCTGGAACATTTGAGGATAGCTATCAATACCCCAGCCATGGATATAGTGTTGTCTGACACTTATGTCAAACAGCTAAAGGATGATCTAGTCCAAACTTATCATTTTGATGTTCAGAATTTGGGCAAGGCTCAGCAAAAGACCAAAATGTACTTTGACAATGATGTCAAAGGAGTTGATTGGCAAGTAGGCCATCAAGTCATGGTACTGTGATATGCCACACTAGCTCATCCACTGTTAAGCAAGTATGCTGGCCCCTATCGCATTGTGAACAAATTGAGTCCTGCTGTATATCAAGTGAGATTGACATGCCATTAGAAACCCGTGAAGTGGTACCATACCAGTCAACTGAAACTATTCAAAGGTGATTCATGCTCCTTCCTCCAGATGGGAGGGGGGAATCTGTATTTTTACCTACAATTGTTTTTATTTTTCAGAATGTTGCTGCTCACAACTGGTCTTTTATTGAGTGCCTTAGTGAGCATTCTAGAATCAGCCTCGAAGAATCTCCAGATATGCCTTCAACACCCGGAAACTGTACATCCTGAGGCTCATATCTCTGCATCCCATAATGATGGTGTCACCATTTGGCTCCTATCTACCCATGTGGCTGTGTGTGAGGGAAAAGATGCTTATCTCAATGCTATGGTGGTTTCCTCAGATAACTCCACTGTACAAATTAAACAGAGAACCAGTAACTCCAAAGAACAGGACCTCCAAGTGGCTCACCTTGCCAACAGAACCTTTCAAGGTTGGCCTAATGCCCACATCTGCCCCAATGGAATTTTGCGCTTATGCCAAGTTAGTCAACATCATACAGGGCCATACAATGTTAGAGTGTCATTGGGGCCAGACTTTTGCGCCAAATATTCTAACTTCACCTTGTGTCATGAATGTTTGACTCAATCAATTGCAACTGCTGCTCTTTTTCTCACAGTCATACCAGCTTCGTCAGAACCTGATGAACCCTTACAATGTCCAAATATAGAATCAGATCCACCCAGTGGCCTGGTCGCAACTTCACTCTCTGGGACACTTATTAATAATGTTCAATGTATGCATGTCCCTGTTGTTTTCAATATTACTCATTGGAATATGGCTGAATTTAGTCATTGTTCTGGTCCAAATGTATCTATATTTCATGCTACCATGTTACTAGATATTGTTGCAGCATGTCAAGCACATGCACATGGCCCTGTAGCTGGGCAACACACTATCAAACATAGACGCGTGTTCCATTCCAAATGCCTTAAACTGAGTTTTGGCATCACAAGCCTAGCAGGAATTGCAGGTACTGCTACAGGTTTATTTGGCTCAGGAGTGCCAATCTGGAACAGAGCTGATTTAGCAAAAATTAAGCTTCATATAAATTACTTTAATAGTAAACAAGCTCAGATTGTCACACATCAATACATGGTGTTGATGGTTTATCACAGGAGGAAATATTTGCAGCATACAACATGCACGATATAGTATGTTTATTTAATGAGACTCAAAATAAGATTAACAAATTGATTGCATATAATAATAAAAAAAGCTAAACAGCACCACATAGGCAGGTAAATCATTTGTTCAGCTTATGGTAGATATGCCATAAACACTATCACCAATCTCTTCCGAGATCTGTAATTAGGGCGCATTCCTGATTTGATCCCAGATAAATGTATAGCCAAATGGTACTGCCCATATTGTAAATCACTGACATGCACTACTATGTGTATGTCCGACACTGTTTCCTTTTCTTTGGCCACAGCCAGGAACTTGGGTTATGTCACACCATGTCCTAGTCAAGTACCTTGCTACACGACATGTCATTGTACAGTCAGGGACACCATGATGTCTCCTTCATAGTCCCCCCCGCCAATCATTAATAAGGATTCTTCAGTCTTTGACAAATTGGCAAAAGTTCACTACATGGGCCACAGCAAGGGCAGTATCTACAGAGAAAATCTCAACTTTCTTCCATTGCTGGTGTTTTATCCTCAACTGGACATCTGGGTAGCCCCACATACTGACTGATGTGCCATACAAGGGTATCACTATTTGTGCTGATGTGATGTGTTTGACATAACTACACCAGTGTGTGGTTACTCTGTGAACTTCATTTATTTATTTATTTCAAAAGTTTCATCAGGAGAGACATACTGAGCTGTAAATAACTTGTTTCCAGATGCATCCTGGGGGAGAGGGTGGAAGGGAGTATATACATATGTATTGAGAGACTAAAATATTTATAGAGTATAAAATATTTATAGCGCATACATATTTACAGTGCATAAAAGCATAGCACATACAATTTACAAAAATTAAACACTGAAAATAAACAAGATAAACATTGAATGGCACAGAGCATTTACAAAAGATTATTTACAGGAATAGGGCATCAGCAGAAAAATTCAATAGTCTTCAAGCACAGGAGTGAGTAGAACCAAGAGATGACATAGTAGCCAATGAGGACTCATCCAGGGAGAAGAGGAAAGAGGAGAGGAAAGGAGGAGGAGGAGGAGGAAGAGCAGATAGTGGGGATGGAGGGTGATGGAGGAGGCCAGGAGACATGGGTAAAGGAAAAGGAAGTGGAGGTGGCAGAGGCGGGGAGGTGAGGAGGGGGAAGGGGAGGGAGGGAGAGCTGTAGATGAGAAATAGAAGGGAGGGGGAGAGGAGGGAGAGATGGAGGAAAGGAAGTAGGAGGCGGGGGATGGGGAGATAAGGAGGGGGAAGGAGGAAGGGGAAGAGTTATAAATGAAAAACATGAGGGAGGGGAAAAGGAAGGAGAGGTAGAACAAAGGAAGGAGAGTGCACAGGGACAGCTACATGAGGGGAGGAGGCAGGGGCCATTGCTTGCAGCTGGTGCAGAATGCTGCAGCCAGACTTTTGAATGGTACTTCTAGGGCCAGTCATATATTATGCCTGTGCTGGGTGGACTGCACTGGCTGCCAGTAGAGTGGCGGATCACCTTTAAATTTGGATTACTGACCTATAAAGTCCTACATGAACAGGGACCCCACTACCTGCAAGATCTCCTTTGCCCTTACTGCTCCCTCCACTCACTTCACTCTGCCAATGAGGGATTGCTAGAGATTCTCAGGGTGTGTTTAAAGGTGTCTGGGGCTCAGTCTTTTGTTTTTGTAGCCCCTACCCTGTGGAATTCTCTACCTCACTGGGTTCAAGAGTGCCTGACCATCCCGAGTTTTAAAACAGCCTTAAAAACATATATATTTAGCGAGGCATTTCCAGATTGATTTTATGCTATTATATATTTATACTGGTGCTGGTTGAATATTGAATGTTTTAAATATGTTTATTTATTTGGTTTTTATGTGCAAGCTCTTTGGTTTTGGAAAAGCACTTTTTTAGAAATAAAGAATGATTTGATTTGAGGGGCAGTTACAGGAGGTAGCAGAGTATTCATGTAGGAGAGTGGTGAAGGAGCAGAAGGACGTGGCAGAGTGGATAAGGAGAGGGAGGGAGTTCCAGAGTTTGGGGAGGTGAAGGGAGAATGCAGCCTGACCGGCCAAGGTTCGTCTAGGCAGGAGAGTCTATAGACTGGTCATATGCTTTTGATGATAATCTGTTTGAAACTGCTTCTGCTCCTATTAGTGTCACATCACCTTCTCCATCTACTGGATGACATGTGCCAAATGAAGCCATGAAATGCCTCACCAGCCAGCTCATCAATGCTTTGGTTACCTGCCCTGTGCAACTCATGAAGCGGCGTCTTCTCTCAAGTTTGAGTTACCTACAACAGAGAAGGACAATACTGTGTTGTGACTAATTACAATAATTTCTCTTATAGACCTCTCACCTGTGGTGCTGACACCCCCAATTTCTGTTTTGTGCCACATGAACGCACTATCTTTGGCCATACTGTTATCTCCCTGTTCTCACCCCGGAACTGGACTACATTGATAGTGACCCTGACTATGTCAATGCCACAGAATGGTATTTACCAGTTTTTAATGTGCATATTAACTCACTCACCCTGAATCTCAAATCCTTGTTAGATAGGATGGATACACACCTCATTCATATTAGAAAGACTATTACTAAAGTAGGTAATTCTCTCCCTGAACTGTTTCATGATGGTGATTTAAGTTTTGCATTATCTAACACTTGGTTAGAACTTGCATTTAAAGGTTTTGTTATTATATAAGACTTTTTGATTCTTTTTCTTATTTTTACCTGATGTTGCTTACTCTACAACAACACCGTGCCCAATTACATTTTCTCTTTGTCACGTAAGCCACAAACTGTAGCCCACAGTGCTATTGTTACGGTGTTGCCTCTTTATTTGGCAACAAGGGGGGCGCATGTAGACATGGACACCCCATACACCCCCATGCATGATACAACATCCATTATTGCAGCATAAGGTACATTTATGTTTACAAACATTTGTTACTATGTGCTTGAGAACCGTTATCCAGAATGATTATTTGGTAGTGCTTGTGAACCACCTACAGCTTTTTGCCATGTCGCAATAGTCCGCACCTTTTATGAATCGCTGTATTGTTACTCAAAATTGTCCTTAGTCAGTTTTACTCTTATCAGTGTGTATGTGCAGAATAAGTAATGATCTAACTATCCTAGGTGCTAACTGCCCACCAATAGAATTGCTGTATTCTACTCTTCTGCCTTTTTGGAAGAATCTGTTATCTAGTAACATACTTTCTTATCTATAGTATAACAATGTCTGTAAGACACTGAGTTTGCAAGATGACATCATGGTGTCTGGAGGTTTCTGAACTCCCAGCAGGTACGCTGTTTTTCTGCATGCTTTGGACCAAAATTTTTCTTGTGATATCTGGGCTTCTGTGTTTTGTTTTGCCAACAGGTCTAGACTCCTGCCAGCTACAGTAATGAGCTTTTATCTATGTTTATTGTATTGTACAGTATATGTCTGGCCCAGCATCATACATTTCCCTGGTAGTCCACTGATTTAGGCTACTTAAATTTCTGCATTAGACAGCCACCTTGATCAAATGCTGTATAGCAGTTTATTTTAGCACCCTCTTTATTTAGCGTGGAGAGGGGTGCAGTACTATTTAGTGCCCAGTTGAATTAGCATGTCAGTTTCATGTAGTTACAGCACTATGCCCCCTGTAATACTAGCAATCAGCTTATTTTAGCACTTTTGTCAGTTAAGCTAATACAGCAAAAATAAACTGAAAGCTAATATTTCCTGCTATACAGTATACTGTGCCCATCTTTATGAAAAAAGGAAACACTAGAAACCAATATCTATGCTTAGTAGCAGCACCATTTAGGTAGCACTGTTTGGTGTTGTTGAGAATGGTACCTACAACTCCCATTGAAATTGCATTGTTTCCTGCAGTAAATCTACTGCAGAATTCTTCAGATTTGGGATTCATCCTGGTGGGCTTCAATGTATGTCAGTAAGCAGTGCCTTCATGCTGAAGGGAAATCCCCAGCAGCTGTTGGCACAGTGCATACAGAGTGAGTGAAAGCCTGAGCTCCAATCTTCCAGGCAAGCACAGCCAGAAAGTAGGCTGAGGTCTGCATAGAGTGTGAAGGAGGCTAGCATGTGAAGCCATGCTCCTCTGAATCATTGAAGACCAAAACCCATTTAAAATAAACTAGATGGCAGGTGGCAATTTCCAGGAAAATAACTTTTTGGGGATGGGCAGTATTTTAACTAATAAATGAGACCCAGAGGGATCAGTGCAAAAGCCTGAAGACTTAGCAAACATGCTACAATGAACAGGGTTAACATGAAACACACACAAAAGGGGCACAAAAAAATAAAACCAATGGAGTTTGCCTGGTAAAAAGGCAGGCCAGGTTGTCCTGGTGACACTGCCCAGTGGCTTAGTTCAAAGAAACAATAGGAGACAGAAAGGGGAGGGGGGAAGGTGACCAAAATGACAAGAAAAGCGAGGGCCTAGCTGGGCGGTGAGTCACTGTATGATGTCACATAGGGGAAGGGGCAAGGCAGAGAGATGTAGGTGGGAATAGGTCAGGGGCAGGAAGGGAGGGGACAGCAGTAAGCCCCTTTTAAGGGGCTGCACAGAGGTATTCTGCCTCTTTGGCTGCTAATTCTTGTTCTGACAAGGAGCAGCACATCAGATTGGTGATTGTACCAGCATACACCACCACATTTTTCAGTAGCTTCTCTTTTGTGCGTGGTTGACTTTGCGATTTACATGCGTCCCCGCAGTCGGGAGTATTGCTAGTTGATTCAGAAGTTTTATCATCGGAAAGAACATGGGCCTTTTTTGTTCAGTTTACCAGAGCACTGGGGGCTTACCATGGGAAGGACCAAGAATTCAAGCAGGTAAGCAACAGGTGCCAGGCCCAAAAAGTGGGGAGGCCAACAAAGGAAGGCCACTTAAGTTTTGTCTTAGGGCAATTGAGTTTAGGCACAATGTCTCAGATTTGAAGAGTGGATGGGTGTTTTTTCGACAGACAGTGAACCTGAAAAGGGGCAGAGGTTTGGGACAACCCTACTGATCAGAGGGGAGGATAGACAGAGTGCAGTTTCAGCACCAGTGCTGGGAATAGCAAACAGGGCACAGTCATCCTCTTGTCTGGTGGTTAGCAGTATGATGTATTGTCAATGTGCTTGGTTTTAACAGGCTGATGTGGCAGCTGAACTGGCATTTCAGCAGTGGGCAGTATTGTTCTTGTACTTGAGAGGTCCGGATGACATGGAGGGCCTAGGCCAGAGCCTGCACCATGAGGAGGATGGCACCTGATGTCACCACTGCCTGGGGAGGCCGAGCCACATCCTACCATGCAGATACAGCAGCTGAACTTGGGGCGTGGAAACAGTTGAGGTGAGGTTGCAAGCAGCCCTATAAGCAGCCGCGATGGTGGGTGAGGGGGCAGCAATACCAGAAAAGGACATGTGAACGAAGAGGAAGGGAGGGAGGGAGGGGCAAGGAGCCCAGTCAAGAGCCAGGAATGGGAGAGGCCTAGGCTGTGAACACCTTGCCCAGCCGTACCCCCCCTTTTTCTCTGATTTCTATTAGAGTTATCGAGCACTCCAGGGCTTGGACAATGGGTAGTCCTGGAGGGAAAGTGGAAGGGAAAAGAATAGTACTAAGAGTTAAGGGAGGGATCAGGTAACCGAACAAGACAGGGCGGGGCCAGAGCCATGTGGTTAAGGCCGAGGCCCAAGCTATGCGGCAGATGGCGTCTGATGACACCACCCTGTGGGATGTTGGGGCACATTTAGTTTTGTCAAGTGGGATGGGTGGATTTATGGGGAATGACAACAGGTTAAAAAAAAAGGAGGAAGCTAGAAGGCAAGAGAGGGGGAGTTGAGAGGAAAGGTCTGGTCGTATGGTGAGACAGGAACAAGCGGTCCAGTGGAAGGCCTAGGCTACTAGTGCCACAGGGTCGGCAGTGACTGAAACAAGGCATTTTTTTTCCCAATTCGGTCAGTAGACAGTATAAAAAAAAACAGAACTGGGCAAGGTCTAGGAATAGTTTATTTGAGGCATAGAGAGCAAAAAATGGGTGAAGTAAACAACAGAGGTCTGGGGCTTGGTCAGGGGATTGAATGGGAAATAAAAAAAAAAAAGCATTTGTCAATGCCGAATGTTGTCTCGCTGGCATTGCCATTGGTAGTGCTGGAGTTAGAGACACATAGGAATGGCAGTGAAGTATTAAAGTGACACTAACCCCACCCCCACACCCACACTGTAGAGACCAACAGGCATTGGGGTGTGCCTTTGGGTTGTCAGCTATAAATCTCATGCCATTTTATCTCACTCTACCCTGTAGACACTGACAAGTGTCAAGGTGTGCTTTGGGGTCTTTGGGCATTATACTTACCCCATTCCATAAGGAAATATGCTGAGGTGGATTCAGTATAGGAGAATAGGGTGAACTCTGTGGCCGAACACTGCAAGGCACACCATGATGCCTGTCACTGGCTGCAGGGTGGGGGTTGGGTGGAATGGTGTCAGCATTACAGCTGATGATTCCAAGTCACACCCCTGACTCCTGTCAGTCTCTACAGGGTGGGGTGCTACAGTTGGAAACCCTAACACCATAGGCATTTGTTGGTAATTTCACTCAAAATTTTCAACATGGGCTTTTTGTGAGCCCACCTCAAGAAGAGCGGCACTATCAGTTTGTTAGCTGAAAGGTGGTTTTGCACAGTGGCTATGCCATTTGGCAACACAGGGCCGAAAACACATTTTGGGCAGTATGTGGAAAATGACAACTGTATTGTTCATGAGGAGGTGTAAAAAAATGGCAACGTTGAAAATCTGGAATGAAAATATGAAACCTTGGTGAAGTCATGAGCATGCACAGAAACTGTGCAACACACGTCCGTAACCCAATTATTTTGAGGATTTTTTTAACCACATTTTTAACATAGGCATTTTGGGACCTCCCCTCATGAACAGTGGCACTGTGTTTTTGTTAATTTGTCCCAAATGTTGATTTCCCACAGTGAGCACGTCATCATGAGCCACAGGTGCAAAAACACATTTAGGGCAGGATGTGAAAAATTACAGCTGTACTGTTGATATGGAGGTGTGAAAAAATGCCAGTGTTGAAAATCTGGCATGAAAATATTGAAAATTTGTGAAGTTACAAGGCTGCCTGGAAACTACACAACTCACACTTGTAACACAGTCATTTTATGAAATTCCGTCATCAAATTTTCAACATTTGCATTTTTGGACCTCTGCTCAAGAACAGTGTCACCGTTATTTCCTCAGACTGTCTTGAAAACTGATTTCGCACAGTGACCGTGCTATTCTGTGCCGGATGTGCGAAAACACATTTCAGCCAGGATATAGAAAATGACAGCTGTACGGTTCATAAGGAGGTGCAGAAAAATGACAATGTTGAAAATCTGGAGTGAAAATATTACAAATCCATGAGTTATTTAATCGCGGAAACTATGCAACGCACGTGATGTAAACAGCCATTTTTGGGATTTTTTCCACCAAATTTGCAACATAGGTTTTCTGAGAGCCCCCCTCATGAACAGTGGCACTGTTGTTTTGTTAATTGGTCCTGAAAGGTGATTCCACACAGTGACTGCGAAATCACTTTTCAGGATTGCATAACGCTATGACAGTGCCTGAATTCATGAGGAGGGATCCCAATAACCCCATGTTGAAAATGTGGTGCCAAAATTACCAAAAATGGCTGCAATATGCATCAAAGTTGAAAAAAACCCTATTTCTGCCATTATGCAGCTTACTTCTTCAGTTCACGGTCGGCTTTGAAGAGTGCAGACGTGTTCCCGGTCCACCGAAGACTGACGCACTGGACCCAGAGGTAAGTATGGGGTGGGCGTGTGTGGGTAGGCAGGGTGCACAGAGGGTGGGTGTGGATTGAGGGAGGGGGCAGGGTTTTTTTACAGGTTAAAAAATATATATAAAACATTGTGGGACATTTTTTCTTTTTTAAGGAATTTGGCATGCTGAGGTGGGTTCCCAGCATGCCACCTAAGTGTTTTGGGGGGATGCTGTAGCCAAGGGGGATTGGGAACCCCCCTCAGTACACAACAAAAATGGAGGGGGAACATTATGCTGACAGGGAGTGGGCTTCCCCATCAGCAAAATAAGCAGGGAAGGAGGATTAAAGCAGATGGGGATTGGGCCCCCCTGTCAGCAAAGAAAGACTATTGGGGGGACGCATGATGCCAAGGGGGATTGGGCACCCCCTCGGCATTCATTTTAAATGGGAAGGGGGTCATTATGCTGACGTGGAGTGAGATCCCCCATTGGCAGTGTGACAGGCGGTGGCAGCAGTCACTGCTGCCATGTTGCGTACATGTCGGGAGGCATTTTGAGGTCTTGCTGCATGAGAGCTTCACTCTCATTGCAGTGGACCTTTTCTTAGATCTGGTGGCCACATTAGGGATGTATGATGTCAGCGTCTGCTGCTGGCTGACTGGGGAATGAGGGATGCACCTACTGATGTGTGCCCTGCATTCGCTCCTCCAAATATGCTACTACCACAAGATGTTGACTCATGGGCAAGCACGAGTCTACATCAAAAAGAAAAAAGAAAAGAAAATAATAAGAAAATAATAATAAGGGCAATTGGGGGTGAGAGGGGAGCTATATGACAGTTCATGACAGTTGGATGGTGTCAAAGAAAGTATTAACATTGTTTTCTTTTCACAGTTTTTTCCTAATTTGATATAGAAAATTTCTATCTAACATGGCACCGAGAAGGAGCAAGCCCACCAGGAAGGATGCCTTCAGAACCATCTTGGAGTTGGCAGATAAGGCAAGCAAAGTCTGGGAACTAGTAGAAGGTATGGACCCCGGTATGATCGGGGGAAGAGAAACACTGAAAGATGCAGGGATGGAAAAGAGAAAAGACCCCCTGTGAGACCAGCTAGCCCAGAGAGGTCACCCCTGGTGCTAGCAGGTCCAGCCAGGCCAGCTAGTCTGGAGCGACCATGCCTTAGTACTCCCATATTACCTCTACCTCAGCCAGAGCATAGGCCCCTATTGGCACCAGAATCCATTCCAGTGTTTTTGCCAATGCCTAGTCCGCAGCCCATTATGGTCCCAGCTGACCCTCAGTTGCCAGGGCAGGTACCAATGATGCTGGTAAGCACGGGCCCAGTCGAGCTGCCTCAGCCAGTAATAACCCACACAATGGAGGCAGCGCTACAATCAGGTAATGGGGGAGTGTGTGTCGGGGACAGCATAAAAGAGTATGTAGAACAAATGAGTAATTCCTTAGGGACAGGGGGTTTGGGGCAAATGGAATAAGCATTGTCAGATATTAAGGCAGGTCAAGGGCTGCCAGGAAGCACAGAGAGGCCTGCAGAGGCACCGGGGGTGGGAATGGGGACAAGGGAGATTAGTTCCCAAGGCATGAGGATTGGGGAACATGTCCCAATAGCCACAAAAGGAAAAATATGGGAAGGTGAATATGTGGACATATTTGCAATGGTCAGCAGGGAAGTGGTGACAAAATATGATGAAAAGGAGAGCATAGGGAAGGGTGAGATGGCTACAGTGGCGATATTTTGGGGAAAGAAGGAGGAAGATAACTTTAAGAAGGGGAAGACATGGGATGCTTGGTTTGTCAGTTTTGCCACGTAGTCAGTGATAATTATGGAAAAGAAACCTGAGCTGGGGATACCCCTTATCATATATTCATTGATCATTAGGAGGGTGAAGTCTGGGGGGTGTTGGGTGCCTATATTATAATGAGTTTTTCAGGCAGTGCATCGCTACTTATGGGGACATCAGATGGGATACAAAGCAGCTGGATCTATGGATATACTATGTCACTGATCAGGCCACCCCAGAGGGGGGGAAGGAAGCAGGAAGGCCGCCTTAATACAAAAATGTTGCTGGGGTTATAATAGGGCTACCTGCTCATGGCCACAATGCAGATTTTAGCATGCTTGTTCAAAGTGTGGGCAGAACCATCCAGCTTCAAAATGTAGGACAAGTTGGCATCAAAGGGGGAAATCTGGGGGAGAGCACAGGGATATAGGGGCCAGGCATGGAGTAGGGGAGCCAGAGGGAGAGAGGGGCTATGGTGGAAGAGGGGGGTAGAGCTACTGAAGTTTTCACTTCAGAAACCAAAGGGATACGGGGGTTCAAAGGAATGAGACCATTACACGGGGGGATAGAAGGGGGCAGGGGGAATCAAAGGGGATACAGCAATAATGAGCAGTTTCCCATGACTGAGTACACCCATTAAGGTGGAAACATTTGAGAGATGGTTAACAGGCTACCCAAATGGGGCAGCAGTGGCACAGCTCATTGAGGGGTTCAAGAGAGGTTTCAGCTTTACAATCATGGGGCCAGAGAGTAAGCAAAGAGGCCAAGAACTCAGGCTGATTAAAAGGAAAGGAGAATATCTTGAGGAGAAAGATTCAAAAGGAGAAGGTTGCCAGAAGGGTGGAAGGGCCATTCAGGGTTCCACCCTTACGGGGTCTGAGGGTATCGCCTCTGGGTTTAGTACCTAAGAAACAACTGGGCAAGTACAAGGTTATTCATCACCTGTCATACCCAGAGGGGGACTCAGTCAATGGTTATATTGATGAAAAAGACAGTAAGATTTCATATGCCACATTAGAAGACACAGTCCAGATGATCAGGGCCACTCCAGAGGCCTGGCTGGCTAAGGCAAGCATAGAATCAGCCTTTAGGTTGCTACCAGTAAGGCCAGAGGAAAATGTATCAAAAGGAGTAAAAACAGGGGTGGGGGAAGGGGTGGGAGTGGAAGAAACTGGATAAGAAGGACAGCAACATTAAAGTGAGAAAAGTGGTAACAGTCTGCACCGTTACCTCCAAAAGAAGAGACTAATTAGTCACCCAGGTTTACACTTGGGAGGCGAGAAGAAGAAGGAAAAAAAAGAATGATGTATAAATTAATAAGGAAGTTTAAAAGAAAAATGAATGTAAATAGAAATGTGAATAATGACTATGGTGTATGGAGCTGTAATGGATGGTAAAATGAAAGTGTACATGGAAGATTTTAATAAATTGATTGCCAATCTGAGCACCACCAAATTTAAGCATTTGTCTTTATTGGGTGGGAAATCCAGGACAATGGGGCATTGTACTAAATCAGGGATAATTAGTTTAATAGACACTACCACAGCTCATGCACATTGATCAAAATGGAATTAAGCAAAGCAAGATAGTTTTTGCAGGCAGGCAGCCATAGCACTAATCTAAACGGCAGAAAATATACTTGTTTACTCCGAGGAGATTCCGTGCCTAAACATTCATTGAATTGCACCAATCTTGAAGAAAGTGTAAAGGACATGCTTACTCATGTTTGTGGTGATTTGTGGGACAACTAGTTGCCTAGAATTGTAGGTTTCCAGGTGTTAGGCACTAACTGTATTTGTAACATGGCACTGCACAGGTCTGCAAAACTGTAAGCTCTGATATGTTCCACAAGAGCACCTGACCATGGATCAAGTTCTTTTATTAATCCATGGTTGCTATCAGGAATGTGCTGTGTGCTGGTGGCATGGCAATGAGAGAGAGAGTGAGTACACATAGGAGTGCATCCCTAGAACAAGAAGCCAGCATAGACAGAGTGGGATGGAGGGAGATAGAGAGAGACAGACAGACATGGAAGACTCACTCCCTGTCCCACAGATGCTGTGAACAGAAAGTTGTATGTGCTGTGTGCCATGCTGTCTGTGTTCTGTGCCATGTTCATCTTCCCAACCATTGTCTTTGTTTTCTCCCTCTGGTCATTTTGTGCAGTCGGGTTCCTTCCCAAACACTGGCCCCATGGATCCCTGTGGAGGGAGCAGTCACTGCCCCATCATGAGGTTTAGCACAAATGTTAAATATTGTATATGTTCTTGAAAGTAATTTCCCTCTACTCACACATATCCATTAAGACCTTGCTCCGTGCATCACTGGAAAGGTGAGCCAAATCGGTTGACATACATGCTGGTAAAGTTGGTATGTATATATTTCCATGCATTCCAACAGGCATCATTTGAGCAGGGGGCAAATTGCAAAATAGTAGCTCTACATTAAACAACATTTTGTGATATTTACTGACAGACTTTGATTAACATCTTGGTCCATTGCTGTAATGTCTCGTGCATAATGTAAAATGTGAGCCAAACAGTCGAAAATGTTAATTTCAGTGAGGGCAGTGCTGAACCAGTGAGTGTTCCAATGCAGGGAAATAGATGCCTACCAAGTTTCCCAGCATCCACATAAACCAGTTCCATGAATGAAAGGCAGGGGAATGATGAAGAGCATTGCAACGGTCGTGAAACTCCGGCACCTCACAAACCAACTTGTTATTAAGTGTTAACGCAATGTGTATATAGTGAGCAAATCAAGTTGTTTACATTTGTAGTCACAACATTAAATTTAAACACAGCATGTGGAAACCACTGCATTCAGTTACAATGAGTGGGATGGGAGCACACACCAGAGAGAGAGAGAGAGAGAGAGAGAGAGATACTGAGACAGAGACAGAGAGACAGAGAATTATTGATCAAATATAAAAAAAAAATTACTAGGCAAATAGTAACTATTTCTGCATTTGCCATGTCACAAGCGCATTAAGCCACTCCACAGCATGGTTCTACAATAGAATTAATCCATGCCTGGTTGGTTGGAGGCATTCAGCCTGCAGCCTTGTGCCCCAATCCCCTCCCCATGGATTAATTCTCCAGTAGAATCATGCTGTGGAATCGCTTAATGCTTACATTAAAGTAAGAGTTCAGTTTAGTGTACAGCTCAATGGAGAACGAGTCTTCCTAAGTGTAGTATATGGTAACTTACCCTAGTAACAGTGTAGAATGGTTTAGTCCACATCCCCCTGCAGTTTTGGGCTAATGGTATGTCTGGGGTGGAAACTGGGTTTTAGAAAGTGCACGAGCAGGTTGTAGTAGTAGTAGTTCTGCTGTGGCCTGCTGATCTATCTAATGTATGTTTGTTGAATAAACCTCAGAGCTGTTAGAAGTTACTTATAGTGTACAGTCATTCCTAAAACCAGCAATCTGGTAAGAAGCACCTAAAGTGAAATATTATATGGTGTCAGAAGTGAACTTGCAGTGCTGCAGTTGCAAGAAAGAAGAAAAGTTTGTGCTGCCAAGAAAAGAAATAAAAAGACAGTATTTGTGAGCACCTAAAGCTTACTAAAAGACTGTATAACAAAGTATTTTTGGCAGTATGGAGCAATTTAAGCCACCTCCACCACTATTGTTGACCGGAAATCTTGCAGAAAACTGGAGAAGGTGAGCACAGAGATTAAGTCTGTGCTTCACAGCCATGGGATTAGATGATAAGTCAGAGGAAATCAAAATTGTAGTCCTGCTATACATGATCGGGGATGAGGCCCTCGAGGTGTATAATACCCTCAATATAACGTATGCTGACCCACAAACTAAAAAAGCAGCGGAGGTTACGGAAGCATTTAAGAATTATTGTTCAAGGCAGGATGGTAATACAGGCCGAAAACCAGACCGCCAGCTACCAACACATGAGACATGCAGAAAAATCAAACACGTGTGGGAGGTGTGGCAAGGGACATGTGCCAAAGGCTTGTCCAGCATATGGACAAGAATGTCATAAATGTGGTGGCCTCAACCATTATGAAAAAATGTGCAGGTCCAAAAAGTCCAACAAACCTCATGAGAAAATGACCAAAGGGGTAGAAGCACTATTTGTGGGTGCTGTAAAAAGAAAACAAGAAATGGTGAGGACACAAGTACCAGATGAAGGGTGGTACACTACCTTAAAGATAATGGGACAGCCAGTTAAGTTCAAGTTGAACACTGGGGCTGAAGCCAATATACTGACTAAAGAAGTGATTGTGCAGTTTCCATGCAAGGTACAAATCAAGCCAACCAGTACTATCCTAATGGCATATGGAGGAGCACAAATTAATCCTGAAGGGGAAGTGATGCTAAAGTGTAAGACACAAGACAGAGAGGCCAGTCTGCAGTTTTATGTTACTAATACATTGGGAGCTTCTCTACTGGGTCAACAGGCATGTATCATCCTGCATCTGATTCGCAAAGTAAAGGTGCTTAAAACCAAGCCACCAAGCACAAAAGAGGAACTTCTTGCACAATATAAAACAGTGTTTGAAGGCCTTGGAGACTTCCCAGGAGTTTACCACATACATACTGACCCAAATGTTACTCCTGTGATACATGGGTGCAGGAAAGTCCCATATGCAATCACGGACAGACTAAAACAGACACTGGAACAACTGGAGCAAATTGAGGTGATTAGCAAGGTAAGAAAACCTACTGTACAACATGGGTAAATTGCCTTGTAATTACTGACAAGAAAAATGGTGAGATCAGGGTGTGTTTGGACCCTGGAGACTTAAATAAAGCTATCAGAAGACATCACTTCTCCATCCCCACATTGGAGGATATTCAGAGTAAGCTTGCAGGTAAAACATTTTTTACAATTCTAGATGAAAAAGATGGGTACTGGCAGATCAAATCAGATGATGAATCTGCAGACCTATGTACATTCAACAGTCCATGGGGAAGGCACAAATTTCACAGACTTCCTTTTGGTATTCGGTCTGCGAGTGAAGTGTTCCAGCAGAGAAATGCTGAACACTTCCGGGGACATACCAGGTGTTTTTGTAATAGCTGATGACATGCTTATAGCTGCAGCTACCAAGGAAGAGCATGACAATATTCTGAGAAAAGTAGTGGACAGAGTAGTGTAACTTAATGTTAAGTTCAATAGTGACAAAATACAGTATTTGTTGAGTGAGGTGAAATACATGGGGCATATCATAACTGAAAATGGACTACTGCCTGATGAAGCCAAAGTAGAAGCAATAGCGGAGATGCCCCCTCCTGAAGATAAAAAAGCACTACAGAGACTGTTAGGAATGATTCTATACTTGGCGCAGTACATTCCGAATGAAGCAAACCTCACTGCACCACTAAGGCAGCTACTCAAAAAAGATGTCATGTGGCAGTGGCAGCCAGCACAGGAAGAAGCCTTACAAATTTGAAAGAGACTATTTCTTCTGCACCAGTATTAAATTCTTTGATCCAAAAGAGGACATTGAAATCCAAGCAGATGCATCTAAGGATGGACTAGGTGCTTGTCTACTACAAAGAAAGAGACCAATAGCTTATGCATCTAGATCATTGTCCAGTGTTGAAAGAAACTATGCACAGATAGAAAAAGAGTTGCTAGCAATTGTGTTCTCTCTACAGAAATTTCATCAGTATGTTTATGGAAGGTCAGGGAAAGTACAAACAGATCACAAGTCACTACAGTCCATACTGAACAAACAAATTGGAAAGGCTCCAACAAGATTGCAGCGGATGCTGTTACAGATACAGAAATATGACATACAGGTAATATATACTCCAGGAAAAAATATTCTGATTGCAGACACTCTGTCCAGGGCAGTACCAAGAAAATCAGCAGAGGGAGACATTGATCTAAATAGTGAAAAGGTCATATACTCAATTCAAGCAACAGAGACACTGCCTGACAGCATGTTAGAGGGGCTAAAATAGGCCACACAGAGGGACAGTGAGTTACAGTTGCTTAAAGAAATGCACCTTAAAGGATGGCCTAACAGGAAAAAACAAGTCAGCATCAAACTTCAGCACTACTGGCCCATGAGACACAATATATACATAGAAAATGAATTCATAATGGTGGGTAAACAAAATCATCATACCCAAAGAGCTGAGAACAGATATACTACAAAGACTTCACGCAGCACATCAAGGAATACAAAGGTCGAAGGCACAAGCCAGAGATGTGATGTACTGGCCAGGCATGAATCGAGAAATAGAAATGATGGTTGAAGCATGTGGACCTTGTCAGGAACTCTTACCCAGCAACCATAAAGAGCCAATGTGTCCACATGAAATACCTGACATGCCATGGTTAAAGCTTGGTACAGACATTTTTGACTTTAGGGAACACTCCTACTTAATAGTAGTGGACTATTTTTCAAAATACCCTGAGGTTCTTAGAATGCCTGACAAGACGGCAGCTACAATTATTGCAAAATTGAAAGCTGTATTTTCAAGGCATGGAATTCCAAAAGAACTGGTAGCAGATCATGTACTATTTGCAAGTCATGAAATGAAGCAATTTACAAAGTTGTCGGAATTCAGAATAACTCATTCCAGCCCAGGATACCCACAATCTAACGGTTTAGCTGAAAGAATGATCCAGACAGTAAAAAGAATCTTTCTGAAGTCTATGCAAGGTCAGACCAATCCACATCTCGCATTGCTCTGTCTTAGAAATACACCAGTCACAGGACTGAACTGTACACCTTCTCAATTGTTAATTGGCAGAATGCTGAGGACAACATTACCTGCAAGTGCAAGGGCACTGCGACCTGAAATACCAAAGGATGCACATAAATGTCTGAAAAGACTACAGAAAAGACAGAAACAGTATTACGACAGGAATACAGCTCCACTTACTCCATTCAGAGAAGGGGAAAGAGTATGCATAGAGACTTCTAGTGGGTGGCAACCTACTACAGTGGAAAGAATCCGTGATGAGCCAAGATCCTATAGTGTGATTACACCTGCCGGACAGTGATACCGCAGGAACAGGAGACACCTGAGGAGAGACCGAACAGTTGCTTTGGAGGATGAAGAGCAACAGGCAGATGAATTAACTGAATCCATATTGTCACAAACAGTGGAATCCAGGGACAACAGTCAGGAACAAGACACTTGTCAAGAGTATGAGCAACCGGAGATGGAACCTGTTGTTTTCAATGACACTTTGCCAGAAAGTCCTGAGGCTGTACCCAGTGTGCAGTCTACTCGAATGACCAGAAGAGGGAGTCTACTTAAAGTTCCTGAGAGTTCAGAGATTTTGTTATGACTTAAGTCAGTGGTAAAGACTTATTTCAACAGAGCTCAGTACCAGTGACTTTAGACCCTAACTCATCACAAAGTAAGACTCAACCATTATGTTAATAGTGCTTGGTAATTATTTGTCATTGATATGCAAACTGAAATCAAGGTAATTGCTTTCTTTTACTAGAAGGGGAGATGTAGTATACGGTAACTTACCCTAGTAACAGTGTAGAATGGTTTAGTCCACATCCCCCTGCAGTTCTGGGCTAATGGTATGTCTGGGGTGGTTTTAGAAAGTGCATGAGCAGATTGTAGTAGTAGTTCTGCTGATGCCTGCTGATCTATCTAATGTATGTTTGTTGACTAAACCTCAGAGCTGTTAGAAGTTACTTATGGTGTCCAGTCATTCCTAAAACCAGCAATCCGGTAAGAAGCACCTAAAGTGAAATATTATACTAAGGGGACAGTGATGTGAATTTACTGTTACTATCAGAAGTTGGGAGGAAACTACATAATTATTAAAAGGTCCACCAGCACATGTTAATGCTGCATTCTCCTTTCAAGCAACTTCAAAGTGCTTTACTTGATTTTTCTTCACAGTTTGTTCTTAGCAGGTGCCTGAGAGCCAATGTTTACAGGATGGGTGATATGCACGCTAGGCACACCTCACCAGATAGCAAGTTAGGGTTCTCATTAAAACTTTTTACATAAACATTCAGGAGAAGGCTTAGAGTGCTAGCTTTCTGCCTTAAATATTGTTTCAGTGATTAAAGGGTCTCTTTCAACCCTCCTAGGCCTCAAAATGTCCCTAGTTTATAAAACACGTTATGATTGTTCACATTATGTGAAGACTGCTGCTGTAGCTGAAACTTTCTGATTCAATTTTTTTTTAAGTGTAAAAAAGACTGCCCACCATACTGGTGTTACCACACAATTATGTTTTTTGGTTTTACATTTCTTGTTCAACTCCCACTGCATCATTCCTGGATAAAAGAATACTGCCAACACAGTCTAATCACTCATTACCCAGTGGGATGGGGTCAACTGCATCATGAGTGGCTGCACTGTTGGGGAGTGTTCCTAGTGTTCAAGACATATCCAGTAAGAGTAGATCAAGGATTTGCAAAAACAAGCTTGGGTATAACTATACTATTAGCATACATATCAGTTGTACTAAGCAAGGAGCCAGATAAAACAATCAGCAACATCAAAGAATTTTAGTGAAGGTATGCAAGTAAAATGTATGTTTGTTTTTTTTTTGCATAAAATTTTTATTAATTTTGCAAGTCAGAACCTACAAACATTATATTCGCTGGGGGATAACATGCAGACAGACACATAGATCTATTTGCAAAGCAACATTTAAACACCCCCTCTTAAGTACAACATTAGGGGAAATACCCAGAGTCTGAAGATTCATAATTCCTTCAGTGAGAATGTCATAAGGAAGCATGCAACCAAGGAAGCTCCTGGGGTAGTCTGCAAAGGAAAAGTCCCAGAGTCCGAATCACCATGGAGACCTAAAGGTCATGAGACTCCCCTAAAATTGCTGTAGGATTGTGTCTAGTAATTTAAAGAATACTTCCCGGCTCCCAGAAAACATAACAGTACGTACTGTCAAAAGTATACGAGCAGATTAGTAAAATAAACAAACAGAACTCCATTATCACCTAAACATTGAGCATTATTTTGAGCATTTAATTAGAGCAACCATAATGCGTGTGTGAAGTCCACAGCCAGTAAGTAAAGCTTCAATGAAAGATGAAGGCCATACATGCCGATTAGTCCTGATCAAAGGCCCCCTCTCATTCTGATTCAGGTGTTAAATCCTCCTCTATTTGGCTCAGCAGTCTCTCAGCTTCTCTTGGGTCATTGAGAAGATATTGCTGCCCGTTCATAAGAGACGCAATTTAGCCAGCATCAGTAGCTGGTGTGTGATCTTTAGTAGTTGAAGCCTGCTCCAGATCCTGTCAAACACCTTCCGACGTTGAGGGGTACTGTATGAAAGATCAGGGAAAATCTGGATCCTGTCCATACCATATTTTAACTCCCGATGGCACCTGGCCAGCTGGAGGGCTCTGTCTCTATCTCCAACCCCCATGCAGATCACCAGCAAAGTTCTAGGTAATGTCAAGGAAGCTGCAACCTACCAAAGTATAAGCTGGTAGGATTTCTGTATCGAAAAGGGTGGGTATGATTCAAATAAACCCAGCAAAGCAGGTAGGGAAGTTTGTATAAAGTCCAGGCAATCCTCACCCTCTGCTTCTGCCGATAAGCTTACAATCCGTAGGTGTTTTTCTCGGGCCTGGTTCTCGACCATCTCCAATCTTTGGTGCAGTGTGGAGTTCTCATTAATCAATTTGGTAACTGCATCCACAGTTTTACTACAGTTAGTTTCAACTTTCTGTGTCACTTGCTGACACACATCCATGCACGTTTCCAGTGCTGAAACACGAGGCATTAAGGTATTGAACTTTCAGTGCAGAGCTTGGACCGTTTTTACCAACTGCTGTAGCGTAGAATGTATAGAAGTAAGGGTCAGTTCTCCCGGTATTGGGTTAGCAGGTGCCGCTGCTTTCTCAGCCTGGGCAGACCTGTTGCCATGTTGTTGGTTCTTAGGGGTTAAAAAAGTCCATGGCAGGCACACTGGATCCCTGAGTCTTGCCCATTGTGATGTTAGGGTCATCTCCTTCACATTGGATAAAATTTAGGCAGTAAAATCCTGCGAAAATGTGGAAATTTATATTAATTCTTCTCTAAGAGCTCAAGAAATTGCTGCTTCCTTCTCGGCTGCTCAGCAGCGTCCCCTCCCCCATGTATGTTTTTTTAACTTGAAATAATATGATGCAAAAAATGTTGACAGTGCCCTTTAAGTATTAGTAAATAAGAGTATTAATATAAACTGAAAACTGTGTGAGCATTTTGATTAATTTTTTCCCCAGGAAAAGAGTACAGAATCTTGATGATAGGTCTCCCAAGGCTTCAAATTTAAGCATGCCATGTGGCCTATGCTACTGTAAAATTCCAAGGTGTGAGCCAGCTGATTCGTACTCTGTTGCTTTTTGGAGAACTTTAAAGTGGCTATGCAGCCTAATATTTGCAAGCCTGAGCAGGGAGATAAAGCAGCCCAGACCTGTGGGGAAGAAATTCAATCATAACTGTATGCTATCATAGTAGGACCCGGGAAACTAGCTTTTATTAGAATAGAGAGCAGATGGGGGTCAGCTAAATCCCCATGACAGGAGATATATGGCAATAAGTGAGTATAGAGAGAAAACACAGTATTGCCTGTTGAACAGCAATACCTGTGCTTCAGTAATGGGTGCCAGCATATTCTGCAGGTTCCAGTCCAGTTCTAGTTTGGGTGAATTCAACATCTTCTATCATACCCATCAAATCAACACTGCCAGAAGATTCTGTTGCTGTTCTCCACAGCTTCAATCTTCATCTACAGCTGCAACTGCCAAGGACTGTGGTAATGTTGAATTACCTTTCTCCAGAGTGTTTTTATTGCTAAAATGTAATTTGTTCCATCTTAAAGGAACTAGATGTACCATGGGTCATCATGGAAACTGGTTGTGAGAACTCTATCAGAACAGGGATAGTGTGCAGACCTCCAGTGCAGGGGGAAGATTTTGACAGGACCCTAGGAGAAGACATCATCAGGATAGCAGAAAAAGGGAGGTGCTGTTGGTTGGAGATTTCAATCATGGAGTGTAATGTACCAACTGCAGTACTGATAAGGGGTAGGGCTTTCCTGGACTCCTTACAGGGAACATTTTTCAGGCAGCTCATAAAAGAACCTACAAGAGGCAGGTTAGTGTTGCACTTGTACTCACCAACAGGGACAGCATTTCAAACATCACAGTCAGTAGTCCCCTGGATACCAGTGGTCACTGTAGAGTGTGGTTCAATGTTAGAAGAGGTACAGAAAAGAGCCACACAAGGATGAAGGCACTGGACTTCAGGATAGTAGCTTTCAAGGAAATGGGCTACTGTTTGAGGAAATGGATCAATAGGGAGGATAGCCAGGGAGGAGTGAAGGCAAACAGGAAGGGAATAAGGGAGGATATCATCACGGCAACTCACCTCTGCAAATAGGAAGTTAGCAAAGGCAGAATGAAGAGGATGTCATTATGATTGTCCAGGGAGACAGTGGCACTAAGGAAAAATAGGGTAGCATTCTAAAGGAGCAAAGAAACTCAGAGGGAGGAAGACAAAGAGGTGTACTTGGTCAGGCAGAAACAAACAGAAAGAGTTGTCAGGAGAGCTAAGGCATAGGTGGAGGAAAAGATAGCAAGAGAAGTGTGGTAAAGTGATAGTACTTTTGTCTTCTATGTCAGGGATAAGAGAAAAGCAAGTGGTGTGATAGTGAGGATCAGAAGGGCAGAAGATGGGGATTACAGATGAAGACAATGAAAAAAGATATCTTAAATGGGTACATTTGTTAAAAATCTTAAAGTTTACTTAACTGCAAAAAAGGGGTACATTTGCTCGGTTTTCACAGTAGAGGTAAGAGGGTTTAGGCCACCAGGGAGCAGTAAAGATTGAGGTGGGGGATGGACACAAGTCCATCCCCCCACCTCAATTTTTCTAAGGAGTAGTTACTAAAAGGATTTGATGCCTTGAATGTGGATTAGGCTATGGGACTGGATGGAGTCCACCCCAGGGTATTGAAACATAGAAACATAAAATCTGATGTTAGATAAGGACTGCTGGTTCACCCACTCTACCCGTTTCTCCTTCCTACATTCTTAGACCCTGCTTGATCTATAGCTCTTTCTCCTTCCCTCTCTCCCCTTTTCCACTGTGATTCCCTTGTGCCTATCCAATGCACTCTTGAACCACACCAATATTTTCATCCCCACCATCTACACTGAAACACCAGATGGACAAAGTGGATAAAGTTCACTTTGCAATTAATTCATGAAGTTGGCAAAATTTGTGGAGTGTGAAGTGTTGACTTCACAAAGCTTTTACAAGGTGAAGTTGACCTTTTTCTAGGTGAATTTACTTAAGTTCACCTAGCATTGCCTAACTTTGCCTTAACTTCGCCACTTTTCTAGGCAATGTTAGGCAAAGTGGCAACTTGGCGATGTAATTCTCAAAAGTGAATTTCACAACTTCGATCTTCACTGGCAAAGAAAACTGTGTAACATCTGTATCCAGGAATCCACCATTCTGTTTGTGAAGAAGTACTTCCTCACATCTTTCTTTAATCTACTCCCTTCCAGCATCACATCATGTCTCCTTGTTCTTGAGCACCTTTTTGTTTTTTAGAAAAACATACTTTCTACAGTACCTGCACCATGATTACCCTGTGAGGTATTTAACAATCTCTGTTATATCCCCCTCTCCCTCCTCTCTTCAGGGTGTATATTTTGATGTCTTTTAGTCTACACTCATAGGGCTTGTTATGCAAACCCTGCAGCATCTTAGTTGCCCTCCTCTGAACCACCTCCACTCTGTCTATTTCCTTCCAAAGATGTGGTCACTTAGGGGATGAGTACACAATGGGGGGTGAGATACTTACAACTACAAAAATGGAAAGGGAACTGGGAGTAGTCATATCAGATGACCTAAAGGTGGGCCAGCAATGTGAGAAGGCAGTAAGAAGGGCTGGGGGGATACTGGGATGCATAGGGAGAGGCATCACCAGTAGAAAACAAAAAGTTGTTGGCCCTCTGTACAGACAGTTGGTAAGACCACATCTGGAGTACTGTGTACAGTTCTGGAGACCCCATCTCCACAAAGACATAGACAGGGTAGAGTCTGTCCAGAGGAGGGCAACCAAAATGATGCATGGTCTGCATCAGAAGACCTATGAAGAAAGACTAAAGGAACTAAAGATGTATAGCCTCGAGGAAAGGAGGGAGAGGGGGGACATGATAGAAACTTTCAAATACCTCAAGGGAATCAACAAAGTCCAAGAGGCTAGCATCTTCCAGAAAAAGAGATGTGCAAAAACAAGGGGGCACAATTTGAAGATAGAGGGGGGACGGCTCAGAGGTTATGTGAGGAATTATTTCTTCACAGAGAGAGTTGTGGATACATGGAACAGCCTTCCTGAGGAGGTTGTAGAGTCAAAAACTGTGGGGGAGTTCAAGAATGCATGGAACAGACATAAGGCAATTCTTGTGGAGGGTAGGAGGAAGTAGGCTGTTGGTTAACTAGGATCTGCAGCTTATCCGTTAGGTAGGGAAATGGGCAGACTAAATGGACCAAGTAGTCCTTATCTGCTGTCAAATTCTATGTTTCTATGGTCTCCAGAACTGGACACAGTACTCAAGGTGGGGTCTTACTAGTGATCTACACAGGGGCAACACCACCTCCATCTTTTGCTGGTGATACCTTTTTCTTTGCACCCCAGCATTCCACTAGTCCTGCTGACTGCTTAGTCACACTGTCTGGCCACCTTTAGGTCATCCAATATAAGTTCTCCTAGGTCTTCTGCCTGCTTGGTTGTCATCAATACCATTCCACCTATTGTGCACTCTGCCACTGGATTTCTATGCCTCAAGTGCATTATTTTGCACTTTTCACATTGAATACCAGCTGCCATTCCTATGACTTCTCCTTGAGTTTTCTTAGATCTCTGCTCATCCTATCCTCTCCCATCCAGAGTGTCCACTTTATTGCAGATTATGGTGTCATCTGCAAACAGGCAGAACTCCCCTTCCAGATCAGCTTTGTTAAACAGTTTCCTGGAATCTAGAGTGGTTTAGGACTGCAATAGGGCTGACATGGGTCATCTGCACAAGAGTGGTAGCAGAGATGAATCTAGCAATTACAGGCTTGTCATCCTAACTTCGGAGATGGATGAACTAATGGAGTACTTACTAAAGGAGGGACTGATGGAGTACCTGGAATCCAGCTGACTGCAGTACGAAAGGCAGCACAGGTTCGGGGGGGGGGAATCATGCCAAACAAATCTGATAGATTTCTTTGACTGGATGACCATGGAGATAGACCTCCAGAGGAGGATTGTGGCCTGTGGCCTGTGGCCTTTCTGGATTTTAGCAAGGCCTTTGACAGTACCACACAAGAGGTTGCAGTGGTAAACTAGGGGCACAACTGGCTATCGGATAGGAGGCAGATAGTAGTGATAAATGGTACACACTCTTGCAATGGGGGTATGACCAGTGGGGTACCACAAGGTTTGGTGCTGGGACCAGTGCACTTTAATGCCTTCATGGAGGACATTGCAGAGAAACTGGATGGAGAAAGACTGCCTATTTGCAGATGACACTAAGATCTGCAATAGGATAGACACTCGGGGTGGGGGAGTAGAGGCAATGCAAAGGGAATTGGGGAAACCTGAGGAGTGGTCAAGAACATGCCAGCTGGGTTTCAATTCCAAGAAGTGCAAATTCATGTACATTGGCCACAGGAACCCCAGAGACAGCTGTAAGATGGGGGCAGGTGTTTGCAGTCACTAGACAAGAAGGGGAATTCAGGGTTATTATACTGAAAGACCTTAAGGTGACAGTATCTAACAGGGAGCCCCTATTATGTGTTTAAACCCTGTCATAAACATTAATATGTTCCACCCCCCCATTTTTCCTTTCACTCATTCCTGTCCGCTTATCTTTTCTTTACATTCTTGTCAGGGTGGCCAACCTGGCATTCTCCACAAACTCTTTGCTGTCCCTTAACCCCTCATTATGCACACAGTGTTATGCTCCTGCTTAAAGAAATAGGAAATAGCACATGGCACTGTCTTTTATAAAGAAACTGGTGCCCTGTATGTAAGAAAGTAAATGGTGCCTGAAAATAGTTTACTTACAGCCACTGCTGTTGAAATAGGCTCTGGTGCCAGCACTGATGCTAGTCGCATGATGCAACTTAGTATTGCAATGAGCAAGAGCCCCATAATGAAAGCACCACATGTTGTGGTTTAAAAGAAATAAATAAAAGTGGCAAAGGTTTTTCCCTGAATGGAGCGAGTTGCTCTCTAAGCAGATATCACCACTAGTCCAGCTTGAGAAATGCTCCTTGTGTGGAGCTGGCCCTTATAATATGCATTAGAGCAAAGACAGGCTCCAAAGCAAATGGAAATGTTGCAGCATGTGATGGAAGGGGTCGCATAAAGTGGACACTATGGGCAGGGTGTACTTAAAGATCAATGACAACCATTTTACACATTGTAAGAAAAATGCCTAGAAAAGCCTGAATTCAGGTCCTAGTGTTATAAGTAGTGTTTCCTGAAAGTTACATGCTATTTGGCTTTGTGATTTGCTTTAAAGTAGCATTTGTCAACTTGTTCTGCCCTAACTGAAACAGTCAGTTTGTTTCTGTCCCTCTGACTGAGCCTGGGAGAGTGATGACATCATATTGGACTAGGCTACAGCTTCAGCAGTGTAAGTACCTGCTTGACTGACGAGCTGTAAACTTCCCAAATATAACAATCTGTGAGGTAATTGTTTACTGTCCAGGGTTTTTACAAACTCAGTTTCTGGTGTTTGCCCAGATGAATTAGCTGAAAATCCACATTTTGCTCTTCTAAAGAGCTGATCATTTGAGTTTCAGTGCTGAGTTGAAGTGATATGCATTTGAGATCAGCTTGTCTGTATCACAGCTACTGGCAGTTCTTTCTGATCAAAACTCTTGTTTTTTTCTCTAGCTATAACACTGGGTTGTTTATTTAATGAATATAAAATAAGGTAAAAGTTTGTTAGTTCATACAAGTAGTTTGTCTTTTTAATGTAGTCTCAAAAAATAGGTTCATGTAAGAACATTATTTTTCTCTCAGATTGACAGACAGGTGCCTGCCACGCTCTGCTATTTCAGGCACATGTACTATATGAACTCACAAACTTCAGTTCTTAGATGGTTTACGAGTTAAAATGCATCATGCATATGTATAACTAGAAACACTACATGGCATCCTGATACCCCCATCTCCTACCTACAGTTGAGGCAGCAGCACTCTGCTGCTCCATGTCACCTGCCCTACATGCACCCTGTCTCCTGCCCCAAATTTGAGGATGCTGTACCCTGCTGCCCACTATCCTGTCCCACAGAGTGAGGGCTGCTGCATCCTGTTGCCCCATGTTCTGCCTGAATAATTAGGGCCCCAGTGCCCTGCTGCCCCCTGTCTGAACAATTGAGGTTACTGCACCGTACTCTGGCCCTTTGTCCCCCACCCCTTAATCACAGCCATTGCACCCTGTTCCCCCTGTTCCTGTCCACATAGTCAGGGCTGCTGTGCACTTCTATACCATAGAATCTCATGCCCCTTGTGTCCACATTGGGGCTGCTGCACTATGATGCCCATGCCACCAGAGATGGGGCTTTTACTGCACCCTGCTACCTACATCCATTTCCCCAAATGGGTAGGGCTGCTGCACCATGCACATCCCATCCCATCGTCAGGGCTGCTGTGCCCTGCTGCCCCCCCATGTTCTGTCCCACAATCAAGGCTTCTTCATCATGCTGTAGTCTGTCTCCTGCCACCATATCCAGAGTTGCTGCACCCTGTTCCTGTCTACAAAGTCAGGGCTGGTGTAACCTCTTGCACCCTATAACCAAATTCCTCCACAGCCCCATGACTCTGCAGTTAGGGTTGCTGCACCATGTTGTCCCCTGCCACCAAAGTCAGATTTGTTTGCTGCACTGCCCAAAAGAAAAATGCTTTCATCTTGTATTATGGGGTGAAGGTCAGAGGGCATTAGGGTGCAGAAGTCCCAACTGTTTGGTCAGGAGATAAGGGTGGCATTAGGGTACAGCAGCCCAAGCTGTGGGACAGGATGCAGCAGCCACACCTGTGTGGAACTGACACAACTATGGGGGCAGAGGACAAGGGACAGCAAATGCCCTAACCCTTGTGGCAAGTGGCAACATGGTGCACCAGCCCTAACTGTAGAGGCAAGGGGGGCTCTAAGCACAGCAGGTCACAGCAGCCCTGCCTGAGTAGTCCAGAGCATGGTCCAACAGCCCTGGCTATGGTAGTAGGGGACTATGAAGAACATGGTGCAGAAGTCTTGATTGTGGGGCAGGACACAGGAGGCATCAGGGTACAGCAGCCCTGACTGTAGGATGGGGTTCTCATGGTTCAGCAGCCTGGCTCATTTAGGACATTGGATGTGGATAGCAGGGTGAAGCAAAAAGCCCCACCCCTACTGGCATGGGGCAGCATAGTGCAGCAGCCCCAACTGTAGAGGCAAGATACAGTGGAACCTAAAGTGTAGCAGAGCTCAGCAGCCCTGACTGTGGAGACAGGAACAAGGGGCAACAGGGTTTCATGTCCCCATCTGTGGATTTAGGAGACAGTGGATAGCAAGTTGCAACAACCCCAACTGTTCTGGCATGGGGAAGCATGGTGCAGCAGCCCTGACTGCTCAGGCTGATAGTGGGCAACAGGGTGTAGCAACCCCAACTCTGTGGTTTAAGACAGTGGGTAGCAGGGTGTAGTGGCCTCAAATGTGGGGCAGGAGACAGGGGGCTTGTGGGGAAGAGGGCAGTGCATCAGAATGCAGCTGCCTCAACTATGGTGTAGGAGACAAGGGGCATCAGGATGCTATACACTTTCTAGTTATACATTTTGTATTTTCACACAGAAACCATCAAATAACTGACATTTGTGAGTTCATATTGTACATGTACCTGAAATAGCAGAGTGTGGAAGGCAACTGTTTGTCAATCTGAGAGGAAGAAAAAGTGTTTTTACATGTACCTATTTATTGAGGCTACATCAAACTACTTGTGTGAATTAACAAACGTTAGATTTATTTCATATCCAGTAAATAAACAACCAGTGTTATATAGCTAGAGAAAAAAAAACAGAGTTTTAATGGGAATGAACTGGCAGCAGCTGTGATACAGATAAGCTGATTTCTCAAATGTATACTACTTCAATTCAGCACTGAAACTCAAATGATCAGCCCTTTAGAAGGATAAAATGTGGATTTTCAGCTAATTTATCTAAACAAACCCAAGAGACTGAGTTTGTAAAAACCCTGGACAGCAAACAATTGCCTCACAGATTGTTCTAATTGGGAAGTTAGCAGCTCATCTTTCAAGCAGGTGCTTACACTGCTGAAGCTGTAGCCTAGTCCCTTATGATGTCATCACTCTCTCAGGCTCAGTCAGAGGGACAGAAACAGCCTGACCATTTTCAGTTAGTGCAGAACAGGTTATTAAATGCGATTTAAAGAAAACCACAAAACCAGATAGCATGACATTTTCATGAAACACTACTCATAACACTGGGACTTGAATTCAGACATGTTTAGGCTTTTTTAAACAATGTGTAATATGGTTGCCATTGATCTTTAAGCCCCACAGTGTTTGCTTGTCCTTGAGTGGCCCTAAGAAGGCTATTTAAGCCTAATTAAAGAGAATAATGAGGCCTTCAGCTCCAAATAAGAAGCCAGGCAAGTAAGGGCTTGTTTGAAATATGAACCTGATGGCTGACAATTTCAGCCATTGGAAACATAAGTAAAATCTAAAGACTTATGAAAAGTGCCCAAATAAGGGCTATACTGAATGCAATAAAGGGAACACAGTAAGAGTGTTCTTCTAAGCAGGACATAGGATCAAAATAGGTTTTCTGTGAAGAAAATGCACTACAGTTAGTTGCCTTACAAATGTTTATGTTTGAAAAAGGTCTCCTGAACTGGCATGAGAAGGGAGATGAGGAACATGCCCTCAGTCTTCTGTTTCCCTTGCTGATTCAGAGATGCCCGATCCAAGTCATTATAATTTATAATAAAATGTTATTTACCTGTGGGCCCTGCTATAATTTTAGTTCCTTGTATAGGGTGGGCTGGCCACAGAATGGCCCTGTTTATGGCATTTTGAGCCAGTGAGGTTACGACTAATGGGAAGAGCCAAAAACTGTGATGTCAGACCCAGGAGCTATAAAATGGGCTCACCACTTGGGGAATGTTAGATAGTAGAGTCAGTCTAGTGCTGACAGTGAGTACGGTAAGACCTGTAGTTGGGGTGTGTGTGTGTGTGTGTGTGTGTGTGTGTGTGTATTTATTTATTTCACACAGGTTATTTGAGAAATATGTTCATTGGACTATCTGGGTTGAAGCTAAGCTGCAGACTCTGCTGAAGGAAGCAGAGATCTGAATTTCTTTGTGCAGGACTAATTATTTGATTTTTTTTTTTTTTTTGTAAATAATTGCATTTTTTTCTAAAAATAAATTGATGAATGCCTTTGTGGATTGTTTATGCACTTCATCCTTGCTTTGTGTCAGTTATTTCCTACACCTTCACATAGTGGAATGTGACAAGCCTGTGGGCAGGGCTAGTGGAATGCTGGGCTGCATGGAGAGAGGCATCATCAGCAGGAGGGAGGAGGATGTGCTGCCACTGTACTGCTCCCTGCTATGTCCCAACCTGGAGTACAGTGTACAGTTCTGGAAGACACACCTCAGGAATGCCACCGACAGTGTGGAAATAGTCAAGAGAAGGGCAATCAAGATAGTGCAGGGATTGCAGGGGAAGCCCTATGAGGAGAGACATAAGGACCTCAGCATGAAGAACCTCAACATGTAAATTCTGGAAGACAGGACAGTGGGGGGTGACATGATTGAGATGTTCAAGTACCTCACAAGCTTAAACAGGGTGCAGAGGGTGATCCTCTTCCAAGTGAGGACAAGAATCAGGACTAGAGGGCATGCAATGAAGTCTGAAGGGGGTCAGGTTCAAGAAGGATTTGAGATACAGTTAATACTTCTTCACTGATAGGGTGCTGTAAGCATGGAAACAAATGCCAGCTGAAATGGTGGAGGCTAGAATGGTATTGGGCTTCAAGCATGCATGGGATAACCATCCTGCATAGTCATAATACTGTATAGGCATGATAATACAAAAACTGGAAGGGGTAAGAAACCTCGGGGGAACAGTTAGTATATAGCTACAAATGTATGTTCAGAAGCACCCACCTCCCAAACTGAAAAAAGTTATACATTTATTCACAGAACTGACCCTATTTAGGAAAGAAAAATATGCTTCCCAGTACCCAGCTGCTTAGTACCCACCCAGTGCTCCAAGGAGGATTTTTTTATATGTGTAAAAATGTTGATGTTTTTCTTTGTTCAAAACTCCAGCACTTGGTGACAAATCTTTGCTCACTAAGTGCTTCAGTTTGAAAAATGCACATGCAAATTGAAGTATGCAGTGAGTGAAGTGTCATCTGCAAATAGGCAGTCTTTCCCATGCAGTTTCTCTGCAATGTCCCCCATGAAGGCATTGAGGTGCACTGGTCCCAGCACCAAACCTTGCGGTACCCCACTGGTCATACCCCTATAGCATTAGACTGAATGGGGGAAAATACTTTAACATTGTAGCAGTTTATGTACTGTAGTAGATATGCCACTGCTATGTTAAAATAGCATTTGGGATTACATTGAATTATATGCACAACAATACTCAGCCATATACTATATTCTTTGCAAAAACTTTGTAAATGCACCAGTTATAGTAACTTAATGCAGCAAAAGTAGGGGAATGTGGTTTTAGGGAATCCAACCCTAACCTCCACCCCCAAGCAGCTAGAAGAAAAAACATTAGAGTTTTGGGTCTTCAGAGTCTTGGCCAATCAGTGGTGAGGTCTTCAATGGGATTCTCAACCTAGCAGACTGGCACTACACAGAAAGTTTGTTAACAATTATATAGTTTTTGTCACTTTGTACCCTGAATTTTCAAGATATTTGTTGTATGCTTTGCCTTATAAACACTGCATGTATCTTTTATAGTATATTGGCTGAAATGTCATTTTGCACCAGAAGTGCAAAAACACATTTTGTCCATGATTTAAAAAATGACACATGTCACATTTATGAGGTGGTGTAGAAAAACAGGCTATCCCTTTTCAGGAATACAAGTGCACTGTGTACATGCAGAATGCATGCCAAATGCTTAATTGTACAATGTTTACATGTGGTTCGCATACACAAAGTGAACCACGTCTAAAAAGCAAATCAGATTTGCATGCTTCATGCTTGACATGAGTGTAGCAGTTAAGCTGTTGTGAACATCATTAATAAATCACATCAGGTTAATATGTTGCACGCTTGCCATGAATGCAGCAGCTAAGCTGTTGTAAATCTCATCTAAGAAAACACATCAGTTTCTTTTTCTCATACTACAACTAGCAATTAGAGCCATTAAAATACATTTGTCATTGATTTCCATATATGTATATATATATATGTCCAGAGTCTATATCTCTTAAAACATATTCAGCACTCAAAGAGGTAACAGGTAAACTCATTAATTCTGTTAATTCTGATCCTTTTGCAAGTTGTTAAATGTTTTTTGATTTTTGTCATTAAATTGCCAATAATTTCTTCAGTATTTTTTACTTTCTGTACTAAACACCTAGGGTATATTCAGCCAACGTACCCCATTTCAGATGTTTTAAGAGGGGCCTCTGTATTGTGAAGCCTGACCCTTTTGTTTTGGGTCATGCAAATTCCCTTATGCATATTTAGTGTTACAAATGTGTTTCTCCATGACTGTTTTGGCTCACTTACTTTCCCATTGTCAGTCTGCATGGAGCATATACATCATGGCCATGCTCAGCACTCTTTGTGCTGAGTAGATTCTTGGAAGCATGCACATTTTATCACTGAAATGAGGGACTTGGTCACTCAAAATGAGGGACACTAACCCTCATGATGATCAAGACACATCCTGAAACATGGAGATACAGTACATCAGAACACAGTGAAAACCATTGTATTTACATGTACTGATATTAGCACCTGAGAATGAATTTCTACCATGAAGCAGGGGTGCCATTTAGGTAGGGCAGAGGGAGGCAGTTGTCCCCTTCCTGTATGTATGCCTAGGTTGTTCTTATGGTGTGGCAATAATGGTATTAAATTTGATTTGGATTTAATCTTTTGCACAACAAGTGTCCCCCTGCCCTGTGTGGGCTCATGCTGCAGGTGCACTCCTGACTCAACTGTGTCCATATTGTGCTGTTCATTCTCTCTCCACCTATTAGCAGCGGCAACACCATACATGATGTGGAAGAGTTCCAGCCCAGCAAGAGCACATGAATCATGTGAGTGCGGCACTGTCTTTCCTGCCACAGTGTAGACAGGTTGCACATTACAGCCTAGATGAATTGGTGAGCACTGAACTCTCAATAGCAGTGTTGTGGTGGCATATTTTTGTTGGTCTACTCTTAGTTAACTTCTCCCTCACCCTCTGCCCCTTCAGCCACCAGGCTAGATAGAGACTAACTCAAGACTAGGCTACCTACTTACTGTATTAGGTTCGCCTAGCAAAAAAAAAAGCACAGCCCCCCACATGACAGCAAACTAGGCCTAACAGCAGCTGTGGCAGTGGTGTGGTGGTCTTCATATGCCTTGATCATTGCAGTACAACAGCAGCCATGGCAGTAGCCAAACAGGAAGCAAGCAACACAGGTTGGGTGGGTTTGTTGGTGAGGTGACTTGGTCGCAGACCATTTTGGGGGCCTGGAATGGTCAGTTCTAGCATCCAGCTTCTGGCAGAAGGATGTAGAAGGAGTGGACTGAAAACTGATCTGGTGGAACAACAGGCCAGGTTGCAGATTCTGGCTAGATGGCTAGGTAAGTAAAAGTAAATCTTTTTTTTTTTTTTTTTTACAGTTGGTGTAGGGAAGGGGAGGACTGTTAATATTGATTTTCAGATTTCTGCATCTTTGGGTGGCTTTACAATCCATATGGGATGAGTATTGAATGGAATGGAGTCAGGGAGTGAAATCGGGACACATTTTATTTGGGGGGGGGTTCAGAACTTCAGCCAGGAAAAAAATTAGTTAGTAACTGGGCAAGTTTAAGCCCAGTATATACAGATGAATCTTATACATTTTAATTTTTTCTGATTTGCATATCACTTTTTAGCCACAACAAATACGTTTTACCTTTGAGAGACATCCCAGACATTCTAGAGCTTGCCACCTAGAGGCTAACAAGAACTTGGCCTCCGCTAGTTGTTGGCTTCCCCATGTTGAAATCTGAGATGGAGCTCCTATCATAAAGTCTAAATTTACAGGACATCCTCTGTGTGAGCAGAATGTTTTCCATGAGGGACGGATGAGGAGCAGAGCAGTTTTCAGGGGTAAAATGAGAGTTGTCCCTTGCATTCAGGGACAGTAGAGTGACATGGTATGCACAGACTATTGGAGCCTCACTATAGTCAGATTTATGCCCCCACTCCAGTGAAGCTGACCTCCACATCCCCACATTCAGGCACATTACGACATAGAGCAAGAAAGACTGCAGGAGCTTGCACCTTTGAAATGAATGGGGGTAAGTTTTTTTTTACTATTTTATAAATTATTGGTGGAGAGTTGGAGATTAATGAAGGTCACCCTTGACTAACAATGGCCTTGGTAGTAGAGCAGTGGCCTTCATTATTCTCCATCTCACCATCATAATGTATAAAATAGTAATGCAAAATAATTCCATTCATTTCAAGGGGGTACGGCCCAGCACTCTGACCCATAGACATCATCTTCATCTCTTTAAGATTCCTGACTCTGGCTCCCTAGTACCCAAACAAGAGACTCTCAACTTATATCTATACTTGGTGGGTTGTCTGTAGCAGCATGGTTGCACCTGTTACAGTGTGTATGCACGTGGGCGGACTGGTCATGTGGATGGGTGGTAAGATATTGTTACTTTTGAGTTTGCCCTTAAAGTCTGTATCTGTGGAAGCATTCAGAACTATGGAAAGAAAATAATAGGAGTACAGGTCAGACATAAGTAATTAGTAGCACTGTGGTGTGTGTGTGTGTGTGTTTTGGGTGGTGGAAAGAATCACATATATTTCCATTGCTATGTGTGCTACAGTTCAACTGTGCAGCTGAGATAAAGGGATACAAGAAAACTAAAGTATAACAGTGCCTATAAGCATGCTGCATGTGTGCAGATGTATACAGATTTGTATTGAAGTACTGTACAATCGAGTCATATATGTGCAGGCAGTATAGCCTAGTGGTTAAGTGCACTGAACTGCAAACCAGTATTCTTGGATACCTGAAACCCTGGGTTTGAATCTCATCAACCCCCACTTGTATATGGTGTGATCCTAAGCAAATCACTTAACTTTTATGTTATTAGTGACCACTTGCTTTGGGCACGCATGCCACATGCATGCAGTCTGTTCCAATTTCACATGAAAAGTATGCTTTCCACACTTGCTTGCTACATGCATGCAATCAGTTCCAATTTAACATTTAAATCATGCTTGCAGCACATATATCACATTGGTAGTTTTATGTGCACATCATGAAAACATTTCATATAATTATTTCTCTAAGGGATGTTGAAAGTGTGGAGTCAAAATATTGAAAATTATCAAAGTTGTGAATGAACATTAAAATACTGCAATGTTAACTCATAACCTTGGAATTTTATCATATTTGTACACCAAAGTTTTAGCATAGCCCTATTACCCCACCTCTTAAAGCCAATAGCTGAAAATTTTCAAATCCCGATCAAAATGTTATCCAGCACCACCAAAACTTTATTCCCTGCCAGAGGTGAAAATACACATTAACACACATTTTGGCCAGGATTTGAACAATGACAGTTGTCATGTTCATGAAATGGTGTGAAAAAATTGGTATCTTGAATATTGGTGTTGGAATATTTAAAATTACCAAAGTTATGAGCGAGCATAGAAAAATATCAACATAAGCTCTTAACTTTGCCATTTTTACATATTTTGAACCCACATTTTCCACATAGCCTTCTTATAACCCCACCTCATGAGCAAAGGTGGTAAGAAATGTTCAAATCCCACCCAAATAGTGATTTCACAACATGCCTGTGAAATCACCTACTGGGCCTGATTTGCATAATTCCACTTCCATTGGTCTTGAGGTGGAATTGCAAGAAAGACCATGTTAACAATTTGGGGACAAAATATGTAAAACTGACAAATCTATGCATCAAATTTCTAAACCACATTGAAATATACTGAACTGCACTTACCTTAGTTTCCCATATTACAGTCAGCAGTTCCCGCAGAAAAACATGACTTCGATTGGAGAGTGGATTTCTGCTGTGGAACATGTTCAGGTGAGTTGGGGTTTGTGGGGTGAGGGAATTTTGGGTGCTGAGTGGGAGGTTGGGGCAGAGGGTCAGATTGTGAGACTGTTTTATTTGTTGTAGGGAAAAAATCAATGGGACAATTTTCATATTTGCAGGGGACAGTGACATTCTGAGACTGGGGATTGGGCACCCCAGTGTCAGGTGACAGTTTGGCAGCACCGGGGTAGGTACCTCAGTACCACCACTTAGAAAATGGGACTGGGTGGGCAACCTGGAGAAAAGGGGGGTCAAAACAAATGGTACCAGGGTGGGTACCCTAATCCACACATAAAACACATAAATTAAACATTGGGAATGGCAGGCTGGCAAACCTGGATGGGAGGGAGAAAGACGTGGTACTGGGGTTGGGCACCCTACTCTGTGTAAAAAATAAATGGGTAGGTAGGTAGATAGATAGATAGGCAGGCAGGCAGACAGACAGATACATAGATAGTCAGACAGATTGGCAGACAGACAGACAGACAGAGACAGACAGACAGACACACAGATATTCCTGAAAAGTTTTAACAAAGAAATAGTGGAATCTAGCTAAATGGATTTGGTTTACCTAGTTTCAGGTGCTTTTTAATTGTTTTTATGCATTTTCAATGTATGTGAGTTAAAAATGATAAATAAAATGGCTGCTGACATGATCTGTATTTTTTTCCCAGCACAAGAGGTAAATCATAAAATAAGCAGTCAGTCTTTTTTTTTTTTTAACCATTCATGTCAGGATGTTTGTTTGTTTATTTATTTACTTATTTACTTCATCTTGGATTATAAATACCTTTGAGCTAAACATAGCTCATTTACAAAGGTTCCATGTCGGTGGGATTAGGGTAACAAACAGAGGAAGGGAAGCTAAAATAAGCAATATACAAGCAACAAAAATTGGCAATAACAAAACATCATTAAACAGCAAAGGTAGAAATATTTTGATTCCAACAAGCACTGGTAATGCAGCATACAACATAGGTAAGGCAGTATAGTGAGTGGAACTAATAAGTAAATATGTTGAACACCTAGGGCTGACTATTAGCAACTGGTGGGTATAAAAGTAGCTGAGAGGGAGAAAGGAAGACAGGGAGGAATGAGGGAGGCAGAGAAAGTGAGAAGGGATTTGATGAGAGGTGAATCTGGGCGGGGGGGCAGGAATCAGGTAGGACCTTTATATTATGGGATGCAGTCACAGTGGATTTCAGTTGCAAGGTGCTGCAGAAGTAGATGCTTATGGCACCCCATCTCTGTAAGGTTAGTTAATTCAGAGCATAGACCATTGAACCAGTGTGGTCCCCGGTACAGGAAGGTCCATTGACATTAGAAAGTCCAGCATCTGGGAACAAGAAGGAGATCAGTAGTAGATGAGTGAGTGTGTTGGGTCTTGGTGGATTTGTTCAGGAGGTTTACTACCCCTGGTAGGAGGAGCTCAAGGAGAGCTTTTTTTTGTATCAGGCATGTCTGGTATTTAATCCTGCTGGCAAATTGGAGCCACCCAGATTGTGAGTAGAGTTCACATGTGTGGGTGAGGCGATGGACACCCATGTAGAGTCTGCATATCTTGTTCATGTTAAGGGATGTTAACTCTAAAATTGTCATAATTTCAGAACCATATAATATTTTTTCATAAAACTATCCAAAGGCACAAACTTGGCATGAGACCCTTCAACCCTGAAAATGTCATGAAAAAATTCCACACCATGTAGGCTGTAGGTGAGAGCCAGAAATATTCAGTGTTAAGTATTTGAAAACCAAATGTGTTTTTTCTGTTTTTTGGTGCTCCATATCACAAAACTAAACACAACACCATCACAAAACTTTTAACATCTTGAGACTCCTGCAGCCTGACCGCACATATGAAATTTTGGGCTATTTCGTTAAATGACACCTAAGTTATTAAGGTGCAATAAATGGGGTTTAACATTAAACAGCCTACTTAACCCTAACTGTGGGGGTGCTACCATGCCCCTGTAATCTAGTCCAATGTATGGGCAACCATACTCAACAAGGCTATGTTTCTGTTGATGGTGAAATAACCTTGACCGCAAATCTCTAGCGGTCTCTATGACATCTCACCCGGAGATAGAAGGCTTTTTACATATAGTTGCAAATACATTATTTTGTACAGTATGACTGTTTTAATTAATTTACCTTCTTGCTAACTCTGTCTTGAACTGTGGTTAAATGAAAAGAAATTAGCAACAAACAGATTAGCAATATTTATTATTATTTAAGTTATAGCTACATGAGCTGGCAGTAGTTTATCTTTTAACAAACAGTTCATTTTAGGTGCTTTTCTGCCTTACTGATATCTTTGTTATAAAGAATCTGCTGCATAGGTAAGCATGAATAATCTTAACAGACATGGGGCATGATTTTCAAACCAACAACTTTGATGCAAGATACCTGTACTAAAGAAGTATGACACAAGTGGCCCCTTGCATCAAAGTTTACAGCTATCACAATTTTTGAATGCAGGCTTGATTCTGTAGTTTGTCAAGGGAGAAAGGCTAATACAACAGTCAGCACGCTTCCAGGGGCTCATGTGAAGGATGTATCTAGACTTATAGATGGCCTGTTAGAAAATACCACTGGACCCTTTGTGCTTTTACATATAGGCATTAATGATATACCCACTAAAAATTGGACGAACCTTCAAACAGACTATATTAATATTGTTGACCAGATAAAAGAAAGGGGGGGTGAGGCAATAATCTCTGGGGTATTACCTACATGGGGAATGTACTCTTACAGGAGCAGATCACTCTTAACTCTAAATACTTGGCTTTGTCAATTGTGTTACAAACAAAATATTGGTTTTACGGATAACGCAACTACCCTTTCTAATAAAGCTTGTTTTAAAAATGATGGGTTGCATTTAAATCACGTCGGCACTTGAGTACTAGGGAAAAAAAACAAAGTACTAAGGTTCCATTTGAACTGGAAATTGGGAAGGGAGGGAATACACTAAGCCATGGTAACACAAGCCTCAGTACCACATGGAATGGTTTATTAACAATGCCAGAAGTTTGTCTAACAAGTTTGAAGAATTCAAACTAATTTTGGCCACCCAGGACATTTTTATATAGCATGTGTCACTGAGACATGGGGCAATGAGAAGGACAACTGTGAAAAAAATATTTCAGGATACAGGTGTTTCATAAAAAACAGGAAATACAAAAAAGGTAGAGGTTTGGCTATCTACATCCATGATTCCATAAAAGTGGAGGAGATTCCAGACAGTGTTGATGATCTAGAAGTACTTTGGATTAAATTACATCCTATGGACGGTGCCTCTATAAGATTGGGCCTAGTATATAGGCCACTTTTCCATTTTCTTAGAAAATGACAACAAATTATCAAAGCATATCAACGAACTGAATCCAGCCAATAATATCTTGATATTAGGAGATTTCAATCTGCCTAACATTGACTGGATAACACATACTGGGCAAAGTAAAACAGATAACTCCTACCTTGATCTTACAGCACAATTAGGGCTTGTACAATTAGTTCCCTTTGCCACCAGGTATGATAAAACACTGCCTATTATTTTATCCAGTATGAACAATAGAGTAACTAATGTTAGCACTTTAGCTCCAGTGGGTAATAGTGATCATATATGTGTGAAATTTCAGATTCAGGGCCAAGTTAGGCAAATTGGGATGGGAGTTACAAAAAAAAATTAAACTTCAGAAAGACCAATTTTAATGCTATTAAGAATAATATGGCTAAGTGGGATTGAGACAGTGATTTTTCAGGCCACACAGTTGATGAAAATTGGGAATTACTGATCTCTAAACTAAAAGGTGAGGTAGCTACCTATATACCTAATATACAAAATATACTAATAAAAAAACAACCCCCAGATGGATAAAGCCCCTTATCAAAAAATTAATCAATAAAAAGAATAGACTATTTAAATGTATAAAGGGTGGTAATCATCATTTAATTCCAGTTTATAGGGCCTTGGTTAAGAAAATTAAAACAAATATTAAGCATTCCAAAGCACAACATGAAATAACATTGGCCACTAAGGTTTGCGATAATAAAAAAGCCTTTTTACCCACATTAACAGCTTAAGGGGAGATACAAATTCAATTGGCCCATTAATAAATAGTCTGGGGCTACCTACTGATAATAAAGAGATGGCTGATCTGCAAAACAACTATTTTTGCACAGTATTTAATAATGATACTGTAAGCACCCTGGAGGACATACCACTATCCATACTTGGACAAATAATCATTGATTCAACAGATGTCCATAAAAGACTAAAAAATTTATCAATTGATAAATCTCCTGGGCCAGATGACATGCACCCTCAAGTTCTGCATGAAATTGTGGATTATATATTTTTACCCCTGACACATATAGTCCAACACTCGTTGGACTAGGGTGATATTCCACTCGGTTGGAGGGTTGCCACAGTGGTGCCCCTTCTAAAAAAAAAAAAAAAAGACCACAGACAAAACCTGGAAATTTTAGGCCAATTAGTCTAACATCACTATTGGGTAAAATTTTGGAAGGTATAATTAAAGATTATATACATCAGCACCTACTTACATTGGGACTTGTGGACCAATGCCAACATGGTTTTACTAAATCTAGGTCTTATCAAAACAATCTCTTGTCCTTTTATGAAAATGTCAGCAGGGAAATAGATAACAAAAATACAGTAGATGTAATATTCCTGGATTTTGCCAAAGCATTAAATAAATTGCCCAACCCAAAGTTGATTAAAACATTAAGGGACCTTAACCTGAGTGGCAATATAATCTGCTGGATTACTAACTGGTTAAAGGAGCATCAGCAGAGAGTGGTAGTGAATGGTGTCTTTTTTGAGTGGGCTAGGGTTACTAGTGGGGTGCCGCAGGGGTCAGTCCTGGGACCGATTCTTTTTAATATATACATTTCCTCACTACAACCGGAATCCTTAAACATCTGATTGTCTAAATTTGCAGGTGACTGTTGATTGGGAACAGTGGTAAATGGGATAGAAAATACCACTGCATTGCAAAAAGCCTTGGACTATATCTTTTCATGGGCTAAAAATAGTAAATTGGTATTAAATATTAGTAAGTGTAAAGTTTTATGCACTTGGGTTCCCATAACAAACAGTGCAAGTACTTTTTAAATAACAAACCATTACTTGAAACACTCTTTGAAAAAGATCTTGGTGTAACTATCAGCTCTGACCTTAAATTTAACACACATTGCAGGGACCAAGTGAAAAAATCAAATCAGATCCTGAATTGTATTTTCAGGCACATTTCTAGTCGAGTCAGAGAGGTGATGCTACCCTTGTATGTAGCGTTGGTCAGGCCTCACCTGGAATACTGTGTTCAGATTTGGTTCCTATATACCAAAGAAGATGTAAAAAAGAGTGGAAACAGTGCAAACAAGAATGACTATGTCCACATTTGGCTTAAAGGGGAAATCTTATCAGTAAAGATTAACAACACTTAAACTGTAGTCCTCACAATACAGAAGGCACGTGGGGACCTGTGTATGTTATTCAGAGCAATCAATGATAACACCCTTAGAACTGAACTAGGCCTAGTTTTAAACCACAGTAGAGTTAATAGCAGGAAACACTTAAAGCAACTCTACTCAAAGAAATGGAACTTATTGCTCAGGAAACATCGGTTTAGTCAAAGGGCGATTTCAGCATGGAATGTACTACCTGAGGTAGTTATTGGGAGTAAAGATATGAATGCGTTTAAACATAACTTGGATAACATCATGAGTGACAAGGTTAAATCTGGGGGTTTTACATAAATCTTAGGGCTAGTTCCTTACTTACAAAAGGCAAGCATTACAGATGAAAGTCTATTTAGCTTGATAAAATCTATGAAATCAAAATCGGGCTGTCGTGCACCAAAGCCACCTTGCATCACCCTTGCAACAGAAGCGCCCATGCACCAGGTCGCTTGGGTGGTTGCAGCATGACAGGGCTGAAGCATCCCCTTTTTTGCTATTCCAGAAGCCCTTCCATTGTTGCAAGAGAGGGCTACCTTTAGACTAGAGATGTGTGAAATTAGAAAATTTTGTTGCACAAATTATTTCGTGAAATTCTTGCATTTCACAAAATATGTTGCAGGTGTGAAATGTGAAATTCCACAGGCAAACTGTGATATTAAGCCATGGAATTTGAAATTTCACTCACAAAACGTGACATTTCACCCGTGAAATGGCAAAATTCTGCTGGAATTTGGCAAGATTTGGCAAAACTGTACATTTTGCAGTGAAATTTTGCCATTTCACACCAAGCAAAAAATGTTGCGGAATGACAGAATTTCACAAAATGTTTTGCACAGTGCAATTGTCAGTTTCGGGGCAATTTCACTGGTGAAATTTCATTTCACAACGTCTCTACCTTAGACCAGCCAGGAGGTGGTTTACAGGCCTTTCACTGCTCCCTGGCAGTGCAGCAATTGGGGGTGGGACCTGGAAGGAAGGGACCAGGTCTGATGTAGCTTTGAAAGTGCCATGGGGGCTGAGGGGGGCACAGCAGCAGTGGGGGGGTGTGAAGAAGCACCTGGCAGTGGTGCCCAGTGAATTGGCACACAGCAGATTTGACCAGATGGGGGGAGCATGGCTGGACAAGCATGACCCAGATAAAAGTTGGCAGCAGCCCTGGCACTGGCCCCACAGGACCGACAGTCCCCTAAATGTGCTGGGTAGAAGTGGGTGCACTTACAGGATGCATTTGGTGGTTGGGGATATGCCCTGGGCACTGCAATATTCCCCAGGTACATAACCCCCCCTTGTGGTGGCCAGTGGCTACCCGACCACACTACTGGGGACTGTTGATCCTGTAGGGCCAGTACCAGGGTGGCTGTCAACTGGAATCTGGGTCATTCTGGTGCAGCCATGCCCTGCCATCACTACCCAGCCCAATCTGCTGTGTGCCAACTTGCAGAGCACCACTGCTGGGTGCCTCCTCATGGCTCTCCAATGTCACCGTGTCCCCTCACCCCCCACGGCATTAACAGGGCTTCATCAGTCCCCAGTCCACACCTTTCATGCATAGTTACCCTCCAACCTCTATGGGTCATCTAGGGTTGCATCTGGCAGAAGGTTGATGGATCCCTTAGTCAAACCCCACAAGTGCAGCTGTGGCAACTCTCTGGCCTTTGATGCAGTGACCACCTGTTTTGTAAAATAGGGTGCAGGGTCTCTGGTGCACCTGGAAGGTGCCACAGCCATAGATCTCTGCAAATTTCAGCAATCTACAGCTGCATTGAAAATCAAGCAAATGGGATTTTTTTTTTATTCCATATTCCTCTTTACCATCAGGAGGCTAGCAGGCAAGACTTTGGCTCTGTCTCACTTGAGAGGGCTTCCATCAGTCGATGCATGCATCTCACCAAATCTGACACCAACCTCAGGCATTCCCCCATGGATTCCCCCTGTGGCAGGGCCAGGGAGGGCAGGGCCACCCCCTCCCAATAAATAATTCAGATCTTGCAGGATGGAGCCACAAGTCTGGAGCATGGCCAGCGCTTCATGAAGCGTGCTAGCATCCCTTTTCCATTTTTTCCCTCTCCCCATTGCTGGGGCATGCACATCAGCATGCACATGTGGAGGCACATGCACACTGTGGAGTTCTGCAGCACCCTCCCGTCTTTAATGTCCCAGACCTGCAGTACCACCAGACCTCCATCTGGAGGAATTGGCTTGACAGGAATGCCAATCCACCCTCCTTGGGAGACAAGATCAGTCCTCCATATGCTCAATCCTCTCCTTCCGTGGCTGACCCCTGATGAACCAATTCTGTTACTAAACCTGGGTCTCCAGCATGGCAGGAGGTAAGGCACTCAGTGCCTTAGCCCTCCACACCACTGGGCCAGCTTAGCCTATGGGATTCTATGCCATTGTACCACACTAGTAACATAGCTACTGTGGCACCATACCATTCTGACATCACTTCTGAGGTACAAAACCATTAGAAGTGTATTGATTTCCATGAGCAAAAACACTGAACCAAATACTATTAATTAAATAGTCCACACTAACTGGATCTTTCTGTGATCAGGTGCTGTGCTTTAGTGAAATGAAACACCTACACTTTTAAATCCAACTTTCATTACATGCAGTCCTGCAAGAGCATCTGTGAAATTTAATATGCAGTTTGTTAAACATGTTTCAGCTATCACTATTTGTTAGAGAATACATTTTTAACATTTACAGTGTTTCTTTCCAAGAAGTCTGTATGCAAATATTTCACTATCCCCAACAGACATCATAGTGCCCCTGTTGACAGCATCTTAAAACATTCTATTCAGACCTCAGGAATCCCTCACTTATGCCTAACTGCAATCATTTACCTGGAATGAGCTGCCCCAGAGTTTGGAATGTAATGCTAATCTTAGAATGAATTTCAAAACTCTGCTATATGGTCATGCTTACTCTTGCATTGTAACAACAGATTTACTTTTCCATCTGAAGAAAGCAGTTGATCGGAAGTCTACTCTTCACTTTGACTGATTATGGTTTAATAATTTGTTTTTTCCTTTAAAAGTCTAACAGTACAATTATATCTCAATTCTTTGCGTTAGTTAGGATGTTTTTCTTGTATATTTGTAAATTCTCTGGTTCGCCAATGCTTCCCAATAACAGAAGAAGTCCATTTTGCTGCACGGTTAATCACATAAATTTATTTATGAAAAGTGTAAAAAGAGTTAAAATGGGTATGCTTTGCAGTATTTTGATTTTCTTTTCCCAGCTCCTTTTCTTTCTGAAACAAGGTGATAACGGGTCCATTTTCATGTTTTGCGCTCTTGGTTATTGCTGTTCTTGTCAACAAAGGAACCAAACCACATTTCTGTCTTGTTTCTAACCCTTTTCTGTTAATTGTGTGTGTGTGTGGGGGGTGGGGCGGGGGTTATTTTGGGAACCAGAATGTATCCTTGGATTGTCAGTGATTTGGCATGACTGGCAGGCCCAAAATACAAGACAGGACCCACAGGCTTTAAAAACTGTGAAATCTGTTTTCAACTCCAGGCCAAGGTAGACTGCCACTAGTTGTGTTTGGGGTGCCTGGGTCCAGGTCAAGGTTTTGTCAGTTGGATACTCTGCATTAAGATCTGCCCTAAAAAGTAAAATAAAAGGGGAAAAAATAGAAGACATTATGGCTTCTCAATCTGCTTCCATGTCACCTAAGGGCTCAGATGAGTGTCCAGACCCTCATACTAAGCAGCATAACAAAGAATAAACTGCAAGAGATGGTTCAGAAATCAGGGTATCTGAATGGAGGAACCTTGAATCCAGTAAAAATAAAAGAACCTCTGAGCAGACACTGAAGGTGGTGCCTGCTTTAAAAAAAAACATTTCACTGTACCTCCTCCTGGAAAAGAAAAGAGCTGCCAATAGATGGATGCAAATAGAATGCCCTCAGTAGAGGACATGACAAAGGTATTGCAACTCCTCCAGGCATTCCACGCTATAGAGAATTTCATGAATATGCCTGCCCTTTTCTCAGGTTCCAGTTCCATTCCCAATGCCTGTGGAGAAGGAGGCTGAATATTATTATGTGGAGTAATAGGAGGATGAAGGAGAACCCATAGAGTCTGAGTCTCCTGACCAAGAGTTTGGTTACCCTCTTTGCCCCCCAGATGATTATACCTCACACTATACTTTTGTGAGGCAAATGGTGAACACCTTCAACATCTCATCACAGGAGACTACTGCAGATGAGGACAAAGTGGAATTTATGGATATTATGAGCTAAAGTCCCACATAAACATTGTTATGGCCCATTCACAAATCCTTCAAGAAGACCACTTGTAAAATCATGTCAGAAACCACTTCGGCTGCAGGCATAGATAAAATGTATCAGGTGGATAAACAGGGCTCTAAATATAGTCCCTCTGTTCTCACACTGATCATGAGTGAGTGGTTAAGATTGCCACCTGTGACAAGGACAAGGTGACCCTTTCTTGCCAACCTCCTGAGAAAGACACCAGGAAACTAGAGAGCACAAGCAACAAAAAAGTTTTATTTCAGCTTCCCTATCTTAAAGGAAGCCAACATACTTGAGTCTATGCCACTCAGTACCAAAAAGCCATCTGGATCTTCATTTTGGCAATGAGCAAGAAAGCTACTGGTGACCTGGCAGAGGATTTGACTGACACAGCAAAGACTACCATGGATGCCACTACATACCAGTTTCACATGGCAGTGGACACCAATGACAATGCACCAAGGGTCATGACACATCTAGTGTCCCTAAGAAGGTTTGTATAGCTTAGAATCACAAACCTTTCCCTGGACATTTAAACAAAAGTAATGGATTTTCTTTGTGAGGGAAATTTGCTATTTTAATGACAACACATAGGCTTATATGAATTAGGTGAAAGAATACAAGATCACCTACACGAGTAACACTAAGAAGAAAAAGGCCTACACTTCTTAAATGCATTCTGGAAGGAGAGGGAGGGGTAGGGAATACTTCCTTCATGCTTACATTACTTATGACTAACCCCAACAGAGGGGTTTCTTCAGGAGCAGGGGTAAAAGGAGTCCCAGGCATGCAGATGCAATGTCAGCTCCCAAATTGTGAGGCAGTATAGCAGTGGTTTAAGGCTCTGAGCTGCAAATCTGGAGACCTGGGTTTGAATCCCACAGCCCACACTTGCATACTGTGTGACCCTGAGCAAGCCACTTAACTTCCCTGTGCTCCCAGATCACACCTGTAAACAAGCTTTTAACTTACTGTGTCTCTCCTGGTTAAACAATTGGAAAAAAAATTTCAAGCAATGCACAACACCTGACAAACTTGCACAGTTCTCCCAACCATTGCCAGTGGAGGAAAGACTGATTCACTTTTTTTCAGGAATGGGATAAAACAGCCACTGACATGTGTGTCCTGGAAATAGTGAGTCAGGTTCTATCCCTGTAGTTCAAAACATTCCGAAAACTGCAGACCCAAAAAAAACCTTCCATCCTCATAATCCAACAGAAAGACTCTTGCTGGATATAGAGGTAATACAATTACGACATGCAAATGCAGAACAAAATCGGGATGAGAGAAAGTCTTCCCTTGAAAACTAAGCTACTTTGAACACAAATGACTTTGTTTTTGCAAGACTTGAACTGAGCACAGCTGGTTCGGTTCAGATCTCACACTCTCCAGTTTCCCTATCATGTGAAAGGCTTAGGAGACTGGGGAAGAGGTAAGAGGGTGCCCCGAGCAGCATGTGACTTAGCTATATTCTGAGTATGTGCATGTGCACAATCTCAGTATATAACCAGAGGTTAAACTGAGGCACAATGGTCCAGAATATCACTCTACCTCCTCAGCCAGGTTCCAGCCAGATTCACGTTCATTCCAGCCCCTCCTGCTAGACTCTCCTACCTCCCATCCTGGCTCAATTTGATAACTGAATGGAAGCAGTTATGGTTACAATATTGTTACAAAGGTCGGTATTTGATGTGATCTACAACCAACCACCTCAATGTCAGACAGCCAACCCATGTGCAACATCTTAGAGTCAATCCACCAATCACGGCAGCTGGCGATGATGCAGTCATTTTGGTGGGATTGTTGCTGGCAGACTTGTGCAGTTGAGCAATTCCCTTTGAGCCATATGGTGAATTCTTGTTGGGCCCAGCAGCACTAAACCCTCCCCAGTCATTTACTCCACCCGGATGAACCTTGACCCCAGGGGCATCACCAGGATACTAAAAGGTGGTGGGAGGGTGGCGCACATGCCCCCATGAATGATTTTTTCAAAAGGGGGGTCCTTAGGGATTTGCCCCATGGAAGAAATTTTGAAGAATTTGGTGGCAAATGGTGCATTTTGAGAAGCATGTTCTATAAAATTTCTATCAAAACAAGCACAGGAATTTACTAACAGAAAGTTAAAACAATGAAATACTGCTGTTATTTCAGGAGCTGGAGAAATACTGTGGGCAATAAAGCACTAAGGACTGACTGTGCCAGCAAACTGTCATTTTTTTTTCTAGGGTGTCTGAGTCATAGTTCTCCCTCCCCTGGCCTCCTGAAAAAGTTTATTTAAAGGCTGGGGGTCTGGGGGGCCACTAGTCCCCCAGAAGCTCTAGGATTTTAGATGCTCTGTGGTGTGACAAAGCAGCTATGGCACATCAGCTTTCAGCACAGAAGAAAACAGATTTTCGTTTAGCAGCCCCTCCTAAAGTAAAGAACAACTACTTCCTTTCAAAGCTGGGAAAGTTTAAGACCCACTTCTCATACTTCAATTATTAACTTTAGTTGCAGTGAACTGCTTCCAGGTTTTGGCAACCAATTATTTTGGTCTAAAGCTTTTAATGAACTCAGACAGCAAGAGAAATGTGAGTAGTGTGTCTGCTGCTTCACTAATAAGGGTTGAAATCTTAGACCCTGACATGTTCATAGAAACAGAATTTGATGGCAGATAAGGACTGCTTGGCCCACCTAGTCGGCCCATTTTCCCTACCTGTTCACAAGCATCTCATTCCAAGCTCCCTTGAGCCTCATGCCAAACCTCTGATTTGTCAGATCTGATCACTCAATCATCAGCCAGTACAATACTGTATTAGCTAAGTTACCATTACACAATGTATTTCAAATCATCTGAGAGTCATCAGGCTCACTAAATTCTATCCAAGGATTGGATATGAATGAAATATCCCACATGGGTTCTGAAGATTTTCTTCCTGAGTGACCCTCAAGTTTGTATTTAACAGAATTTCCTTTGTGCACATTCCTAAAACTGAACCTTGACCATGGAAATTAATTAGTGGAATTCCTTCACTTCAAACACCATCAGTAAAGTCTGCAAATTAGCAGCAAGGATTCCTACTGCAATTAGAAAGCTGGGTACACCATCATCACCACCACATAATGACAAGACAGAGTTTAACTCATGTTCCACTACCTGCAATGTGCATTCTCTGGTGGCAGCAGATTCCTAGGTTAGCTGCAGGTTATATCTATTTCCAGTACACATCCACCATGGGTTAGATTTTTCAGATAATGTTTTCCTTATGTACAACATTAATAAACCACACGCTCACGACCAAGAGGGTGTCTGCCAAAACTGAAAACATCAAAAACAAGTACAAACATGGTGGCACTTGGCAGAAAAGTAAAAATGTTATAAATAAAATCCAAATTTTATTGGCAGAGCAGTGAGCATGGGCACTAAACTGCACTACTGCACTCTGACTCCGTCTCCAACACTGTGCTAGCGACTCCAAATTATGTGAATCGGTATTCTGGGTTATTTATTATTTCACACTAGTACCAGCATAGCACTTACCACTTTTTGTTGTCCCTGGACCCGGTCCTGACTCTCAGTCCCAAAGTGAATCTTTCTCATTTGGACGGATGGTACAGACTGCTGGAGGACTTGTCTCTGTGTCTGAGTCCAGGAGGGACTGCCAGCAGCAGGCCAGCCCACCAGAGCCTAGCAAACACACACCATCAGGCAGTCACAAGCGGCAGCAGGGCTGACATAAGATGAGTCTGACAATGACCGGGGCAGCTCTTCTAATCTCATCAGTTTCGACCTTTTAACTCAGCAACAGTGCACTTAGGACTCACTGAGTCCTTGCAATGTCTTTGTTGTTTTAGCTAGGGTGGACTAGGATACACACACGGTGATCCACTGCTCAATAACCGTACCAATGCAAACTGCCCTCTGAGACACACGCCCTCACTGCTCAGTGAGTATGGTGAGCACTACTCTATGGCTAATGCATACTACACAGTGCCATAGCAACATGTGTAACTGGCCAATGGCAGTGCCTACCTGTAGGTCTGGAGACTACAAGGGGTGGGACTGAGAGAAGGGTCGGGGCAGGCCTCTGCCAGGAAGCTGCTAGTGTGTTGCTACTGTCCTTTATTAAAGCCCTATAATTTAAAGGAAGGGTGGGGGGAAAACTGGGGGGGGTTCCAGCTTAAACTGCGATGGCCTGTGCTCCCATTCTTTGGGCTAATGATGCCCCTGCATGATCCGCTATGCTGGCCACTAGCACAGCTGTGGAGTGCTGTTTAAAGTTAAAGGGAAATATCCTGCTGATAGCCTGTTGCTTCACATTTGAGCACCAAGATTCTTGAGAGCCCTTCAGTTGACCAACAACCACCCACCCGACAAGTACCACACTAACAAGCAGCAGAGAGGAGAGAGACTCCTGTTGCCTTCACCAGATGCTTGTGACCCAACCTGACCTGAGTGAGTGTATAGAAACATAGAAACATAGAATTTGATGGCAGATAAGGACCGCTTGGCCCACCTAGTCTGCCCATTTTCCTACCTAACAGATAAGCTGCAAATTAAGCAATAAGGCACAACAGGGTGTGTGTTATCGTGTAATAACGTCACTCCTGGGATGGGTTGAAGCACGAGGCAAAGCCGAGTGCTTCCACCACCCCAGGAGTGAGGTTATTACACGATAACACACTCCCTGGAGTGCCTTATTGCTATTATACAATGGCTCATTTATTAATAAAAGAAGAACAATGAAAAATATATATATTTTTAAGCATTTTACACTTGATTTTTGTGGAAGTATATCATTTAAAAAAAAGTTCAGAATATTATCCATCAGTAGGTGGCGCTGCAGACCGAATTATTTAAATGTCCAGTTGTACCTGTGCTGTGCCTTGCCTTGTGTGATCTTTGTTGTGCCCCCGTGATGGAGTGTTGTCAGTAAAAGTGATAATGAAAAGCTGATTTATTTTAGGACTGTTGCTTTTTTTTATAGTTTGCATGTTTTTTTCATTTAAGTAGGAATGGTGCTTTGCGAGTGGGTGGGTGGTTGACTGCGAGCATCCGTCTAGTGAGATATGGAACCACGAAGCTGGCGATAAAAGTTGGCAGAGGTACAATTTATTGTTTAAAACGTTGAGCCAGGGGGAAATACATTTGTAGTTTGGTGGCAGTTTCTTTTTGGCTAAGGACGAGCAGGCACGTGCGCACAGTGAACAGCTTTACGTGCAGTGGGAGCCATAGACTGCCGCTCTCGAGAAAACGTTTTTTTTTCCTGAAAAATAAAAACAAATGTGGGTTCTTTATGCAGTTGTACAGCGATGGCTTAATATGAGGAAGACGAACTGTATGGATGATGGATGGAGTAAGTGTGTCTGTGTGAGTTTGGGGAGGCACACATTAGGATGAATTGGTGTGTGTGGGGCGATAAAGCTGTGAAGGGTCATGTTTCGTCGTGTGGGCATTAAGCAGGCAGTGATTCATGTTTGGCTATGCGGCTGTTTTGCTGCCCGTCCTTGATACAGTGATGTTATTGTGTAATAACATCACTGTGTCTAGGACTCAATAGCCAATCAGCATCTTTGATTTTTTCTTGCCATTGTATAATCCTAGTTAACCAACAGCTTACTTCCTCCTATCCCCCACTAGGACTGCCTTATGCCTGTCCCATGCATTCTTGAAGTCCCCACTGTTCTTGACTCCACGACCTCCTCAGGGAGGCTGTTCTATGCATCCACAACCCTCTCAGTGAAAAAATACTTCCTCACATTACCTCTGAGCCGTCCCCCCTCTATCTTCAAATTGTGCCCCCTTGTTCTTGCACATCTCTTTTTCTGGAAGATGCTACCCTCTTGGACTTTGTTAATTCCTTTGAGGTACTTGAAAGTTTCTATCATGTCCCCTCTCTCCCTCCTTTCCTCTAGGGTATACATATTAAGCTCCTTTAGTCTTTCTTCGTATGTCTTCTGGTGCAGACCCTGCACCATTTTGGTTGTCTCCTCTGACAGCCTCCACTCTGTCTATGTCTTTATGAGATGGGGTCTCCAGAACTGCACACAGTACTCCAGATGGGGTCTCACCAACTGTCTGTACAAAGGGATAACAACTTCCTGTTTTCTACTATTGATGCCTCTTCCTATGCATCCCAGTATCCCCCAGCCTTCCTTACTGCCTTCTCACATTGCTTGCTCACCTTTAGGTCATCTGATATAATTACCCCCAGGTCCCTTTCTATTTTACTGTTGTCAGTATCTCACCCCCCATTGTGTACACTTCCCTGGGTTTTTGTTTCCCATGTGCATTACCTTGCACTTCTTTGCATTGAATCTGAGCTGCCATACATTTGACCATTCCTCCAACCTTGCCAAGTCCCTTCTCATTCTTTCCACTCCATCTTGTGTATCAACCCTGTTGCAGATCTTTGTGTCATCTGCAAAGAGACATACTTTTCCTTCCAGTTCCTCTGCAATGTCACTTATAAAGACATTAAAAAGGACCGGTCCCAGTACTGAACCCTGCGGTACCCCACTAGTAACCCTCCTTTCTTCACTGTGTATTCCATTTACTACTACCCTTTGCATCCTGTTGTCTAGCCAATTTTTTATCCAGGCTACCACCTTGGGACCCACTCCAAGGCTGGCTATCTTGTGAATTAATCTTTTGTGTGGGACTGTATCAAATGCCTTGCTAAAATCTAGGTAGGCCATGTCCACAGCCCCTCCCTGGTCTACTACTTTGGTCACCCAGTCAAAGAAACCTATTAGATTCGTCTGACACGACCTTCCCATCATGAATCCATGCTGCCTTGGGTCCTGTGCCCTACTGGCCTCTAGGTACTCAACAATTCTTTCCTTCAGAAGTGATTCCATCATTTTCCCTACCACTGAGGTCAAACTAACTGGTCTGTAGTTTCCTGCCTCTGTCCTGCTCCCACTTTTGTGAAGAGGAATCACATCTGCCCTCCTCCAGTCCTTGGGTACCACCCCATCCTCCCATGATTTGTTAAAGAGAGTAGTCAGCGGTGTCACTAGTTCTACCCTTAGTTCTTTTAGAATTCTTGGGTGAATCCCATCAGATCCCATTGCTTTGTCCACCTTCAATTTTATTAGTTCTTTCAGAACCCTTTCTTCTGTAAATGGACTGGTATCGACCCCCATCTTCAGAGTGTTTCTCTTGTTTGGTTTAGGTAACTCCCCCTCCTCTTCCTTTGTGAATACTGAGCAGAAATATTCGTTCAGTATCCCTGCTTTTTCACTGTCACCTTCTACCCACATTCCTTCCCCTTTATTAAGCTTCAGTATCCCTCCTTTGGTCTTTCTTCACTCCCTAATGTACCTATAAAAGGTCTTATCCCCCTTCTTTACAGAATTGGCTATCCTTTCCTCGGTTTGGGCCTGTGCTATTCTGACTGCCTTCCCAACCTCTTTCAGCTTTAACTGATAAAGTTCTCAGTCCTGCTCCTTCTGTGTTTTCTTATATTTCCTGAATGCTGTCCTTTTCTCCTTAACCTTCCCTGCCACCTCTTTTGAGAACCATAGCGTTTTTTTCCTTCGTTGTGTTTTATTGATTTGCTTTACACAAAGGCTTGTTGCCTCTGTGATGGCTGTTTTGATCACTCCCCATTTTTCCTCCACACCTCCTTTTGCCTGTTTGCTAGTGCTTTTCTGAGGCACTCTCTCATTTCCCAAAGTCAGCCCTCTTAAAGTCCAGTACTCTTGCTTTTTGTATGGCTTGATTGTATGGCTGTGTTTATCGTGAACCACACTGTGGTGGTCGCTTGTTCCCAGATGGCTACCCACTTCTAAATCTGAGATTCTTTCTCCATCCCCATTTGAGAGTACCAGGTCTAAGATTGCTCCCTCCTGAGTGGGTTCCAATACTAGCTGTCTGAGGCATGCCCCCTGTAGGGCATCAGGAATGACCCTGCTCTTGGATGTGCCTGCAGCAAAAGTGCTCTAGTTAACATCTGGCATATTCAGGTCCCCCATCAACAAAATCTCCCCTTTTTCTGCCATTCTAAGAAAGCCTTCTATCATTTCCTTGTCCATTCCCTCCCCCCGAGATGGGGGTCTGTATAGAAACATAGAAACATAGAATTTGATGGCAGATAAGGACCGCTTGGCCCACCCAGTCTGCCCATTTCCCTACCTGATGGATAAGCTGCAGGTCCTAGTTAACCAGCAGCCTACTTCTTCCTACCCCCACCCCCTAGAATTGCCTTATGACTGTCCCATGCATGCTTGAATTCCACCACTGTTTTTGACTCCACAACCTCCTCTGGAAGGCCGTTCCATCACATCCACAACCCTCTCTGTGAAAAAATACTTCCTTACATTACCTCTGAGCCGCCTCTTCTATCTTCAAATTGTGCCCCCTGTTCTTACACCTCTTTTTGAAAGATGCTACCCTCTTGGACGTTGTTGATTCCTTGAGGTACTTGAAAGTTTCTATCATGTCTCCCCTCTCCTCCTTTCCTCGAGGCTATACATATTAAGCTCCTTAAGTCTCTCTTCATATGTCTTCCAGTGCAGACCCTGCACCATTTTAGTGCCCTCCTCTGGACAGCTTCCATCCTGTCTATGTCTTTGCGGAGATTGGGTCTCCAAAACTGCCGCAGTATTCTAGATGGGGTCTCACTAGCTGTCTGTACAGAGGAATAATAACTTCTGTTTTCTACTGGTGATGCCTCTTCCTTATGCATCCAAGTATCCCCAGCCCTCCTTGCTGCCCTCTCACATTGCTTTTCCACCTTTAGGTCATCTGATATGACTACCCTAGGTCCCTTTCCATTTTGTTGTTGTTGAGTATCTCACCCCCATTGTGTACTCTTCTCCTGGGTTTTTCCCAGGTGCATTACCTGCACTTCTTAGCATTGAATCTAGCTGCCATACATTTGACCATTCCTCTAACCTTGCCAAGTCCCTTCTCATCCTTTCCACTCCACCTTGTGCATCAACTCTGTTGCAGATCTTTGTGTCATCTGCAAAGAGACATATTTTCCTTCCAGTCCCTCTGCAATGTACGCTTATAAAGACATTGAACAGGACCGGTCCTAATACTGAACCCTCGGTGCCCACTACTAACCCCCTTTTTCAGAGTGGACTCCATTTACTATTACTCTGTGTACTATTCTCCAGCCAATTCTTTACCCAGGCTGTCATCTTGGGACCCACTCCCAGGCTGGCTAACTTGTATATTAATCTTTTGTGGGACTGTGTCAAATGCCTTGCTAAAGTCTAGGTAGGCCATGTCCACAGCCCTCCTGATCAACTACTTTGGTCACCCAGTCAAAGAAATCTATCAGATTTGTCTGGCATGACCTTCGCTGTGAATCCATGCTGCCTTGGGTCCGTGCCCTCTGGCCTCTAGATACTCAACAATTCTTTCCTTCAGAAGTGATTCCATCATTTTCCCTACCACTGAGGTTAAACTAAAGGTCTGTAGTTTCCTGCTTCTGCCTTGCTCCCACTTTTGTGAAGGAATTACATCTGCCCTCCTCCAGTCCTCGGGTACCACCCATCCTCCATGATTTGTTAAAGAGGGTAGTCAGTGGTGTCACTAGTTCTACCCTAGTTCTTTTAGAATTCTGGGATGAATCCCATCAGGCCCCACTGCTTTGTCCACCTTCAGTTTTAAGAGTTCTTTCAGAACCCTTTCTTCTGTAAATGGGCTGGTATCAACTTCTGTATCCAGAGTGTTTCTACTGTTTGTTTTAGGTACTTCCCCCTCTTCCTTTGTAAATACTGAGCAAAAGTATTTGTTTAGTATCTCTGCCTTTTCACAGTCACCCTCTGCCCACCTTCCCTTCCCTTTACTAAGCCTCACTATCTCTCCCTTGGTCTTACTTCGCTCCCTGATGTACCTATAAAAGGTACACAACCCCCATGTGGATTGTGGTGCCATTTCCTGTCTCCAGGGTGACCTAAAGTGCCTCATCTGCTCCCTGTTTACTCTTTCGTTCTATTGCTTTGATCCCTTCCTTTACATAGAGAGCTACTCCTCCTCCTCCTCCTCTTTTACCCTCCCTGTCCCTCCTGTAGATTGTGTATGCTGGTATGTTGACATCCCAGTCATGGTTCTCTGTGTACCATGTTTCTGTGACTGCCACGATATCCAGGCAACCCTCTTCCATCAAGGCCACTAGTTCAGGGAGCTTGTTACACAGACTACGGGCATTGGTACTCATCACCCTCCGCTTTTTGTTAGCCTTACCCCTTTTAGCCCCATTTCTGTCCTTACTGCCTTTGCCTTTTTTTACATTTAAATCTGTTCTGCTCCCTAATAACTTCTGTACCTTGGTGTTTACCTCACTAATCACCATGTTTTGTGGGGGGAGGCTCAGATTTCTCTGCTCCTTTTCAGTGCCTCCCCCTTGGCAAGTTTAAATGCTTGCCAATGAAGCATTTAAACCTCTCACCTAGGGTCCTGGTTCCCCCCTGGACAGATGCAGACCATCGCACCAGTATAGGTCTGCATCCCTCCAGGTGTCTCCCCAGTCCCCAATGAAGCCAAAACTCTGAGCTCCACACCAGTTTTTCAACCACTCATTGAATTCCCTGGTGAGAAGTGCCCTAGCATCTCCCTTGCCATAGACAGGCAGCACCTCCAAGAAGGTTACCGTATGCGCTACTTGTCTAAGGCCCCTTCCCAACTCTATAAACTCTCTTGCACTGCTCTGATCCCATTCCTAGCCAGGTCATTTGTCCCTAGGTGGAAAAATGACATCCAGCTCCCTCCCTCATGCAGCTCCTCCCACGATCCTGAGGATTCGCTTCCTGTCCCTCAAGCCGTGGGCATGGGAGGAGCACCATACCTCCCTCTCTCTTCCTCCCACATTTCTACCCCCCAGTAGTTGAGTCCCCACCAGGAGTTGTTTCCTTCCCTGTGGGGTCCCATGCCACCCTCCTGTGGGTCTCCTTTGTGAAGGTTCCCAGCATCCTCCTTGGTCTCCACTGCAGGTGCCTCCATAGAGGAACCACTATCCACCAGAAGAGCGAATGAATTGTGGAGAGGTACAGCTGGAGGGATGCAACCTCTGTTCCACCACGCCTCTCTCTTGAGCCCACCCTGGTCCAGCCACCCTCTTTCTTGGCAACCTCTGGGGTAGTGGCATTGGCCCTGGTGGTCCCTGGGTGGGGAGGAGGTTTCCACGAATCCTAGCCAGATCAGCCTGGAGATGGGCAACCTCCTCTCTCAGACCAGAGAGGTGCCTGCAAATAGGGCAGCATCACAGCCTCCAGAATGTCTCCCAGAACACTGCCGCCCCACAGCCATTGCACTGAACCACTCCTATCACGTCTTATTTAGTGTCCTCTCTACTGTTTCACTGGATGCTTATTCTCTCCTCTTCTTACAACTCTCGCCCTTCCTGTTCTGGGACAGCAACTTCCTATCTTCTTCAATAGCCTCCTTCTTCCTTGCTCAATATCAGACCACCAGCAGCCTGGGGGGGTAGTGAGCTACTTTTTTTACTTTAGGGTTGACAAAACCAATGTTTCTCTATGATCCTTTCCTTCCTACTGCCAAACAAAAAGTTCCTGTTGACAGTCAAATCCAGTGGCTATAAAAGTAGAACAGGCTTTGGGTGGGTGGGTGGAGGGGTGGGATGGGATGGAGGGCAATTAGTAAGAAAAAAGGCTAGCAACAGGAATTTGTAATTTGACTCACCTGCTTTTCTAGTGTCTAAACCACATCCCCAGGTAAGCTCTCTTTCCTCCTACTGGTTTAGCAAAGTCAGCTGATACAGTACCCTTCCCTGCACAGAACACACACTGACTTTCTTTCTTTTCTTTCTTTTTTTAACCCTAAATAAGACCCCTTCTACTTCTAATAAAGTTATATGTCTTCTTAATCTTAACTGACACTGACTCCTGCTGAGATATAAGTTTTAAATTAATAAGAAAATGTAGCTTCTTTTAGTTAGCTGCTTTCTGCTCTACAAGCAAGGCTAGCAACAGGAAGTTGTAATTTGACTCACCTGCTTTTCTAGTGTCTAAACCACACCCCCAGGTAAGCTCTCTTTTCTCCTACTGGTTTAGCAAAGTCAGCTGATACAGTACCCTTCCCTGCACAGAACACACACTGACTTTCTTTCTTTTCTTTCTTTTTTTAACCCTAAATAAGACTCCTTCTACTTCTAATATAGTTATATGTCTACTTAATCTTAACTGACACTGACTCCTGCTGAGATATAAGCTTTAAATTAATAATAATTAATAATATAAAAAAATGCATCTTTATTTTACCTGATTTCTGAGTGCAATCTGCACAGTTAACTCAGAGATGTCACATTATATGCTGTTTTACAGAAAACACTGTTGGTATGAGGAAAGCCTAATGATATATCTGAGCATATTTATTTTATTAAAACAGTGTTTCATAGCTGTATATTACTAACAGAATAGCACAGTATAAAATAAATTTCTAATTTCTTGACATCCACTGTGCAACCGAGTTATAATTTAATTAATGTGTTAGATGGACCCAGTTCACCAGTGAGATGCATACCAAAATGCATAGCAGTGGCACTGATCAATTCAATTTCTGAGCAAATGGCCAGGCTATGTTGCACTTTTATTTTAAATAATAATAACTCAAATTCAAAACATAGTATGCACAATATGTTTATTGTTAAGAAATGTTTATGTCAAGTTAGAGCAATCAATGTTTAACTAGTAATAGATTTTGTGTCCAGAAGAAGTATGACTGAGTGAAGTGCAGAGGGTAAACTGAGTGCTGTGATCTAGACACTGCGTCTGCTTGTTGTTCGATTTGGGGGAGGGGGCACTGCAGGCTGGCTGTACCTGCAGTGCTGTGCTCTAGTGGGTCCTGTTTGTTGTTTGTGGCTGTGTGGTACTTTTTGGGGGAGGGAAGCAGGCTGGCTATGTAAACTCCTCTCAGTGGTGTACTCTGTGTCCTGTTGGATCTTTGTGCTGTTTTGCAGCAGCAGGATGGTTATATAGGGTCCCAATGGATTATCCCTGTTTGTGTTTTTTTTTTGGCTACTAATATCACTGCTTTACATGCACCACACAATGCATGTCATGAGTCTTTGCCCAGGAACTAGTGTTCCACCTCCTCAGAAATCCCAGTTTAACCCCTGTATATAGCAGATAGCATGACTGCTAAGTGAGCCATTCTGCTAGGGAATGTAGGGTAGGGAGGGACTGGGTCTCTTGGCGACCACAGAGGCACCACGTTGCAGCCTCATTTTTCTTTTTGGCTAGCAAGTTGCACAAGCCTGGTGGCCATACAGAAGATGCACCCCCGATGCCCCCGGCCTGCTAATCTCATTTTCTGCCACTGGGTTGCCCAAGCTTGGTGGCCACACAAACATATCTCTCAGCCTTCTTGTCTCTGAAATGAGGGACACAGACACTCAGAATGAGGGACAATGAAGGACACTGACCCTTATAATGAAGGAGATATCCTCAGTAATGGAGATACACACTCAAAAAATTGAAAACTAGTATTTACTTGTACAAGTTTTAATTTTGATATAATATATTATGAATTTCTGCTTTAAAGTATTAATTTATAGCACATTGTCTGTGTGGACAGTACCTTTTCCGTGAGGGACAAATGAGGGACAGAGAAATTTTGATGGGTAAAATAAGGGCTGTCCCTTGTAATCAGGAACGTTTGAGAGGTATGCACACAGACGCTACCCCAGTTTCCTTTCTGGGCACCAGCTTGCCGAAGCCCATTGGCCACACAGACACACACACACACTTTTTCGGTCACTGGATTGCCCATTCCCAGTGGCCAAAAGGATGTCCTCTCCAATCTCTTTTGGCCGCCAGGTTGCCCAAGCTCAGTGACCAATAAAACAAACACCTCACCCTCTCCCACCATCTTAGCATCCATATCACCAACCTCCCCCAACCCAAGTTAAATCGTCTACAAAATAAAACAGTTCAAGGCTTTCCTCATTTGCCCTCCTACTAACCTGTAAAAAGAAAATGGTCCCACCCCCATCTAATCTACCCCCCAGCACCCCGCCATGCCTCCCCCTCAGTCACCCACTTACCTTGATAAGGTCCCTTGCGGTAATCCTCTATCATCACAGCACAAAACCTCTCTGAATCACGTCCATCCCCCAACTGAGAAATAATCTAAGTCTAAAACGATTTTCACACTTGGGTCTTTTTCAGTTCATTTTAACTTACACTCAGAACCTCATAATTTTTATATGTTTTGATCCCAAATTTTCAACATAAGCTTTTTTGACCCCACCTCATGAGCTAGAAAGGTGTCATTTTTCAAATCCACTGGAAATGCTGTTTTACCATCATTCTGTGAAATGATGTTTCCAGTGGTATTGGAATGACACCTGTCTGGTATACCATAAAGACTGCACTGTAATGTCAGTGAAGTGAAATCTGTGCTGACATCAATAGCGTGAGTGAAAGCAGCTACATGGGGTTACCAGCATGGATGTTGTAGCGCTGTTCCTGTGGCTATTTTCAGTCATGCTGACTACTTGATGTTCACTAATTTATGCAGCTTACCCATGCTGGCAGTATAGCATACTGTATATGTTAGAGTCACAACATTTGAATGGGCTTGCAACATCCAGCTGACCTGGGTTTGACTCAGAGTTTCTCTTTTCTTTTCTCTGGGGGTGTTGCTCCCACCACCCACCACCCCATAGTTGCATCCTCTCTGGAGTTAGAATAGTTAATCTCCTCCTCAGTTGCCCCCCCTTTGAGTTGGAATAGTAAATCCTCCCACTCATCAAGTTGCATTCCCACAAGTTGCATCCCTCCAGAGGTGCAACAGTAAATCCCCCACCCTACAAGTAACGCCCCCTGAGTTGCATCTTTCCTGGAGTTGGAATAATAAATCCTTTCACCACCTGAGTTTGCACCCGCTCTGACTTTCATCACCCAAGAGTTGCATCCAAGGTGGATGTGATGTGTAAGAGTAAATCATGCTGTCTGATGTGTGGCATTTTGGCACAGCACGATTTACCATTCAGCTGTTTTCCATACATGGTTGTCGATGGTGGCATCTTTGTTTTCGGTTACTTGTGGGTGAACCCACCTGTCTAGTTCATGTAGTGGGGTAAAAAAGTACATGTTGAGCATGCTGACTGGTCAGAAATTAACACTTTGAACAGCAGGATGCAATATATCTGAAGCAGTGGACCCCATTTTAATATTACTGTCACTTTATTGACATTTTCTGGTGCTTTTCTCTTGATAACCCCCTTATACCTTGAATTATACATACAGGCCAAATGGAAAATCCAGACTCAAATCCTTTGAAAAACAAAATTCAAATCTACTCTGGCTTTGCCCATCCCTAGTTCAAACAGTTCTTCTCTCACAGTGGAGAAAGGGACTTTATTCAAGATACTTCCTGAGCCACTAGGCAAATGAGGAGTGGTGGTCCATTTTAGACCTGACATACCTGAACAAATACTTAAAGAAGGATTGACTCAAGATCGTATCACTGGGATCAGTGATTCCATCCTTTCAAAAAGCAGACTAGATGGGGTCACTGGATCTCAAACATGCACATCACTAGACAAAGGAGTACACACAAGATAAGTTTATTGTGCAAACATTGTCAATAAATTGCAAAATAATGAAGTGCCCAGTGACAGTATATTATTATTAAATAACACGCTGTCACTTTAATGTCATTCACTATTTAAACAGAGGATGTCAGCTGACTCGTATCCTCCTGATGATACTTTTTTGGCAAAACCGGTCGAGGTTTTTTTGTGGGTGTTCCCCATTTATACTCTCACTAGGTACTTTATTATTTTGCACTTTTTTGGCAATGTTTACACAATAAACTTGTCTTGTGCATATGTTCCTTCATCTGGTGCTATATTTCTGTGCTGCTCAGTTTTCTTTACTGGCACAGATACTTGAGTGTTGAGCTGGTATTTTGTGTTAGTACTGCTTCAGTTTTATACAGGGTCACACTAAGGAGTAGCTTTAGCCTTTACCTACGGATAGTTTCAGGTTGTGATGTTTTTACGTTACTGGTTTCATTGTCAATTCAGCATTTAGAATGTTCCAGCTGTTGTCACGTACTTTTCAAATCAGAGCATTTGGTACACTTATGGAGTGCTATTACAGAACGGGGGATAGAAAGCAACCTTTTTGTGGATAACATTACCAGTGATGCAGGTATGGAGCGAGTGCCTCAGGATAATCAAGTAAATATACTATAGCTGAACAAGAATCTAATATTGCTGTTGCATTATTAGCTCTTGAGCATGTTTCCCTAAATGTAAGACACCACCACTCCAACATGGTGTCCTTGGAAAGTTACCTTAAGGTAGGACAGGTACCTTGTGATCTCGGACTGGTCAAATTGCCTGGATATGGTCAGGAATGTGACATATTTTTTTACTGAATGGAAGACAGCTTTATAAGAGGGACCTATAATGTTAATTGAATGCATAGTGATTGATTACAAGCAGCAACAGCTTGAATTACAGGAGGACCTTAAGAACGGCAAAAACCTGATTTACAGAAGGACCTTAAGAACAAAGAAACAGCAGTAGGTGACTTTGGTGAACATCTTGAGTTTGCTGACTACCATCAGAAGTTAAGGGTAGTATTGAAAAACCAAAGAAGAAACTAAAGGCAGTAAAACTGCAAAAGTTCAGATGGAACCAGATTGATTATCAGTTTAACAAAGTATTTACCTCGTCAAAATCTGGTAGGAGAAGACAAGGGTGCAATCAGAATAGAACCAGATCAATACTGAAAAATAACACAAGCAAATCTCCAGCCTATTACAATTCTTCTGCAAATGATTCTGAGGAGGACATACTAGAACTTTTTTTACAACAGGAAACAAGGGACAGGCCTCCAGTCCCCCACAGGAGCCCCTGAGTGATACCATTCCAGAAACAATGAAGTGCACCAGGAGTGGCGGCAGGAGGAAACACTTCCAACATGAAAACCAGGGCAAATCAAAACAAAAGACAAAGAAACATTGGATCAGTTATAACAGTCTGTAGAAATTAATGTCATGCACTTATCATCTAGGACACTAACTAATTCTGAAATCATACTCATTAATAAGGGGTTGACATACATGCCCACATATGAGTCCAAGCCCATTGGCTTTCTGGTAGATTTGTATCAGCTCACCAGGCTCCTGAATCTAAAGTACTTATTTACCAATCTGGAAATGGTGAGACAGAGGATGAAGCAATTTTGCATTTCTCATATGAAATTAAGCAGCATTTTACTGCAGCTGCACCAGGGATGAGTGATTTTGGACAAGTAAACTCCGTAGGTATGCAACTGCCCACCTTTTCTAATCCTTAGTTTGAGAAATGTCATCCCAAATAAAACTTTCATCTACCTTATAACCAGGTTGTTAGTGCTTCTGAAAAGGCAAGTGAAGCAGACGTTCAGATAATTATGCAGAATCAGGCCCAAAACAACTTTTTCAACCTCTCTGCAGATGAGGGGACTGCTCTGAAAGAATTACCAGAAGACACAAGTATAACAATAAAACAAGTGGACAAGGGGACTCAGCTGTGGTCTTGGACAATAAAAAATACATCTCAGCAGTCAGAAGACAACTTGATTGTGCTGAATATTATTCAAACTATGGTCTGACCCCACATCAACCAACAAAGCTGACATAATTTTCTTCAACAGGCTTTTGATAATCATGTCATGTACATAAATATCTTGTGGTAAATCATCCTGTCAGAGCTACTATTTACCTACTTAAAGTCCATAAAAATCTGTACAATCCCCTGGGTTGCCCAATAGTGTCAGGAATTGGCTCTCCAACTGAGCTATTTTCAAAATGTGTGGACACACATATTAATATGGTATTTGATTTACAGTCCTATGTAAGAGATACTACAGACATACTGTGTGTCCTTGATGAGCTGAAATTGGAACAGGATTGGTTACTAGTTTCATTGGATATAGAAGCACTATATACCAATGTAGTGCACTTGGTGGGGGTGGGGGTGAGGGGGGGGGCCTTGATGTGTTAAAATAGTGCCTGGACAGTAAGACCTGCTATGATGAAACTTTTAAAATAAATCTTGCTGACCAGCACTAAATATGTTTTAACATGCAGTGCCGTTGTTTTCCAGACTGACTACTATCTACAGGTTGAAGGCACAGCAATGGAGGCTACCTTTGTTCCTAATTACTCCAATCTATATCAAGGTAACTGGAAGAGAGATATGTCTGTAACCAGCAATTCAGTCCTTTTTACCATATGATTGAACTTGGGGAATGTTTTATAGACAACATATTTATTTATTTATTTATTTATTTATTTATTGAATTTTGGTAACCGGGTGAGCCCACTGAGACATGACAGTCTCTTTTACAGGGGTGGCCCTCAAAGTGCAGTACACTGACAGTGCCATGCATTGAAAAGAATACTTTTGCTAAAACACTGAGAACATAAAAAGCAAAAAAAATTCAAGGCAGGTGTTTAACAGACAGCAGACAAAAACAGCGCAGGTTAAACTAACAAAACTGAAGCAAAATACATTTTGATCAAATAATACAGTAATATTAGATCAATCAAATACAGTCATGGGTAATTCAAAGACAAGCAGTAATTGGAGTATACAGTTACCTTATGCAAGAAATCATGGATTAGGTTAGATCTGGTATATCAAGTGTTCATTAAATATCAAACACTAATTGCGATTTACAAAATAGAACCTGCAGGAGTGGTAAGCAGGTATTCGTTAAGGATGAGTATGATTTGGCAAGGAAACAGAGGTTGGCAGGAAGAAAATTCTCAGGCAACAGGAGTCAGGGAAAGCAGTTGCAATGTGTGGTAGCAAGGAGAGATTGCAGATTTGACTGGAAGACAGGGAGAGAGGTGTTAGCCAGAATGGTTGGGGGAAGTGTGTTCCAACAGGACACAGCCAAAAAGGCAAAAGACCTCTGGGCCATGGCTAGCTGAGTGTTAGATAATAGGAGAGGGTCAGTGTGGCAGATTTGAGTGGGCACCAGGGGTGCTTATGTTGCACTATGTCAGCAAGACAGGGAGAAGTATAGCAGTGTACCAACTTATGAGTGAAGCTTTGGGTAGCATACTCTAGTTTTGATTTGTAAGGTAGCCATCCAAGGTGAAGATAGGACATTGCAGTGGTGACAATGTGCATTAACCCCCAAAACAAACCTACACACTCTATGGTAGACCTGAGTGAGATGAGACATGATGATGGAGGAAGTAGTGAGAAACGGTGGGGGGGGGGGCTGCATAAGTTAAGAGAGGGAGGAGGGTGGTGGATGCTATTTTGTGGCAGGAAGTCAGAGTGAAGAAGGGCCGAATTTGGTACATGACACCAAGCTGTTGGTTTACAGTTTTGGTGATGACTGATACATGCAGGTCAAGAGAAAGAGAGGAATTAAGGGTGACACCCAAGTATTTAAAGGACTTAACCATTTCGAGAACAGTCCCTTTTTGGGAGAGAACAACCAGAGGGGGGAGTGGGCATGAGTTAGGCTTGGAAAACACCATACACTTCATTTTTTTAGTATTAAGCATGAGCTGTTTTTGCAGAAACCAGTCTTCAAGTATATGGAAGCCAGAGGTTAACTTTGAGTTGATGTACCCTATGTCAGCCGAGGAACTGTAAAGGATTGTGTCATCTGCATACAGATGAACTGAGGCCCCTCAACAGTTATCCAGGAGGTTGTTGATAAAAAGTGAAAAAAGTAACGGTCACAGAATAGATCCCTGGGGGATGCCATGGGTAATGGCTCGAGGGTCAGATAGTGACCCCACCTACTTTACTCTTTGGGTGCATCCTTGAAGGTAGCACTGGGTCCAAATAAGGGTACCGGCATCAAGGCCAAGGAAGCATAGCTGCTATAACAGAAGACTGTGGTTGACCAGGTTGAAGGCCTTGGTCAGATCCACAAAGATTGCTTCAGTGGAATTACCACGGTCCATTCCTTGGAATATGTCTGAGGTGACTTTAATCAGGGAAGTGAATGTGCTGTAGTTTTTCCTGAATCAATGCTGAGAGGTTAAGAGCAGATTGTGGATTTCTACATAATCCTGCAGGTGGTCATAAAGTATCCACTCTTGGATTTTAGCTAAGGGGCACAGTATCGAGACTGGACAATAATTTTCAACAGTAGTATTGGAACTGCCCTTGTGTATAGGAACAATCACTGCTACCTTCCATTTCTCAGGGATGATACCAGAAAGGAATGAATGATTGAAAAGGTCACAAATGGGATGAATGAGGGCATCTGCCCCCAGCTTGAAGAATTTTGGCTCAAGTGTATCATGTCCTGGTGAGTTATCTGCCTTCAGGTTTTTGAGAAGCAGACACACCCCTCATTAAGAGTAGCCAGTTTCAGATGAAAGGAAGGGTGGGCTAAGGAATCAAGGGTCAAGAGGGGGGTGAGGACAGGGAGAAGGAGCGCTAGGAAAGAGTGGCGTACATTTATGCAGATCAGTAAAAAATGTGTTAAAGCCATCTGCAATAGAAGAGTGGTTATTGAATACAGCACACTGGACTTTGTTGGAACTAGGGGTTTCTGAGGCATGGCCCTTTAAGAGGGAATTAATCTGTTTCCAGAATTCCTTTGTGTTGCTAAAATGATCAGCTTGGAGATTCTTAAAATTCTGGTGTTTGGCTTTCTGGATGGAGTTCTTGCAGCAGTTCCTTAGCTGCCTATACATTTGTCAACTTGTGGCGAAGCCCGATGGCCTTATATGTCCACCAGGCTTTATCATGAGTAGACATGAGTTTTCTTAAGTCCTTAGATAGCAAAGATGCTTTAGAGCCTTTTATCTGGCATGACTTCATGGTTGATAATTTCAGTGAAGTTGGTCACAAAACAAATTGAGAATTTTATTGACATCCCTCAGGTTATTTACAGGACTCCAGTCAGTGTCACAAATTGTGGTGGAGAAGGCATTGGAGTCAAACCTACTCATGTCCCTTACTTGGACAACTCTGGGTGGAGGGTTTGGGGAATTGTTGCACCATATGCAAAATGTAAGAGAATGGTCACTTATGCTGTTAGGGAGCACACCCACTGAATTAATCTTAGTGAGACAGTTAGTGACTATCCAGTCTAGTAGGGTATGATTACCTGATGTGTTATTGATTCTAGTTGGGTCCCCAATAATTTGGAACAGGTTGGAATCAACAAGCAAGAAATGCATTATGTAGCAGCTAGGTCTTAGCCAGTCTATATTAAAGATCAATTGCACACATATTTCATAAAAAAACTTGAATTCACATCCCTGTGTCATGACTAGTGTTTCCTGAACATATCATGCTGTTTGGTTTTGTGCTTTTCTTTAAATCAGCATCTGTTAATGTGCTCAGTAATATCTGAAACTGTAGAAACAGTGAAGCTGTTTGTCTGTGTCAGTGAGCAATGACATCATACCTGTCCTGTCTGCTGCTTTTGCAATTAAGTTCCTGATTGCTAAATACGCTGTTGCAGTCCTTAGTTAGAGAAATATGTACAGCTAATTGTTTTTAATAAGAGTTTGTTACTAAACCATGTTATTTGTGTTTTAAGAGATATGTTTAAAATCTTTCTTTTCTCATAAAAAGTTGATCATTTGGGAGTTCAGTGCTGAACTGAAGTGGTATTAATCTGTGAGAAACAACATTTTCTGTATCACAACTCTCAGTTCTCTGTCATCACAACTCTGCATTCTATTCTGGCAATATAACACAGGGTTGTTTAATGGATGTAAAATAAACTATATTCCATTAATTCATAGAAGCAGCATGTATGAAATGTAGCTTCAATAAATATGTTCATGTTCATGTGATAAAGTTTGTTTCCATGACAGACTGACAAACCTGTGTCTGCCACACTCTGCTATTTCAGGAACAAGTACTGTATGATTTCATAAAATTCAGCTGTGTGGAAATACATCATGTATATGTATAACTATACATACTGTATGGCATCCTGATGCCCCTGTCTTCTGCCTCTCAGTTGAGGCTGCTGCACCCTGCTTCCCTCTGTCCCTCATCCCCACAGTCAGGGCCAATGTACTCTGTTGCCCTCTTTTCCTGTCTCCACAAACAGGGTTGATATGCTCTGCCATGCCCTACAGTCCCAGGGCCTCTGCTTCCATAGTCTGGGCTGCCGCACCTTGATGCCCCAGGCCACCAAAGATGGGATTTTTGCTGCACCCTGATACCCACTTCCATTGCCCCAAATAGGCAGCGCCACTGCACCATGTGCACCCTGGCACACAGTCAGGGCTGCTGCACCCTGATGCCACACAGTGTCCTGCACCACAGTCAAGGCTTCTGCATCATGTTATCCCATGTTCTCTGACACCACTGTACCCTGCTGCACCATAGAGCCACTTGCCTCCACAATTAAAGTTGTTGCACCATGCTGCTCCCTGCCACTAGAGTCAGATCCTTTGGTACACTGCTGAAACTACTTGAAAATAAAATACTTTCATCTTTTGTTATAGGGTGGGGGAAACAGTGTAGTAGGGTGCAGCAGCCTCAACTGTTTGTGCAGGAGGCAGCAGGGTGCAGCAGCCCTGACAGTGTGGAGAAGACAGTGGGGAATGGGTTGCAGCAGCCTCAAATGGGGGCAGGAGATGAGGAGCTTTTGGGGCAGAGGAAAGGGGAAGCAGAGCGCTGCTGCCTAAACTGTTGGGCAGGTGACAGGGGCATCAGGATGCCACATAGTATTTCTAGTTATGCACATATATGATGTATTTTCACACAGAAACCCTCTAAGAACTAAATTTTATGAGTTCATACAGTACATGTTCCTGAAATAGCAGAGTGTGGCAGACACACATTTGCCAATCTGACATTAAAACCTAATTATCACATGAACATATTTATTAAGGCTACATTACATACACGCTACTTCTATGAATTATTGGAGTTGTAGTTTATTTTATATCCATTATACAGCCAGAATAGAATGCAGAGTTTTAGTATCAGAGAACTGAGAGTGGTGATACAGAAACTTTTACTTCTCACAGATTCATTCATACCACTTCAGTTCAGTGCTGAACCCCAAGTGATCAACTTTTTATGAGAACAGAAAGATTGATCTTAAGCATATCTCTCTAAACACAAACCAGATGGATTAGTAACAGTCTCTGAGTTAAAACAATTAGCTCTACAGACTGTTGTAACTTGGGACTGCAACAGCTTATTTCGTCAGTCAGGGACTTAATTATAAAAGCAACAGGCAGGGCAGGTATGATGTCATTGCTCACTGACAGGGACAGAAACATCTTCACTGTTTCTTCACTGTTTTCAGTTATTGCAGAGCACATTATGGGCTGGTAGTATAGCCTAGAGGTTAGAAGACTGAGGGGGCGAACGAGCTTGGTACATCCAGCAGACCTGACCTGAGTTTGATTCTCACAACCTCCACTTGCATACTGTGTGACTCTAAGCAAGTCACTTAATCGCCCAGCGCTCCCAGGTCACCCCTGAAAACAGGCACTTGTGCCTAGTGGGCCTTACCCAGTTACCAAAGACTAAAATAAAAAAAAAAATTAACAGATGCTGATTTAAAGAAAACTACAAAACCAAACTGCATGATATTTTCAGGAAACACTAATCATGACACAAGGATGTGTATTCAAGGGGATTCAAGCTTTTTATGGATTATGTGTGCATTTGATCTTTAAAGTCCCAGCAAAATATTAGGTCGTGGCATGGAAGATTTGTGAGGGAGGAAATCAAGGGAGGTAGACTGGAGGTGACTACCTTGGAGGGGTAGATAAACACATCCTACCAAGAGTTTCTTAATGGAGCCAAAGGTGAGGGAAAGAAATATTGATTCAACAGAGGTGAGTCCTGGGTCCAGCACTGGGATTTCAGCTGCATCTAAGTTATCTTTGGCATACAGGAGGAAAATACCACCACCACTTTTACCCAACCTATCCTTTCAGAAGCACTTGCAGCCAGATAGTGCCACCTCGTGTTGCTTAATGCAAGGCTTCAGCCATGCCTCAGACATACCCAGGATGTCTGGGGTGTGTTGTACGGGGTATTATTGGTGTAGAAGGGTGACAGAGTGGAACTGGAATTGTTTGTGAGCTTTTTACAAGAGACTCATCCAAATTTGAGGTTTAATGTACAAGCCAGTACTGTGATGGTCAGTTTTCTATATTTGATCATTTCAAAAAACGTCAGATGGTACTATTAAGATGGGTCATTTCTGCAAAGCCACCAATAGAAACACTATCTTGTTATCTTCCAGTTGTCACCCATATCACACCATTACAAATTAGGGGTATGCGAATACCTTAATTCAAATATTTGGATGAATATTTGTATTTGGGACTCCAGATATTTGTTATTCCTTATTCGACCCCCAATAAGTGTTTTTTTTTTTTAAATAAGACATTGAAATCCTGTTAATGTCCATCACATCCTTGCCTTTTGAAGTACAGCAGTTAATTATGCCATGTAGACCCCATACCAGCCTTTCAGCAGCCCGAAAAGGCAACAAACTACCGCACTAGTTAGTGGTCAGGTGACAGACTGTCATCATAGATTGACCAAAGACTGTATATGAGGTGATGTGTTGTGCCTTGTCTAGGGCAACTAAAATGGGACTGGTGTAAGTGCATTGTATGTGCACCCTGGAAGAGAGGAGAGCAAGATGGCCATGATAGAGACATATACAAGTACCTCACAGGGGTGAAGAGGGCACATAAGGGGAGTCTCTTTCAAATGAGAAAGAGCGCAAGTACTATGGGCAATGGGGGCATGTGATGAAGCTGAAGGGGGAGCTCAAGACAGATGTGAAGAAATATTTATTCATGGAAGGCATGGTAGATGCCTGACACAGACTGCCAGCAAAAGTGATGGAGGTGAAAGCAGTGTGGGGCTTCAAGCATGCGTGAGATAGGCATAGGGGTGTATTTCAAAACAGGCAGGAAGGCAACAGGGTTGCTACAGGGTCTGCAGAAGAGACAGATAAGACAGGGATGGACAATCTGGGCAGACTGTGTGGGCCAAGCAGTCCTTTTCTACCAACAGATAATTAGTAGCCTAAAGTACAGAATAGTAAGTGCACTAAAAACACAATACAGTATTTAAATGTTTTTAGTTTAAGAGGGGGCCCCATGGTGGTCCTGCAGTTATATGCCAGGGAGTGGAGAGTTACCCTTTAAATTAAATATTTAACATGATAGAAAAAAAAGGGTGACCCCCCAAAAAAGTAACATTACACTGTCGTAACATTAGGCAGATTGAGAGCAGTGCTGTACCACCATTTTTTTCAGTTAATAGTTGTACTGAAATTTGTTTTAAAACACATACAGAAAACATACATGTGAAAGACCATATACAGATGCAAGGTAAGATACAGAACCTACTTACAGATGCAGTAACAATGGATAATACATTTCATGAATCTTTGTACAGAAAGGGAAAGGATATATAATGGAAGCATCTACCAGTTTTTCTCATGCCACCTGTAGAAGGAGCAATGTGCAGAAACCTGGCTTCACTGTCTTGCTAAACTGAGTCCCCTATCCTGCACACAAACACAGAAAAAAATAAGACAAAGAACCAGACAACTTCATTAAGTAACATACACATATAGTCAAGGAGAAGGCATTGCGAGCAGTGAGCATAAGTAGTATTCACCAGACCGGGATCACTGATGGGTAGGTAACTTTAATTCATACAGCCAGGCTGTGTAGCCATACCCAGTACCTGTTCTAGGCTTTAAGTATGCAAGGAAGGGGCTCCAGCAGATAGTATACCTCGGAAGAGTATGTGCAATGATGTGAGACAGGCGGTCTAGGGACACCAGAGTAGACAGGGTATTCCAAAGCTCTGTTGATGAGGGAATATCTGAGGTTCTCCACTTACAGAGAATAAGCCTCTTGACTTGGACACTGAGTAGAGAAAGTCATCTGCTTTGGCTAGGATTAAGGCAGAGGGATGTTAAGGAGATACCCAGAATCCAAAATTGAGGGTCCAGTGGGCTCCTAATGCCAAACATATGTATGGCTAGATCTCTGGCAGAGCTCCAAACTGGGAATAAAAGTAGCAGTCCCAGAGTATATGCTTCAAGTCTCCTTTCTGAGCCAGACGCCACCAACACAAGTTGTTGTCTAACAAATTATGTTCATGTAGAAAGGCTGGGGTCCTGTACCAGTGGTGTAGTATCTTATTTTGAATAAGTTAGCTTTTAGTATCAGGGTATGCCTTATGTGCTTGTCTCCAACAGTATGCCCATTGAGTATCTGTTACAGTGATTTCTAAGGCTTTCTCCAATTTAGCCCTGGAGTTTGCAGGCTGTGAGGGGAAAGTGTCCCTTAATGCCACATAAATGTTGCTTGCCCTGCCCTCTGGAGAGCATCAGCCAGTATGAGAGAATCTCTTGGAAAGTTAATGAAGAGGATGTCTTCCAAAGGGCCTTAACTGGGGCATGGCTTGGACACAGAGGAAAATGGACGCCTAAGCAATATAGCTTGCTCCCCAGCTAGGCTAATCCAAACCACAATGCCGGCATCCAGGGCCCTATTCACTCCCTAAAACATGTGTATACCTCCTTAGTCACTGCCTATCTGAACGGTATGGGTATTATTGCACTTGGTAGTTGGCATATTGTTGTATGGTGCCAGTACCTACATGATCTGATCTAGAACCGGGTAGGCCCCAATCTCAGGATCATACAGTGAACTGGTTCAGCTCCATAACGCAGTAGTGGATAGCCTTCTAGCGCTATCGGCAACATCCACAGATAGTGCAAATGCCAAGCCTTTGACTTTTTTGCTCGCAACACTGCTCAGATCCACCCTGACTTCTCTCATGGCCTCATACAAGCAAACTGCAGAAGGCATAGCCAATGCAGCCTCGGAATCACATGCTCGGCTTCCAAATGTGGGCAGCTCTTTGCAACACATAACAACGCCACTAGAAATGCTGCTGTCTAGAGTGGACTCTATTTTCTCAACCCTGGTGGGCACGGTTGACAAAGTGCGGGTCATCACTGATAAAATGAATGTGGTCAAGCAGAAAACAGATGACCTGGAGCACAATCGGGTCAAAATATTACAATGTCTAAATAATCACAACCACAAACTTGCTACACTTTGGCAAAGGGCTGAGGATCACGAAAACTGGAGCAAATGTAACAACATCTGAATATTAGGTATTCCTGAGGGTCTAGAAGGATCTAACACTGAGCGGTTCCTCAACGAAGAAATACCTAAGATGTTGGGAGATAGATGGCATGGCCCAATAGAAGTAGAGAGGGTGCATAGAATTCCTGGTGGTCCCTGATCTGTGAATGCAACACATCCCATAATAGCCTACCTGTTCAAATACTCTACAAAAGAGAGAGTGCTAAGAGCTGCTCGAAATAGAGGTGACATTACATGGCGAGAGGCAAAAGTATGTTTATTCAGGGACTTCTCTGCGGAGGTAGCAGCCCATAGAAAGGCCTTCATTCCTATAAAAAAAAAGCCCGGCACAGCATGGGTTTAAATGTCTTCCATCACCTGTCCTACCTCTTTGTCTTCAAGGACAGAAAGGACATAATGGCTGAGACACCTCATGATGTGGAGATGTGGATTTCCAAGCACTGGCCAAGACTGCCTCTGAGGGCTTCAACTCCCAAGAGGCTTTGGAACCCAGGGCATCCAACTCAAGACGGGGGAACCAACTTGCTGGTAGCAGCTTGCAGAAGGACCACATTAATACACGGATGGTTCAGCAAGCAAATGTGTCCCCTAGACCCTCTCACTATACAAGCTGGACTGGCAACATCTCCAAAGGCCAGCAAGCCCCAAAACCTTGCTCTTTGTAGGAAAGCCGGTTGCCACAGACAACCATCTTATCTCATTCCCTGCAGGGTTCTCAATGTAAAGCCTCCTGAGCCAAACCACCCCCGCCCCCCGGTTTATATACCCTATGGTACTGAAGCAATATACCATCTCACTATATGCCCCAACGGTGCATATTGCATACTGCCTGACCTAGGCACTTGAATGTGCAATATATATGGTGCAACCTTGTTTCCCCCTTCCCCCTCCTTTCTTGCCTTCCATACTGCCTCTTCTATCCCTTAAGTCCTCTCCTCTCCTCCCTACCTGTCCTCCCCCCATCCACCCCCATCCTCTCTTCTCTCACTATTTCCTGTCCTTGGCATCCCACCTACTAATCATTATAGATGGGGGAATTAGACAATAAATACACTGCCATAGCTGGGGACAGAGCCCTGAAGCATTTATTGAAGCTCCTAACCACCTCATTTCAGGCATTTGGCTAGTGTGGCTGTGCGATTCTCCCCTTAGACAAGTGGAGGATTAACACTTTTGTGCTTAACCCAAATTCCTTTAGGTTGTTGCTTATATAAATTTGTGCCGATTTTGTTTGCTTGTTATTATAGAATTGACAAATACTGTATATTATTTGCTTCACTTTGTTAGTGGACACTCTGGTTGAATATATCAAGTATTTTTGCCTATAACTGTTTTGCTTAAACTGCTTGTTGGTGAATTGTATTCACCTGTCTTCTTCTATCATCAGGTTAATTGTGCTGGGATCCTCTCTGGCAAGTTCACTCTCACCCTTTCTCTCATCTGACACTCTCTCTGCTACTTCTCGGGTAACCTTTCTCCTCGCACCCACCCTTGGCAGGATCTCTGGGTGAGTACTTATAAATCCTCTGAAACTCAGGTGCAGAAATGCAGCACTCCAGGGCAGGTATCAAACTTGTATCATGGAATGTTAAAGGGCTGAACCACCCAACTAAGCGTTCAGTGGTTCTCAAGCACTTACACTCCTTGCAGGCAGACACTGCACTCATTCAAGAGACGCGCCTTACTGCAAGAACTGTACTGTGGCTCAGAAAATCATGGGTAGGGTCAGTGACAGCTAGCTCTGAAGCAAGTAAATCCAAAGGAGTCGCCATCCTAATCCAGAAAACATGCCCCTGAATGGAAGACAAAGTAGTCACCGATGGTCAAGGTCGCTGGATAGCAGTCAGATTTTCAGTGCCTGGGGGTCAAGTGATACTGGTCAATGTATATGGCCCAAACACTGACTTGCCTGAACTTCTCTTGGATTTTAACCAAGCTCTGGAATCTCTCTCCACAGGACAACCCAATATCCCTATCATGATAGGGGGAGACTTCAACCTTGTTCCAGTTATTTTTTTTCTGGATAAATCAAAACCCACCCCACAAACACATCCTAGAGAAGTACTCACACTGCAGGGGATTATGAAGGAGTGGGGAATGATCAATATATGGTGGAGGGACCACCCCGCAGGGAGGGACTACTCATTTTTCTCACCAGTACACACTCCCTATAGCTGTATAGACTTCTGGATAGTGAATCTGGCTGTGGCACAGGACATTGTCTCCTCTGACATAGATAATATCATTGTCTCTGACCATGCCCCAGTTTCGAGTACATATAAATCTATGGGACAAAGCGGCTCAGGTACCAGGTGGAGATGTAATCCCTTGTTAATCAAAGAACCCTCGTTCCAGGCCATTGTTAAAAGCGTGGCCCAAGACTATTTCACTAACAATAAGATGGGAGACACCTTCGCTGCAGTGGTCTGAGAAGCCTTCAAGGCTGTTCTGAGAAGACACATTATTGCATTCATGGCTCAAAGAAACAAGGCAAGGTGAGCCAACCTTAATCGTCTACAGCCTGACCTGTCAGTGTTAGAGGCTCATAGCGAGACTTCTGTGACGGGACACCCGGATGCAGCGAGTCTTTGGGAGATAGTAGGTCTAAAATATTGCATTAATACACTGCTCTAGCAATGAGCAGAATGGCTTATGGCAAGGACTAAACATGCCTATTGGGAAGCTGAGGACAAGGGAGGGAAGCTTTTAGCTTTCTAGCTAAGGAAACATCAGGCTGCCTCCTGAATACATGCTCTTCGGAACTCTGGGGCAGAAGTGGTCACTACCCCTAAGCAGATCAATGACTGCATGAAACAGTTTTACCAGCAGCTATACCAATCCCATGTATCTTTAGACCCAAGTCAGCTAAATGATCTTTTGATGGAATTCTGTTCTTCAGCCAACCTCCCTCAGCTTACGGAACCCATGAATGCTGCATTAGATAAACCATTCACGGAACCAGAGCTCCAACTGGCACTATCCTAACTTGCCAAGGGCAAATCCCCAGGGCCAGATGGTATGACCACCGAGTTGTATCAGCTTCTGAAATCTGAGATCAGTACCCCACTACTGTCTGCTCTCCAAGATGCCCACTCGATAGGTATCCTGCCCCCAGTCATGCGGGAGGCTCTATATACTCTTATTTCTAAAAAGTCGGATGACCAACTGAACTGTGCAAATTACCGCCCCATCTCCCTCATCTCTGTAGATAACAAGATCACAGCTAAGATGTTAGCTAGTGGACTAATGGACGCCATACCATCCATAATACACCCCTCACAAGCTGGGTTCACCAAAGGCAGGGCTGCTGCGGACAACATAACGCCTGGTCCTCAACCTCAGGAGATTTGCTCTCCATTCATCCATTCCCATGGCAGTAATGGCAGTGGACTTTTCCAAAGCCTTAAACTCAGTCAAATTGCCCTACTTACATGAGGTCCTCTGCCTTTATGGGTTTGGCCCATATTTTCGACAATGGATCCATGTACTGTATAATGAACCCATGGCTAGAATCCTGACCAATAAGGATATCTCCTCACCCTTCTCACTGCAGCAAGGCATGCAATAAGGATGCCCACTCTCACCCCTGCTATTTTTGGTGGCTCTGGATCCCCTCACTCGGAAACTGCAGGCCACTAAAGACATTCAGGGTATCCAAGTAGGTGAACACTCATACCTGACAGCCTCCTCTGCAGACGATCTACTTATTACACTTGCTTACCTTAGTGAGTCCCTTTGTCTGGTCCTGGGGATCCTGCAGTCATTTGCCCAAATTTCTGGCCTTCAAATCAATGAAAACAAGACGAGTGTTGGCACCCTTGAATGCAACATGCACAAAAGACTGCCTACAAGGTCTGGGACTACACTGGGCTCCTAATAACTTGTCCTACCTGGGCATCCATATACCAACTGAAACAGCTTGAGTCCAGGAATTTCTCTCCTCTTCTGGCCCAATTGATAGTCGAAGTGTCTCACTGGCGTCGACTCAACCTCTCCCTCCCAGAGAAAGCTGCTGCGCTCTGCATGCTTTTGTTACCCAAGGTAGCATCTTTACTTAACAATTTACCAATAGCCCTATTGTTAAAAGTTTTTTGCCCTTTGGATAATCTAATTTCATACTTTCTATGGGAAGGTAAAAAACTGTGCTGGAGTATTCATAAACTAAGAACCTATGGGTCCCGAGGGGGCCTTGGACTTCCATGGTTACAAGGCTGCCACTGGTCCTACCTTGCAGCCCAGGCCATCAAATGATTTATTCCCACAACTCTCCCCCACATACCATGGGTACAGTTAGAGGCTCAACTCTTGCAAGCGCTCCCTCTTGGCCTTCTTCTGACTAAGGTTCCTATACCCCTGAACAAGCTCACACCAGTCATGGCCAAAACTGGAAATCATGGTTCCGACTTTTGACTGCAGCCAAAACTGATAACAGAACATGCTTACTACCATTCAGATATCTCAATCTATGGCATAATCGGCTTCTGGACATCAGGGGACAGGAAGGGGATACACATTGTTCAAGATCTCTACTTACCCAATTCTAATACACTTATGTCATTTGAGCAACTTCAAACTGACTATTCCGTCCAGTCTCAGGACTTCTGGAAATTTTCGCAGCTCCACAGTGTGGTGCAGTCCTGTAACTGGTCCCGTATGACCAACCCAAAGTGGCACTGGCTATTCACTCTACATCTAAAATACTCCTCGTGGACTGGCTGGGAAGTTCTACAATACATGGCGCAAAGCACAACCTGACCACACGGACACCTGTCAGATAGCACAGACTATCGATATAGGTTGCCCCATTACGCCTGAAACATGGTCACACTGTCTACACATGGCCCATTCTGCCTATAAGGATATGAAGAGCCAATTGATACAACTTAAAATTCTTCTTTATTGGTACCGTACACCAGCGGCCCTTCACAAGTGGGGTATCCTACCACATGCAGAATGTTGGAGATGCAAGCACTCACCAGCCAGCATCTTGCACCTGCTGGGGCAATGCCCTGCTTTAGTTACCTTTTGGTCCATGATTGCAATGGACTGTTCTTGGGTGCTGGGATAACCTATAGATCTCTCCAGTCCCATGCTGTTGTTAGGGGATAGTGCTCCCCTGCAACAACTTGACTGACAACAATGAAACTGGATCCTGGCAGCCTGCTTGGAAGCTAAAAGGCTTCTACTTATGACTTGGTGACAACCCTCCCCTCCTGCTATTTCCATATGGCACTCTGCTGTAGCTAGGCTGGCTACCTTTGAAAGGCTCACCTATGCCTGCACAGGACAATTACCACTGTACTATAGCAAGTGGGAAGCTTATCTCAACTCAGCATTGTGTCAAGTAGCTCCCCTCTCTGTGTAATCCTCCTATCTAAGCAATATACAAGGTCTTACCCTCCCACCTGGATGGGCTGCTAGCTGGAATCTCGCCCTACCCCACTATATACCTATAATGGATACTTAAATCCCTCTGTATCAACTCTTCTTTCCCTATACCTTCCATGAATACTATACAGTGCATGGTCCTTGAGGCCAAATGAGAGACTTGGTAGCTTTAAGTAGTCTGATTATATGACATATATGTTGATGTCTATGTATTGAGCAACGAACTAGTGAACTGTTGAGCTAAGGTTTACTATACAGCAACATTTCCCCGGAGGTCGAGAGGACCGATTGCAGAAAGGAGCCCTCCCACACACCCCGAATCCTGCCAGGTACGTCTCATTGAGTGTGCTGAGCTGAGGAGCAGCTGTAAACGACTTGGTTGCACAGCAGCAGCAGCAGCTCCCCAGAGGTCGAGAGGGCCGATTGCAGAAATGCACCCTCCCCCCACACCCCGAGTCTCACCAGCAGCAGCAGCAGCAGCATTTTCCCAGAGGTCGAGAGGGCCGATTGTAGAAAGGTGCCCTCCCCCACCCCCTGAATGTTGCCAGGTACGTCGCATTGAGTGTGCTGAGCTGAGGAGCAGCTGTGAAGGACTTGGCTGCAGTATGTACATTTACAATTAGGGTTTTGGAGAGCTGGCAGCAGCAGCAGCAGCAGCATTTCCCTGGAAGTTGAGAGGGCCGATTGCAGAAAGGCGCCCTCCCCCACCCCCTGATCTCGCCAGGTATGTCGCATCGAGTGTGCTGAGCTGAGGAGCAGCTGTGAAGGACTTGGTTGTTAATTTGAATCTTGGCACCATTTTTTTAGCAGAACTGGGCAAGTCGGCGTATGTCTGGGATAGTCTCCTGCAGTGACATTTATGTTTTCTTCCACCTGTAGCAAGCAATCAGTGTAACTGGTGCCTTAAGAATCTATTTGCCTTTAAAGGGGATTTAAGTAGCTGCTGAATTTAGAATTTTCCTCTGTTGCATGCCTGCAATGTAATTATTTGTCTGTTGGGAATCTATTCCCCATACATAGGGCTCCCCCAGATCTCTGCCTAACACTGCTGGCACTTTTTAATTAAAAGAAAAAGGTTTAGCAGCCCACAGTTTGAATAAAAAAAAAAAGATTTAGCAGCCCACAATGAGCGTTTACTCTGCTCACTAATTTGACTCCGAATCAGGAGTTCACTCTTTTCTTTAACCCCTCCCCCTGTTCTCCCCCTGACTATTTAATCCCTTACCTTTCCATACTTTCTCCACAACAGCAGCAGCATTTCCCAGGAGGTCGAGAGGGCCAATTGCAGAAAGATGCCCTTCCCCACCCTCCGAATCTCTCTAGGTATGTCACATCGAGTGTGCTGAGCTGAGGAGCAGCTGTGAAGGACTTGGTTGTTTGGCCCCACCAACGCAGAGCATCGGCTCCCCACTTCCCCCGCCACCCTTGCTGAGCATTTCCTTTTATAGGATGCATGAACCAATCAGCCTAGATCTCCATTACCAGCTTATACACTCTAGCCACTAGAGGTTGCTCTATTGCCTATTTTTCTTGTGTCACCATGCTCCATTAAGCTTTACACATCTAGTGTTAGGATGTTTCCTATAATTCTGCTGCTATGTCATTTGTTTCCCTCTGCTCAGTCCCCCTTCCTGTTGTACCTCAACTCACCCCCCCCCTCCGCAATAGGTTTCAGCCTGGACTCGTGGCAGCTTGTGAACATATGGGTAGCTTCTCTCTCCCCCAGGACCCTGGGAAGGGGGCTGGGCATACAGCCTACATTCCTGCCACACTCTACGAATGCCTGCCTAGGCGCACAACACTGGTTTCACCCCTTGACGTTTGCCAGCCCCAGCTACTGCAACACATGACACTGTCGTCCTCTCTGGGGTTTCATCTCCTCCTCAAGGCTCAGGCCCTCCCCATTCCTACCTTCTCCTCCACTGTGTGACTTACCCAACTCTCCCACTATAACAAGAGGAAGTGCTGCTGGAACCCAGCCATAAGGTTCCTTCTCCTCCTCCTCCTCCTCCTCATGTCAGGTAATGTCCATCCAAATCCAGGACCACCAATAGTCATGATGCCTCCCCAACCTACCCTGGTGTGCTGCACATTGCCTCCCTCAATATTTGCAGCATTTTAAAAAAGTGGGATTCCTTCCAGGGCTGGGTACTCCAGCATCAACCTGATGTCATAGCTGTGTATGAAACCTGGCTCACCCCTTGGACCCCCGATTCCTTGGTATCCATGCCCGGGTTCACCCACTACCGTGCTGACCGACAGGGTAAGCATGGGGTAGGTTGCACCCTTTACACTAAGGACATATTACAAGGTCACCTACTCCCCTTCCCTCAACTGGAAACAGGCCCACAGGCCCTTACTGTCAAACGGTCCTCGGGACAAGCCCAAAACTCTTTACATATCACAATGGTATACATTCCCCCTAGGGATCAAAAAACAGCCTTAACATACTAACATACTATTTGCCAGCAGATTAGGCCTTATGGTCTATCGAGTCTGCTTGAACCTAGATCCTTAGTTGGGTGCCGAGACCCTCCCATCCCTTGTGCTCCAGAAACCCCCATCATCCATCCCCACCCCCCCGGGACAGGCCATCATCTGATACATCCACTTTCTGTGTCTGTCCCATCCTCTTAAAGCCCTCCACTGTGGATCTCTGAACCAGCTCACCAGGCAGAGCATTCCAAGGGTCCACCACCCTCTCAGTGAAAACCTCCTCCTCCTCTTTTCCCCCTCACCCTTCCACCTTCCAACTTCAAACCATGCCCTCTGGTGATGCCTCCCTGCTTTAGTCTAAAGATCCCTCCATGTTTACCCTATTTATTCCCTTGAGGTACTTGAAGACCTCAATCATGTCCCCCTGTCTCTCCCTCTCCTCCAATGAAAACAGGCAGAGCTCCTCAAGTCTGTCCTCGTAAGTCAAACCCCTAGCCTCGTATCATCTTTGTTGCCCTCCTCTGTACCTCTCCAGGAGCTGTATGTCCCTCTTCAAGTGTGGTCTCCAGTACTGTACACAGTACTCAGGGTGTGGTCTGACCAGTCCATTGTACAGCAGCAGAATCACTTCCTTGCTCCTAGAGGTGATCCCCTTACGATGCATCCCAACATCCTGTTTGCCTTGCTAGCTGCTCTCCTGCACTGCTCAGAGTTATTCATACATGTATCCACCATGACCCCTAGGTCTTTTTCCCTGTTGAGGCTTCCACGCCTCCCTCCCAGGGTGTACCTGTGTTTAGGAGTTTCCCCGACCAAGATGCAACACCTTGCACTTGGTGATATTGAAATTTAATTTCCATGTGTGAGCCCAGCTTTCCAGGGTGTCCAGGTCCCCTTGCAGGGCCAACCTCCCCTCTTCTCCCTCAACTACTGCTCCCATCTTGGAGTCATCCTCGAAGAGACTCATTTCACACCCTATACCATCCCTGATGTCCGATATGTATGCATTAAACAGGATTGGACCCAGGACCGAGCCCTGTGGTACCCCACTACCAACCTCTGTAGGGTTCGAGAGCTCCCCACAGACCACTACTCTCTGAGTGCGTCCAGCTATCCAGTTTTCAATCCATCTGACCATCAAAGGGCCTACTCCTAACCCCATCAGTTTCTCCACCAGACCATTGTGGGGGACAGAGTCAAACACCTTGCTGAAGTCCAAGAATAATACATCCACAGGCTTACCCCTGTCCAGTTCTGATGTTACCCATTCATAGAACTCCACAAGGTTGGTTTGACATGATCTACCTGGCACAAACCCATGCTGCCGACTATCCAGACCTCCCACCTCCTCCAAGTAAACCCCTTCCATAAGCCTTCCGTGATATATTGTCATATTGTCATATCTGGACACACTAGCATCTCATGCGTAAATGATTGTGCTTGGAGATTTTAATATCAATTGGCTAGGTAAGGATGCCATCCCTCTCATCGATATCACCACAGCCCAAGACTTAACTCAGTTGGTCACTTCCCCTACCCATTTTGACCTGTGCACTGGATCTTCCTCCCTGCTAGGCCTCATCTTCTCCAATCGCCCACACAAGATCATTTATTTTATTTATTTATTTAGTTAGTTTTTGTTGACCGGGTAAATGCACTAGACAAATCCTGCCTATTTTCAGGCACGACCCGGGGGAAGGGGATACAGATGAATGCCAACTGACCTTGAACCAGATTAAGCTGTTGATGGTAATTTTAGTGAATAAGGGAAATTTGTCCAGGACACCGGGGAAATTCCCCTACTCTTTTCGATATGTGCCATGGGATCTTTAACATCCACCTGAACTACCACCAATCCAGGTAGATGGGACCTCAGTTTAACATCTCATCCAAAAGACGGCACCTCAGAAGTGCAGCACCCCTCTCATGCTGCACTACAGTGTCAGTACTGGGACATTAACCCCAGTGGCAGATATGGGAACTGAACCCACAGCCCTGAGTCTGATCTCCCGGCCTCAGAGGCGAGTGTGCTACCTACTGAGCCACTGACACTATGATAAATCACATTAGTGATCATTAGTGTCTCCGACCTACCAAATGCCCTTAGTGACCACTCACCAGTTCTCTGCTCCTGGTCCTGTAAAACTCCTAGATCTCTTCCCAAATTAATAGAGCAATGCAAACCTGGCCCTGGTAAACTGGCACAATTAAAAGCTCACCTCAGGCCTTCGGACTGGTCCTTCATTACAAAATCCTTAAACCCTGATAGTGCCTTGGACCTATTCATCCTGTCCTTCAATAATGTATACAACTTCTTTGCACCATTCACTAAAAGAATGGTTAAAGGCAATCATGTACCTTGGTTCACTGAACACCTCAAGACCTTAATGCAAACCAGAGACTCATTGTGGCAGCTCTCCAGTGAGTCCGGCCTCCCTCATGGTAGGCATATGTATAGAATTTCTAGGAACAAGTGCACTTGGGCCAGTCACAAAGCGAAAGCAGAAAACTATAAATATTCCTTAACCTCCTCTTGGGGCTCTGACCACAAGTTCTGGAACAACATTAAGGAAATATGCGGTAAGGACTCCAATCCAGTTCCCACTCAGGTCATGGTTAATGGGTCCTTGACCACAGACCCCTCTCAGATCACCACAGTCTTTAACAATGCCTTCTCCAACCTTAGCCATGTTCTCCCCCAAATTTCTATGATCCTTCAGCTCCAAGCGCATCTCCTCCCCCCCAGTACTCCCTCCTTTTATCTGTGTCGTATCTCTCCTAAGTCCGTCGAACCATACCTTAAAACTGCCCTTACCCACGCCTCCTCCAGCTCCGACTCCCATGATTTGAAACTTCTTCGCTCACCCTTAATGAAGTCCTTGTTCCCCTCACCCACATTTTAAACCTCTCCCTATGTCTAGGTAAATTCTCTTCCAAGTGGAAATCCGCATCTATCACACCCATATTTAAAGGTGGGGATCACTCTTCTGCTAACAATTACTGCCCAACTCCATACTTCCTCCCCTCTCCAAGGTCTTAGAGAAGATTGTTTCTGATCAGCTCACTGAGTACCTTAATAAATATAACCTTCTCTGCAAACAACAACATGGTTTCTGCAAAGGGCACAGCACGACTACTGCCCTGCTTGAACTTACCACACACATCCATACTGGGCTTGATAAAGGCCACATCAGGGGTGCGATCTTCATAGACCTCACAAAGGCTTTTGACACTGTCCACTATTCTCTTCTCCTAACCTCCTTGATCAACCTGGGTCTTTCTCAGGAAGCCATGGGATGGTTCTCTGACTACCTCTCGAACCGAAGTCTACAGGTCAAAATTGGTAATGCCCTATCCATCAAATCTCCTGTCCTCTTGGGTGTTCCACAATGGTCCATTTTGGGACCTCTTCTATTCAACCTCTTCCTAAACTCCATCCCTGAATCCTGCCCCTCCAACCTATTACTATACGCAGATGATGCTGTCATCTTCTCCTCCAGCACAGACCCCCTTCAACTTCACCATTCCCTCCAGTCCTCCCTCAACTCTGCCAAAAGCTGGTTCTCCTCACAACACCTTATTATTAACTATAAAAAAAACAAAGTTATGCTATTCACACATTCGCAGAATACCAGGACGGGGCTTTTCCCTCAAATACTAACAGCAACCCAGACTCCCTTGAAACTAGTGGATTCCTTTAAATACCTGGGCATCACCTTGGACACAGGTCTTACCTATCATGAGCATATTCACCAACTATCTAAGGCCCTCAATTGTAGGCTTGGGCTTCTGCATCACTTCAAACATTGCCTTACCTCGATGCCCTTAGGCTTGCAGTCTCCTCCTTGGTACTCTTTCTGCTTGACTATGGCTTACTGATTTTTGGAGGAGCAAGCACCTCAGCCCTTGTTAGACTTCAACTTGTCCTAAACAAGACCTGTCATTTTGTATTGGGTTGTGATAGACTCATCCATACCTGTTCATTATATGATGACACCAACTGGCTTAACCTTGACAACAGAATCGGATTTCATACCTGCACTCTGGCAAAAAAAAATCACCTTAGGCCTCTCCCCCTCTGTCCTCGCCCCTTTAATCCCCCCGGACTCCAAAGTTAATTATACCCGTAGCTCAGACACCCATATCTTCTTGATTCCTTCCTGTCGTACCACTCAATTCCAAAGATCCTTCAGCTATAGGGCCCCCTTGTGGATGAACAACCTACCCTCCTCCTTGGTTTATGAACAAAGAATTGGACAATTTAAAAACACACCTTAGGTCCCACCTCCTTTCCACAAATGCCTGCGATTGTAACTGAACCTGGCCCCTTCCCTTCCCCTTACCACTGACAACGGCCTCTGGCCCGCCTCCTACTCCTTAGTTCTCAAACTTAGTCTCCCTGGGGTTGTTATGCATCCTGTTTTCAACTGTCTTAAACTGCTCTAGTACTTGAATGTTAGCCTGTCTGTTCCTTGTAACAATCTGACCTTTTACTCTGTAACAATCATTATAATGCTTGTCTGTACCTAATCTACGTGACGTGGAACCTTTGTAAAGGAGTCTTTGACTCAAAGGTATTCTTTCCGAAATAAACAAATAAAATAAATGTATTAGGCACATATATTGATTTAGGATGGTTTTCTTGATACCTTTTTTACCTCAATGTACCAGACAAGGCTGGCCTCCTTTGGACATTGAGAAACATCCTTGTAAGCTTTGTTGACATTTTTTCATGTACCCAAGTATGTATATCTTGATGCCTGAAATATGTACTTAACAGAAAATAATAAAAATTATTATAGGCCTTAATTGAGCTTCACAGCTGAAGGAACCACCAGAAGTCTGCTCTGGTAATTCTGAAACCTTGGATCAGTTCTTGGAATGATTTTAAGCAACTGCTATTTTCTACCAACAGATCGCCCACTTTAACTCTTTCCTTCGCACAATGGGGCCAGTGAAAGGGTTTATTGGCAATTTGAATATCAGTATTATTCCATAGAGGGGTCATACCTGTGGGTAGTGGAGCTAGGCATAGTTTCTAGTGGGCATTAAACCATTATTTTCTTGATGGGGCAATGGTGGGGTGGAGCTTTAGATCTCATTGGGGGTGTTGTATAACAACAGGAACAAGTGGGGGACCTTAGATATGGATCTTTCAGTGCACAGCCTCTGCAGAGATTCCTGTGCTGGAGCATGAAATCACTGCAGGGTCTGTGTTTGTAAAATTTTGTTGACCCAGTAAGCTCACTGGGCCTAGAAGTCCCTTTTTCAGGGGCTACGGGGAGGGGAGGGGAGATACGGATGGTAAGCAATTGAAATTAAACCAGATTAAGCTGTTAGTGTTTTTTTTAGTGAATGAGGGAAATTTGGCCAGGAAGTAGACCCATTTGTATCCCTTCAGCCAAGGAAGAGACCAGCTCCCCAACTTCCAATGTGATCACAGTTTATTTCTGCTATATCTGTGTGGTGTCTGATCCCATAGGAAGGAGCCAAACTTAGCTTGTACCATTTGGTAGGGAGTTCCAGTGCTATAAGGGAGATAATGTATAGTAATTTAGGTGCTGTGATCATTTTGATAGCAGAGATCTTTCCTGCTAGAGTAAGATGCAGGGTGTGCCACCTGTCCAGCTCTGCTTTAAGTTCTGCAATCATGGGTTTCAGGTTTAGATCCCACATCCTTGTTAAGTCTGGGGCAATATGGATCTCTAGGTACTTAATGTCTGAAGAGGACCAAAGCAAACCACGGGGAGAGACTAAGGTCGGGGTGCAGGTGGCATTGAGAGGGAGCACTTCTGTTTTTGATTGGTTCACCTTTAAACTGGATATTGTTGTGAATTCATATAGAAGAGTGAGCAGAGGAAGGGAAAAGAAGACCCCAGATTATCTAGTGGGATGAGCAGATTATCTGCATACATAAGCGTAGCATACCTCTAACTCCCAACTGAAATACACTGGATGTTCTGGTGTTGGCATATGGCCACAGCCAAGGGCTCCACAGCAATCACAAACAAAACGGGGAAGAGAGGGCATCCCTGATGTGTTCCCCTGCTCAGAGGGAAGGGGTCAGAGAGCTCAGCATTAGTCAGCAGCTTCACTACTGGGTGATGGAAAAGTGCTGCAATCCAGCAATAAATTGTTCCCCAAACCCCATATGGAGGAGGACTTGTAACAGGTAGTCCCACTCCAAGGAGTCAAAGGCCTTCTCAAAATCTATGGCCACCATTGCCCCGGAGTGGGTAGGGATTTAACTACATAGACCAGATTAAGCAGTGTGCAGATATGACCCCTGCTGTATCTATCTGGGACAAAGCCCCCCTGGGAAAGGTGTATGAGACAGGGGAGGAAGGTGCCTAGCTTAGTAGCTAAGATTTTCACAAAGAGCTTGCAGTCAGTGTTTATTAGGGATAGTGGGTGATTGCTGGAGGGGAAGGTGGGATCCTTCCCTTTTTTAGGGAAGACTGTAATCCTTGCTTCTCAGAGGGTTGGTGGGAAGGAACCTTGAAGCAGGGCATCATTATATAAGGAGCTTAGCAGAGGGAATATTAAGGAGGATGTGGTTTGCCAGAGATCCATAAGGAACCCATCACCTCCAGGAGCTTTCCCTTTATTTTTCCCTTTATTCATAGATTTAAGGGCCACTTCCACCTCCAAGCTGGTGAGGGGGGCTTCCAATGACTCCACCTGGTGTTGCTGAAGCCATGAGAGAGTCAAGGAGGAGAGGAAGTTCTGAGTTCTATTGATGTTCAGAGGCGTAGAGGAGGCATATAGCTCGGTATAATATAATTTCATTATTATCAATAGTTTTGTTTGTGTTTTCCACTGGGGGTCCCAGAACCCAGCTATATAGTGCTCCACATGTTACTTTCTTAATCTATGGGCTAACAGCTCCCCCTCTCCTTTTCCTCCCCTTCTCAAAATGTGTGCTTCAGTCACAGAGTGGACAGTTCTGCTTTCCTGGAAAAGAGGTAATTAATCTCCATTCAGAACTTAATGATGTTTCTGCCTAATGGGGAGTATGTGGCATTATTAGGGGAGGATCTTGCTTCCTGCTTGGCCTGTTGGAGCTGTTTCTCAAGCACAGCCAGAAGTTGTTAGTGCTTCTGGCATGTTTGGAGGCATATCCCATGAACCTCCCCCCACCCCAGATGGCCTTAAGAGCCTCCCAGGTGCTCCTTGGGCTAGTGTCCAAAATGTGGTTTTCCACCAGGAACTGGGATACCTCCTCCCTGAGCCACTTGCTAAAGTACAAATCATGGAGGAGCAATGGGTCCAGCCTCCGTGAAGAAAGGGGTATACTGGGAGGTCCCCATAGCTGGTGGAAGTGGACAGGAGAATGGTCAGAAATAACTGGACACAGGGGGGAGGGAGGTGAGCACTACTCCCTTCACAAAAGAAAGGGTCCTACAAGAGCTCACTAAGCTCAGGGTGGACAAGGCAATGGGATCTGATGGCATATATTCCAGGGTACTTAAGGAGCTACGGGTGAAACTAGCAGAACCATTAGCAGAACTGTTTAGTGAGTCCCTGAGCACAGGAGAGGTCCCAGAAGACTGGAGAAGGGCTCATGTGATCCCGTTCCACAAGAGTGGTAGCAGAGAGGAGGCAGGGAACTACAGACCAGTCAGTCTTACCTCAGTAGTGGGCAAGATTATGGAGACACTCCTTAAGGAAAGGATAGTGCAACACCTGGAATCCATAGGGCACAGGATCCAAGACAGCATGGGTTTAAAGGAAGGTCCTGTCAAACTAATCTCATAGATTTCTTTGACTGGGTAACCAGAATGGTGGACCAAGAGGAGCAGTTGATGTCGCCACCTTGACTTCAGCAAAGTTTTTGACACTGCTCACATAGAAGATTAATAAATAAGCTAGGTAGGCTCAAAGCGCCAGAAGTTGGTCAACTGGGTGGCAAACTGGTTGATGGGCAGAAACAGAGAGTGGTGATAAATGGTATACAGTCAGAAGAGATGCAATTTACAAGTGGGCAAATTAGGATCAGTCTTGGGGCCAGTCCTCTTCAATATCTTTATTAGTGACATTGCAGTTGGACTAGAGGATAAGGCTTGTCTGTTTGCAGATGACACCAAGATCTGCAACAGAGTAGATGATACAGATGGGGTGGGCAGAATGAGAAGAGACCTGGATAAACTAGCAAAATGGTCAGAAGAGTGGCAACTGGGATTTAATGCAAAGAAGTGCAAGATCATGCATATAGGGAAGAGAAATCCTGAAGCCACCTATAGCCTGGGATGGGAGTTGTTGGCAGTCATAAGGGAAGAAAGAGACTTGGGCATCATCATCAGCGATGACCTGAAATCATCCAAGCAGACCTCTAAAGCAGTAGGTAAGGCTAGAGGGATGTTAGGGTGTATTGGTAGGGGTATCACAAGTTGGAAGAGGGAGGTAGTAATCCCTCTTTACAAGACACTGGTTAGGCCCCATCTGGAGTACTGCATGCAGTACTGGAAGCCACACCTTCACAAGGACATTAACCAAATTGAGGCAATCCAGAGAAAGGCAATCAAAATGGTGCAGGGACTGCATCAGAAGACATACAGTATAAGAACAGATTAACGGATCTCAATATGTATACCATTGAGCAAAGGAGGGAGAGAGGTGATATGATTGAAACATTCAAACACCTTAAGGGCATTAACAAGGTGAAAGAGTCTAACATGTTTCAATATAAGAAAAATAGCAGGATAAGAGGACACAGCATGAGATTAGAGGGAGGCCGATTAAAGGGGAATGTGAGGAAATTCTTTTTCACAGAAAGAGTGGTGGTTGCATGGAACGGCCTACCTCAGGAAGTGGTGGCTATGAATACAGTGCAGGGCTCCAAACAGGCATGGGATAGGCATAAGGGAGCAATACAGATGAGTATGAATAGATGGGTCACTGACAGAGCAAAAGGCCAATGGCACATTTATAAGATAGAAAAAGAAATGGGCAGACTGGATGGGCCTTGTGGTCCTTATCTGCCATCAACCTCTATCTTGCTATCTTTCTATGTTTCTATGTTTCTATGTAACTGTATGGAGTATCACAGAATCTATGGCCTTCTGTGCAATATGATTGGATACCAGCCAGTAGTCGATTCTACTAAAAGTGCCATGTACAGGGGAATGGAATGAGTAGTCCCTATCTCTGGGATGGGTAACCCACCAGATATCAATTAAACCCGCATCCTGCACTAGTTGCATCAGGGTGAGCCAAGCTTTGGGGTGGTGGTCTGCACAGTAGGAACTACGGTCTAGCAAGGGGTCCAAGGACTGATTGAAGTCCCACCCAATAATAGTAGGTATAGAGTCTTTAAGCATAGACTCAAGGGCATGAGATACCTCCTCAAAAATGCCAGAGCATCCTTATTAGGGCCATACACATTCCCTAGCATCTCCCCTGGGCATCATGCTTAGTATGTTTGGGGGTCCATTTAGGTCACTTATGGATAAGGATTAAAATGCCTCGTTTCTTGGTATGGGCAGAGGAGGAAAAAAACTGGTCCACCCCATCTTTAGCCAACTTATTGTGATCCTGCCTATTCAATTTAATTTCCTGTAGAAATGCCAAACTGGACCTCAGTTTCTTCAGGTGTGAGCTCACCTGTTTCTGTTGTACTGGGGTGCTGATGACCTGCACGTTCCAGGTGTGACAGTGCAGGTCAGCCATAATCTGGTTTAAAATTAAGTATTAAGCTTTATGGAGACAGTAAATATAGGTTTCTTACTTTGGTCCAGTCTGGCATCACAGCACATTCAGCTAAGCAGTGCCTCCCTGTCCCATATACAAGAAGGCTACTAGTAGTACTAATAACAAGCAAGTTCAGAATTGCCAAGTTCAAATCTTTACAACCTATAATATATGATCTTAGGGCCCAAAACAGTAATGCTAAACATTAATAACTATTTACAAAGGCTGTAGTTTTGAAAGAAAAGGAGTGGGGCAGGTGTGAAGCCTGCAGCCTAAGCACCAGGGCCGACCCATGCATTTGTGGGTTGGGTCATCCATGGTAGGCAAAATAGCCCTAAACTGAGGAAGCCTGTTGTGGCAACCACAGGGATCTCTGTGAGCAGTCCTAGGACAGAGAGAGTAATGCTTTGGGCATAATACTTGTGAGCCCTTTACATTATTAGCTTAAGTTGGGAAGCAGAGATGAACTACAGTACAAACTCAGAAGCAGACAACAGCCATTACAGGGGGAAGGATAAAGAGATTGGTAGCCTCAAGGGGCCCCATGGGAGCTATCTAGTGCATAGTAAACAATCCTTGCCCCAACCATTGCCGAGTGCGTAGCAAGGCTTTTAAGGCCTCCATACCCTCAGAGGTATCAGTTATGGGAAAAGAGTAAAAGGAATTGGGGGGCCAACTGGGAGGATGATTTAATACCAACTGGGCTAGCGGTCTAATTTGAATCAGCATCTGTTCCCCAGCAGACATCCCAGCCATAATCTCATAGCAGAACCCCCATAAATAACCTTTGGTTCAAAACCTGACTGTCTTTTAAGGTGTTCCTAGAGGGGTTACTAAATCTGCACTGTGTATATCCCTACAGCTGTAAATATCAACCAGCACACAAATTAAAGTCCCATACACTTGCTTAGACCTGTTAATAGCTGGGTCAGGATCTGTAAAGTCAAGAGGGAGCAGCCAGTTAATCTGCCAGATCAGCAGCGGGAGCCGTAGGAGTAAAGATAGTACAGTCAATTCCACTTGTGTGCAATTCGGTTGTGTGCACATTCCGTTTGTGTGCACAAAAACACCAGGTCCCGATTCACTGCCTATACTTCCCTATGTTAAAATGATCGGTTATGTGCACACAGATTTTTGGATGTGTGCACAAAGTTCAGGCAGAAATACAGCAGAATACAACAGGCAGTGTCTTCAGCTGCATCTGCAGGTGTTAATTGACCGATTTGTTGCTGAATGGGTAGACAGACCGAGTTGCTCTGCAGTAAGCAGCTGTAAGCAGGTGTTAATCATCTGCCTAATCACCTGCTTAACTGTCAGACCTGAAGTTACCTGAGGTTAATTAAGTGAGCCTGCACATAAGTTCAGCACTTTACCTGATTTCTGTGGTTTTTGATGTTTATGCTGCTGGCTTATGCTGCTCAGTACCGAATGCTTTTCATCACTTGTCTTTAGCAATACTCGGCACTTTACTGCATTTTTCTGTTGTTTTAACAGTACTGCTGCCATTTATGATGTTTGGAATGTGTATGGTGCTCCGTACCGAATGCTTGTCAGCACTTCTCTTTAGCAATACAGTACTGTACAATTAGGAATCAGGAATTACAGTTTACAGTATAGCACAGTTCTTTTATTTACTTTATATTGGATATTTATTAAATATGCTGCAATATTCTTAACATTTTAACATAAGTAAAGCATTTCTACAGTGTACAATAGTATTTAATAAAGTAACTGTATTATTTTACCGCAATCACGATTCAGTCCTATCAGTAATATGGCAAATTCGGTTGTGTGCATTTTCGGTTGTGTGCACAAATTCGGCAGGTCCCGACGTTGCACACACAAGCGGAATTGACTGTACTAATAGGCTCCCAGGATCATGCAATCCAGGCCCATGGATAGTTCAGCCACTTGATCAGCATTATTTTATTTTTATTTATTCATTGAACTCTAGGATAACATTACTTTTGAGCAAGAACAGCTCATTTACAAAGGTTCCACATCATTATGGAGGGTAACAAACATACAAAGGTCAGAACAGTTACACGGTATCCAATAACACAGAGAAGGCAGAAGTATAACTATAACAGCGATTAATGAGGAGAGACTACTTATGGCTGAGAACTATGCAAGTTCTAAGGTAAACTATTAGGAAGAGCACAGGTAAGATGAGGACAGTATGGGGTAGACCCAGTAAGAGTAGGCAGGCTGGAGGGCCACTGTCGTTGTGGGATGAGGGACAGGGAAGTGCTTAGGTTGGTAGTAGAAAGTGACAGGGGTCAGAGAAGTGCCAGTTTGGGGGTGAAGTGGGGGGGAGGGATTGTAGCAGGATGGATCAGCTCCTGTTATACTGAATCACGGCATCCCGGAATATCTAAGCACATCAATCCCCTCACCATCCTAGTACCCCTCAAAAAAGAACAGATTCACAAGAAAGAAACTTATCTGAGCTCATCCTTGGCTCATCGATGTAGATGCAGGTGACTTTGGTTGTTGCATTTCCATGGCTGAGGCAGGTTCCAGTCAAGGAGTCATAGGTTGGATAGCATCAATGTCCAGTGAGGGAGTGAGACCTGTCCCTGCAACCTCTGCCCAAAATTTCCCCATATCGGGTGATGCAGCATCCAGACCATGTTGAATCCATGCCTGAGGGTCTTGTTCTGTGTCCTGGGGGTCTGGGGAGAGCTGTTACGTACCTGTTTGGGGAGTGAAATCCCTGCAGAATACTTTTGTCCTCTGCTGTGTAGTTATTGCTATCCACGGGGCTTTCCAACCTTACCCTGTCAGATGCGTGTTTGCACCTACCATGTTTTGTTGAGGTCTGTCATTTTTGGGTATGAGGAGGCAGTGAGTCTATGAACATCAGACATTCCAGTAGCGATTGCTGATGTGGAGTGGGAGCTAATCGGGTGACATCCATATTCTCTTTGGAAGAAGTGCTATGCGCCTCAGAGGGGCTCACCAGGCCCTGGAATTCCTGCAGACAAGAGCAGTGGAGGAAGTTCATCAGATTGTCTGGGTGGGCAAAGGACAATGGAGCACCATTACGTATTACAGATGAAGCTGCTTAATAGGGATGGCTCTATGGATGAGCAGTCATCCCTATTAAGCGAACATCCCAATTAACAGGAGGCCTATGTTTTGTATTGTGCTCTGTAACCACGTAAGTACTGCAACATCAATAACCGAGTCAGAGAGCAAAATACAATTTATGATTTTATTTTGCACATATTTGTTATATATATATATATATATATATATATATATATATATATATATCTTTTTAATGTTTTATGCTTGCAAGTGCTCAAAATGATAAAGTAAAACCAAAAACAAACACGCTTGTAGGTTACTTTGAGGTTGCATCTTGCAGCATTTTAGGCAGTCATTGAGTTAAGAAAAAATCCGTGATTTGAGGTCTGCTTAGCATCGGAGCAGATCTTACTAGAAAGACGGCTCTCCACAGCTGCAAGTGCACCCCAAGATGCCATGTCTCCATTCTGCTTGCACCAAGACATCAGTGCTCTGCAGTGTGCAATGGTATACTTATTTGAAATAGGATTGGGAATTGGATCCTTCTCTGCGTCCGAAGAGTCATGTGGGGCATCTTGTGTTCCCGGCTCCAGTCTCAGACGTTTAACAGCATCACAAATTTCTCCATCACTAGTCTCTCCTTCAGTTTCAAAATCAATGTCAATGTTGACGAGTGTGGAGAACTCCTCTGCAGTCATGTACACAGGAGGTTGAACTTCATACAGCGGATCATCAGCAGCTGTTTGATCTGTGCTGGGTGCATCTGCAGGTTCGACCATGCCACCCTTAAAGCCGGCCTTTTTAAAACAGTGCTGGGGTGTGGCTGAGGAGACCGATTGCCATGCTTTGGAAGCCATGTAGATTGCATCCATGATGCTGACTGCTTTAACAATTGCAGATGCAGTCAGTTCCCCTCCCTTATCGATCACATCCATGATTCTAGATGACTTTACTGCATGATAGTGACCCTTTAAATTTCTGATCACACCCATATCCATGGGCTGGATCAGACTGGTGGTGTTAGGGGGGAGAAAAACAATCTTAATGTGGGACTACATCCCCACAACATCAGTAGGGTGTGCAGAACAATTGTCCAAGAGCAGCAGCATATAGCGCCTTTTTACACTTCAGCTCACACTCCCACAAGCCAAGCCAGTCTTTAAATAGCCAGCCTGTCATGCAGGCATTCATTAAAGAGTAGTCAATCACAAGTAGGGTTGCAAGATCTCTTGGAAAACATCTGGGTCACTTACTATTACCAATGACAAACAAGGGGCACTTGTATGTCCCATCCATATTGGCGCATACCATAAGAGAAACTCTATTTTTTGTTCCTTTTTCCCCTAAACAGTTCTGTCTTTTTGAGGACTTGTCAATGGTTAGGATACCCCATGAAGTACAGTCCTGTCTCATCTGCATTATAGACACACCCAGGACTGTAGTCTTTCAGAAGAGCTGGCAACACAGCTGAGACTCAGTCTGATGCTGCACCAGTGTCTTCATCAGATTGTTCACCATGTTCCTTTTCGTAGATAATCAAATTCCACTATTTCCACCTTGACAGCCAGCCATCAGTGGCCTCGAAGGTCTCATGTCGGAGTTGGATGGCAAGCTCTTTTGCTTTCTTTTTTAGCAGTGGACCTGACAGTCTGGCACCATGGCTAACAGCGCCATTAAAGCACAACAGGAGAGCGTCTTCCACCTCGCTATCCTTGCCCTTTCGTTTGTGCTTTCTTGTCTGGTTGACATTTGACTGCCACTCAGTCAGGATAGCATCTCTGTTATGGCTAATATGGCCCACTTGGCTTTTAGAGATGCCAAACTCTTTTGCCACAGAAGCAAGTGAAGCCTTCAGAATTTGCAACTCTTCTATCACTTTCACTTGCTCAGCTAGTGTCATCTGTATGCATTTGGAAGCCATGATCGCAAATGAGTCCTGCACCAGAAATGACTGATTTTAAGAATAAAAGTCCCAATTAAGAGGCTCAGGTGTCCCTTATAACTGGATTGACACACAATGGAAGTTAACTGGAAAAAAATGAGTTACTGGGGAAATGTCCCTATTAACCAAATGTTCCTATTAACCGTGTTCCTATTAACTGGAGTGTACTGTACCTGCATTGCATCTGAGTATCTTAAAGAAAAAGATAGATTCAGTTTGTGTAAAAGCTTGCAACACTCTGTGTAGGCCTTACATTACTCAAACAGGTCTCTGGAGTAATCCTGGTATATTTGGATGCGCTGCCCTAGCAAGTGGATTTGACCTTTGTTCCGGGCTGCAGCTGTGAACAACTCCTTCTGTCTGAAGTCTAGGAAGCAAGCAAGTAAAGGTCAAGTGGGTCCTCTCAACCTAGGAGGTGGTGCAAGGGAGTGGTGCACATGTTTGATTTGCGGCAAGGTGTCTTGAGGTAAGTCCAACAGTTGAGGCAAGGATTCCTGCAAAAGCTTAACTGCACCCCTTTGTTCAGCTCCCTCAAGGATGTCCAAGAAGTGCAGATTATTGCACCAGCTATGATTTTCAAGGTTGTCGACCTTATCCTGCATGTCATGTAAGGCTCAAGATTGTTCACGCATGGTATTTGTCAATTGCTGGATCACCACTTCATGCGAGTTGATTCTACGTTCTGATTGAAATAGTCTTGCCTCAGTTGATTGTACTGCTTGGGTGTTGTGATTCATAGTGACTGTAAGTTGGACCATTTGTCCCTTCAATTGCACAAACATGGTTTAATTGCATGCTGGGTCTCAGGCTGGAGGAGCAGAAGAGACCATGATGCTGGGCCTACAGTGATTTATGTTTGTCCCAAATGTTGCATGTAGGTCATATCCAAGCAGACACTTTTAAGATTAGATTAAGTAGGGTGGTTCTCTGAGTCCATCTGTACCTCTACTGCAGCTAAATGTATCACCCAAAGAGAAGATATTTGCAGATTTTGTCTCAGGCTGTGCAGAGCTACAGAACTATGCTGCCATCTTGGATTAGGGCTAAGTCACGCACCCCCAAAAGGGTGATTTATTTTAAAGGCTGTGTACTACCAGTTTTATGTGGGCAGATCATATTTGTAGCCAGCTGCTAGTAAGTTTAGCTTAATGAACACCAGCTGTTCAACATGTTGAGGGTCAAGCTTAGAACCGTCTGGGTCAATAGTGTCACCAGCAGTGCTAAACATCCTCTCAGATGGCACACTAGTATGAAGGCAGCTTAGATATTTTAAAGCAGGTTGTGCCATTTGAGGAGAGGAGTTCATTTTCTAAATCCAGTAGCCCAGTGGATCAACTTCAAATGGCTCAACTGATTCTGCAAAGTAGCCATTAACTACATTTTCTGCAGAGAGATGCTGAGACTATGAACATTTTTGTTGCTGTTGATGCAGTGATGTGCTAAGTAATGCACAATCACTCTCCTCTGAACTGCCACTATGCTGTTTTTTCCCATCTCCACCAGTACCATCTGATTCCAAACCACCACATGCCTATTTATCTCCCTCAGAAACCTGAACTGGAGCATCTTCTTCTCATTCTGAGTGTCTCACTGCCTGCATGGCACTATTTAACTCTTCACTCAGCTGTTGCATAAAATGAGTCACCCTGCGGCTGTTCGTGGCTATATGAAGGATCTTGCATTTGAACCTTGGGTCCAGCATGGTAGCAAATATGTGATGGCAGTTATCCATGACTGTGGTGAACCTTGCATCAAGTTCTGCATCAAGATGAATAATAAGCTCAGTGACCTCTTGTGTACCCATTGTATTGTTGGTAAAAAAACTGCTGTAATAATCTTTTGAGAACATGCACAGCTGGAATTAACCTAAGTAAGGCTGTGGTAGCACTTAGGTCCCATGTACTCCTCTCAGACGGTGCAAAAACCTTTACCATGCCCTCAAGAACTACCCAATCCTGATGTCCTGGGACCCCTGCAGTATCTGCCTACATAGACATTTCGTGTAGTGCCTGCTTTTGCTCAAGCAGTTTTGAAAGCATCAGGTATGAAGAATTCCACCAAATGCTAACATCTTGTATTACACTATGTTGGGGCAGACCAAGGCATTCCTGAACTTCTCGTAATCTGTTAGTGACTTTTACAGAGTGATGGAAATGGCTGAAGATGGAACGGGCTGTGGATAATATGTTGTTGATCCTAGCATTGTTACACAGTGCATGAGTCACCACTAAATTCAATGTATGTGCAAAGCATCAAATACTCACAAAATGACCATCATTGATGACTTTCACCATGTTTGTGCCATTGTCGGTAACAAAAAAAACAACTTTTACATTGGTGTTAACACCAGTCCAAAACCTGGACATGTCTTGCAGAAACATGAGAATATTATATGCTCTGTGGTCTTTCTCCATCAGTCTAACATTCAGCAAAGCTGACCTAATGGGATTACCAGATTGTTGGGGGCCAAAGGTGAGCCATAAGGTGATGCATTGGAAACCACAGCAGCAGGCTGTTGCACACATCAGTGTACAGTTAAGGAGAGATAGGCATACAAGGAGGTATCGCTAGTCCAGATATATGATGTGTAGTGAAAAACACTATCAAGTGCCTCTGCAAGCAGAGCAGCAACAGCAGATTGCATACCATCATACAATCATGGCAATACACTCTGTGAAAATGTAATATGAGATGGTATCTGATAACGTGGGTGTAAATAGCTGAGAAGTCATCAGACACCAGTATTTTCCACAACTGAGATAGACTGGAGATCCAATGCCATTATCCTGGCAATCTGCTGTGTGAATTTCTGTGTTGTTGGATGTGAGGCATGATACTTTGTTCATGCATGCAAAGCATCCATTATTGGAACTGCCATGGGAGACATCGATGTGGACTGCTTCACCGGTGGTGTGCAAAGTGCTGATGACTGGCTTTGCCTCATAGTATCACTGGATTCAGAAGTGACTAAAGTAGAGGTATTCTGTGTTGATGAGGGTTAAGGAGTGCCGTGACCACTGGGTTGCTCAAAATCAGATCTGTCAGAACCGCTGCCAACAGTACATGCCTATCCCATGGAGGGGTTTGGGCTTGGTGAAACCAGGTTTCCAGATCCAGACCCAGATGAGCTTTAATACAGTTGATGTTGCTTAAGCTTTAGGTGGTTCTGTAATGATGTTGTTTTTAAGTTAGAGAGTGATTTGCCTCAGCTTATAGTGCTGTTGCAAAAAGAACAGACTGCCTTCCTTGTGTCCTTTAACACAATGAAATGCAGCCACACAGCACTCTTAACAGTGCAGTTACCAGTGATTTTGGTAGCGCCACATCCTCCAGTTCTTTTTTCAACAGATGTGCCCGTCTTGTCCTCATGCTCTTGCCTTGTGGCCACTGGCCCTGATGGTGCCATACCAGTGCTGCCATCACTTGGCTGTCCTTCAGGCTGTGATGGAGCCTGCCAAAGAAATGTCAGTGTTGCTTGTTTGCTCTCCTTAGGGGGACGGGGACCCTTATACTTACTGCTGTTTCTACTATCCTGGGAACCGGTGCTACTCCTAGAGGCTCTTTTGCCAGTTATCTTTTTTTTCTGCCCTCAAGGTACATAGCATACTCTGCCTCATCCTCAAAGTCACTCATATTTGCCTCTAGTAAAAAAGATGACATGTCACTGGGCAATTCATGCAGAACAAACTACTTAGAACCAGATGACTGGTCCTCCTCAACAACTTTTTTTCAGAGTACTGAGAAGCTGAGAAGCAGGAGGCATAACTGAATCAACTGTAGTGGTCATATTGGTAATATTCACTGAGGCAGGGGTAACAGACTTTGGTGATAGTGTTACAGTTGTGGCAATAGTGGCAGGGTTCACAGTGTCAGTAGTGGCTGGAGTGACAGTCACAGTTGCAGGATTATATACATACAGAGGTGAGAAAGAAGTAAGTGCCCCATCTGGGATTTGAACCCAGTCTGCCTGGAATACCATTCCAATTGCGCTAACCAGCTGTGCCACTGAGACAACTGGAACCTGAGCTGTCCCCGACCACATTACTCTTTCTAAAATGCACATCCCAATGTTCTGGTTAACACAATTGGAATGGTATTTCGGGTGGCCTGGGTTCAAATCCCAGCTGAGGCACTTACTACTTTCTCAACTCTGTTTGTATGTGTTGCATAAATATGCACACTGCACTCCTGTATGATTGTTACAAGTAAATATTTGTGTTACCATTGGGTTGTGCATTTGAGAAAGAGCAATGCACTTGGAGACAGCATAGGTTCCAGTTGTCTCAGCTGGTTAGCACAATCAAAATGGTATTCCAGGTTGCCTGGGTTCAAATCCCAGCTGAGGCACTTACTTCTTTCTCATGTCTGTTTGTGTGTGTTCCATAAATATGCTCACTTCACTCCTGTGTGATGGTTACAAGTAAACAGCTGCAGGACTAGCTATAGTAGTCATGCTGCCAGTTGTGGAAGACAGGGTCTCTATGATGATGGTTGTGGGAACGACAGATGTGATGGTACTGGTGAGAGATGGGGACACAATGGTGGTTGTCAGAGTCAAGAACTGTCATTCTGCTTGTGCTTCTTGTATCACTTTCTCCTGTGCCAGCCACAGTACTGCTGTTGCTGGAAGAAATAGACTTGGAAGGGGTAAAGAATAATTTGGGGCATCAAATGTTGCCTCACCATCGCTCACATTCGGGTTCACCATCACCAACTTGTTTCTCCATTGTAGATATGCAAGGGCTGGACTAAGTAAGTTTTTTGCCACCTCTACCCACCATTGTCTACACCAACAGTTTCTAAATACCTTCAAGTGCTATATTACTTCGTAAATGTACCGAAGCACTGATTAATTTTAGCCCCCAGAAATTATTGCAAGCAGCACGTAGGGCAGGCAAGGGTGTGTGTGCAGTGCAACTGCGAGGCATCTCTACCTGGCCCTAAACTATGGGCAGTGGGAGTACAGCCAGCTGACTGCCCTCCGAGACTGCTGGCTGCTCCTGACCTTCATGAAACCTGAGCCCAAACTCGGATGACACCACCAATATTTTTAAAGACAGATTTCTACAGCAGAACTACTGTAGTACTTTTATTTTGAAATGTACAGAAGTACTGATTTATTTTAGCACAAACAAATTCTTGCAAGCAGCTCACAAGGCAAGTAAGGGTGAACGTGCAGTGCAACTGCCTGGTATCACTACCTGACCCTTAACTGTGGGTGATGGGAAAGCAGTCAGCTGACTACTCTCCGAGGCTGTTGGCTGCTACTGACTTTTGTGAAATCTGAGCCCAACCTCAGATTTTAATTTATTTATTTCTTAAAATCTCAGAATTACATCACCTTTGAGCCAGATGGTCATTTACAAAGGCTCCACGTAAAGAAAGGAAGGAACACAGGGACAGTTTACATGATAGAAGGGCAAAAACAAGTATACAAATTGCAAAAAATACTGTACATAATACAAACAAATAACCTAAATTACGTAGTAAGGGCTTCTAGGCTGCATGAGCGACAGGGTTACAGTTATTTTACACTTAGAGCAGTCAGAGGGAATAACCTTGTTAGTAATCCTCAGAGGTTGATGATACAGGGAATTGAAAAATAGGGGTAGTTATATTTATTTATTTATAGATTTGGATTTACAACCTTTGAGCTAGGGGCTCATTTACAAAGGTTCCTCATCACAGAGAGGACATACAGTGTTACAAATTTACAGAAGTCAAACATACAGAGTGACACTGAGTTACATAGTAATAGTCATACAAATATATAAGACAAGTCCAGAGTAAGGTTGAGAGCAGGTTGGTAAAGAATAGAGGGGGTGATGTTAACCATGCCAAACTACTTATAAGCAAGGAATAGGGCAAAAAGAAACAGGAGTAGGACATAAAGGATTTGCATACGAAAGGGGAAGGGGAATTAACAAGGGGTGATGCAGGGGGGTGGAAGTGAGGAAAGAGGGCATGATGTTTTATTGCTGGATGGGGAGTAAGTCAGTGGAAGGGCTAGGGAGGCGGCATCAAATAGGGTAAGAAAGAGGCAACATGCCAGGGTAGAAGGGGGAAGGGAAATGGAATCAAATTGTTGAGGTGTGATGAAAGTAAGTATAGTCAGGGAAAGGTAGGGGTAGTAAGGGAGTAGAGAAGTTAAGTAGCAAGACCAGATTAGGTTAGCTGGAACATAGTCAGAGTAAATTAGGTCGGACATTCACAGCTACTGCATTTCATTAGATGCTGCCAAAGTTTGGTTTTGAAGGGTCCAAATTTGATGTCTGATAGGAGGTCAAGTGGAAGGCTATCTAGTTAGGAAGGTGCTCTAGACATGAAGAAGCGCTGAGCCTGTGCAGTCCGGCAGAAAGGGACATGAAGGGTGGGGCTGGATGAGCTTCTAGTGTGATGATGGTTATTTGTCCTGTTGAGGAGCTGCAACAGTGTAGGAAGGAGCAAGTCCAAGGCTAATTTTCATTGCGAAAAGGCAAGTTTGATAGGAGATTCTGCCCTGAAGATTCAACCAGTTCGCTGAGGCATAGAGGTCACAGGTGTGGGTGTAAATATGGGAATCTGTGACTAGGCAGCAGACCTTGTTAAGGTCAACATTTAACCTCTTAAGTGTGGTATTGGTGGCAGAGCCATATTTTATTAGCCCAAAGTCAATTATTGAAAGGATGGAACTGGAGATGGCTAGGCAGAGCACTTCTTGGAACATGCTGTGCCTGTGACTGTACAGAAACCCTACCCTGATGCTTGCAGCTCTAGAGATTAAATTTAAATGCTCATTGTAGGACAGGTAACTGTTGAGTGTTATGCCTAGACATTTAAAATTATAGACTTGTTCAAGGCGTGCGCTGTGGTTATTTTATTAGTGATAAGTGGGAAGATTATACCACACCACACCACCAATATTTTTAAAGACAGATTTATGCAGCAAAACTATTGTAATACGTTTTATTTTTAAATGTATAGAAGTACTGATTTTAATTTAGCACAAAAAAATTCTTGCAAGCAGCACACAAGGCAGGCAAGGGTGTGCATGCAGCGCAACTGCACAGCATCACTACCTGTACCTAAACTGTGGGTGGGGGGGGTGTAGTCAGCTGACTGCTCTCTGAGATTTCTGGCTGCTACTGGCTTTCGCGAAACCTGAGCCCCACCCCAGAATACTTATTATTTATACCACCAAATTAAAGACAGATTTTTTTTAATAATTATAGCAGTTAAGCTAGAAGTTAGAACTACTGTAATTAATAGATACAACATAGGTTCAGTAATGCTGTCTTCTTCTCCATCACCTTGGAGCACAGAGGCCTGTGAAATCAAGGTAGTGAAACTGTGAGTCTCTCTTTGCACAGCTCCTGACAAATAAATCACTAGATCAGATAATTTCTCTGGGGAAAAAAAAAAGCCTCCCACTAGTACCAGGTACTAAGAAACACAGTAGACTAACAAAAAAACAAAGGTTTTGTGATGTAAAAATATAATTTGCTAGTGCTTAATCTCTCCCACTGTCAGAGCTCTCGCCACCACTTCTTTCTCTGTTGCAATGTAGTAGTAGTAGTAGTAGTAAAAAGTTTTATTCAATTGACAAGCAAAAGAATAGGAAACTCAACTGAGACAAGCTCATTTCCAGTGAGGTCCTTGTGGCAGTCACATGATCTGGCTGTTGCAAATGCTCAGTGATTGGCCAACAAGTCCTATGAGATCTTAAAACCCTGCTTTAAAGCTGACCCGAATACTGGCCAAATAGTGCTGCCATTCGAAATTCAGGTTCCACATACAGAATAGCATATTATTCATGGTATTCAGAATTTAATATTCGTTACTCGCACACCACTATTATAAATATACCTAAATTCCAGTTTATCAGAATGAAAAGGAATTGTACTGAACCATCTGATTTTGGAAAATGTAGCGAAGAAATGGTCACACAGTTCAAAGAAAGAGGCTATAGCAGGACTAACACTGAGACAGGCAAACAATTTGCTTCATCCTGTGAAGCAGCTTCATTTGCTGTAAAGGATTGTAGTACAGAAACAGAGCTGAAGATTAATTTCATCACCACTTACGGTAGCCAGGTGAAGGCTATTTCTGGGCCCATTAGAAAAACTGGTCTATTTTATAGACTGAACCCATCCTAAGGAACTACATAGTGGAAAATCCAAGAATTGTATACAGGGGGGTCCCAATTTGAATGATCAACTTATACACAATTTGCAACACCTAAAAAGACTACACATGGAGACATGTCTGTCCAAATTACAAAATGTGATGTTTACATGCGGAAAGTGTACATTTGGTAAGGTTTTGCTATGCACAGATAAATTTACTTCCACCAGCACCAGTACAGTTTATGATATATATGTTTTATTAACTGTGACACTCAGAGTATAGTTTATCTTGCAATATGTGAGTGTGGGGGATTTTATGTAGGCAAAACCTCTCATAGGTTTAAAATGAGACTGGGTGAAAATGTAAGTGCCATTAGCAGGGGAGACCGCACAAATGTTTTGGCAGAATATACAGTTTATGTCTTCCGTAAAATAGAAATAGCCACAGTTTTAAGTTCTGTGGTTTAGAGAGAGCTATGTTAGGAAGGAGGGTTGTAACCGTGAGCCACTTTTTTTCACAGAAGGGAAAGTATTTGGATTGTTCAATTGGGTGGTTAAAATCCTCCTGACTAAATACCAGGATTGAATACTTACCAACTATTCAGAATAGATGACTGCTGTGACATATAGTGATTGAATGATGTGGGTACATCTACTAATGCTAATTTTCCTTTTCATTTGTTTTTCTTTTAGCTTTACTGAGACATTTGTTGTTATCGTACAGATTTTAGTGCTTGGGGTACATTTATATGGACTTTAGCTCCAAACAATAAATGAGTGAATGATGAATAACTGTATCATATCCCTTACAGCACTTTAAAAAAAAAACCTAGTTCGGAACCCCCTGAGTCTAGCACTTGATGTTGGTTATTTAGTGATTTTAATTAACTTTTGTTAGTGTATGATGAATTCACTTTATTATGAAATAGTACATTGTCACTTTCATTTCATTCACTATTTAAACAGAGTGTGGCAGTTGATGTGTAGCCTCCTTAGACAATTTGTTAGTGAAACTGAAATTTTTTTTCTTGGGTGCAAGCCATTTATACTTTCACTGGACGCTTTATTATTTTACACTTTTTTGGCAATATTTGCACAACAAGCTTATCTTGCTCATATACTCTTTTGTCTCGTGATGTTTTTCTGCACTGCTCGATTTCCCTTCCTGGCACAGACGCTTAAGTCTGGAGCTCATATTTTGTGTTGGTACAATGGATCTGAAAGATGCCTACTTTAACATGCCAGTTAGGCCTGGTCACAGAAAGTACCTCAGATTCAAGTTAAGAAATTGCCACTACCACTTCACAGTCCTTCTCTCCTGTCTATCCTCAGCACCAGGAGTGTTTACAAAGTGCCTAGCCATAGTGGCAGTATGTTTGAGGTAGCAAGGAGTGGTGTTTTTCCCTCTCTAGATGACTGGCTAGTCACAGGAAAATAATACCAGGAGGCCAAGTTCTCCTTCCTTCTGACACAAGGCACCTTGGAGGACCTGGACTTCCTTCTGAATGTTCAAAAGTCACAAACAGAACAAGTGCAAGTTCTGGATTTTATAGGTGCAGATCTAGATACCCTATGATGGAAGGAGTTTCTTCCCCTGGAAAGGGTAGCAAATCTGATCGCAACTGCAAAATCCTTCAAGGCAGGTGAGCCCAGACCTGCAATGGATTTTCTATGCTTGCTAGGGCACATGGTATCATGCACTATAATAATGCCAGGCACCAGGTTCTAAATAAGAGATATCCAGTACCACCTAGGGAGCCATTGATCCCAGAGGTGGGATTCATTTTCAAAACTAGTGTCTGTCACAAGGTGTCTGCTAAGGGTAAGAAAATAGAGTGCTACAGACAAGCTGGAGTCAAACCTTGAGTATGTAAGATGGCTTATTGGGGTAGAGTGATAAAACAAAACTACCCTACACAGTTCCAATAAACCATCTTACATACTAGAGGTTTGACTTCGGCCTGACTTTTTGTGCCACAGTTTGTTTTCTCACTGTTTGGACTGTGTTCTTTCCATGGCTGTTACTAGCCATGCTGCATCACATCCCCTGCTCTTCCTGTCCACTATGGGCACTGGAGTAGTGGAAGGAAGAATGCAACCTCAGATAGGGGCTCCCTTCCTTCAGCAATCACCTACAGTCATTCTCACTACACATGCCTCCCTCCTGGGCTGGACTACATCACTGTACATGGTATGTGGAGCACACAGGAGACTCAGGAACACATAAACTCCAGGAACTCAGGGCAGTGTACTTGGCAATGCAGGCTTCCTCCTCCCACATCAGAGGTCAGTCCATCCAGATCAGGACAGACAACACCACAATCATGTAATACATAAACAGGGAGGGACAAGATCTTCAAAACTGTTCACAGAAGCTATCAAGATCAGAAACCTAGCATGCTCTGTGGAGGTCCAACTCTCAATAGTACGCTTAGCAAGGAAGGACAATGTGCTGGCAGATTCCCTGAGCAGGATCAGCTAGGGAAATCCCGAACAGACCCTAAACCAGCAAGTGCTGGTGTCAGTGTTCAAAAGGTGAGGTACCCCACAAATTGACCTATTTGCTTCCTGGGAAAGCAACCAGCTTCCACTGTTCTGTTGCAGACCCCCATTGCTGGGTAGAGTCCCAGGGGATACTGTAGTGCTCAACTGATAAGGAAAGATTTTTTATAACTTCCCACCTTTCCCAATTTTGCTGAAAGTACTGCTAAAACTAAGAAGGAATTCAGCAACAATGATTCTCATAGCTCCAGACAAAGCCAGTCCGATTTGGTACTCCCTGATCCTGTCCCTCTCCATCAGACATCCTTTCAACTTTCTCCCAAGATACAAGTGTCTGAGGACAGGGTAACATTCCCAATTCTGAGAACTCCGTGTCTCAGAGTTTTCTACTTGAAAGTGTTAAACAAGTTCTTTGTACTAAATCTTTCTTAAAAGGTGATGGAAGTGCTTAAAGTTTTCATGAAACTAGCAGCAAGGAAAATCTATGCCTCAAAGTGGAAAAGATTTTCTCTTTGGTATTCCTCCAGACAGTTCAGTCATTTGTGGGTGAATCTGATTTCAATTTTGAACTACCTAGTTCACGTACAATCCCTGTGCCTCAGGCCCTCAACTCTGAAGGTTCATCTGGCAGCAGTGTTGGCATACCCCTCAGCTGGCAAAGACAGATCAGTGGCCTCAAAACCCATTTTCAAAAGGCTATTTTAAGGCCTTAATCACTAGTACCCTCCAGTAAGGGATCCTGTCCCTGCATTTGGCCTGAATCTGTGTACTGACCAGCTGATGGAGACTCCTTTTGAGCGTATGGCAATTGGTTATCTGAAGTATGTCACCTGGAACCAGCGAGAAAGCAGCTAAAAACAGCTCTGAACTTGTGCCAAAGCAGCGTTCAGCCTTCAAAAACACACAGAATCTTGGCTCCACAGTCTCCACTTCAACAAGAAAACACAGTGTTGTTTATCAGATGACTTTGTTATGAGAAAAAATAGTAAAAAACAGCACTAAGATGCTGAGGGAACCCTTCCAAGTGCAGCCAAACGTTTTCACCCTGTACTAGCACTTTATCAAGGCTGACCAGGTACCAGGTGGTAATCAATTTACAAGGTCCAACTTAAAGTGACAGTACAGCAATCATACAGTGTGAATACATTCAATAATACCACACACCTAGTACCAAACTGATCAAGCATATCAAAAATCTCATATATAGCCAGATGTATTTAAATATGTGCTTATAGGGGTGCAGTCATGTCCCTATAGGTAGGATTGAATGGTCATTTCCATGTTAAACTCAAAATATAGCATTTTAATAACTTCACAACTGTTGAACTGCATTGCATGAATTATTGCATGTTCCATCAGGAATCTAAGATGTCTTGATGTGCTAAATTTTGTTCTGGTCAGATGGGTGGGTGCATAGACACAAAGTATGAAAAAAAAATTAAAATTACCATTTTGTTTTTAATTCTTTGTCATACTACTGCACAAAATAGTGTGGAATTTTGGTTTTAAATTTTTAGAATAGAAATGTCTTTTCATCGTGATATATTTTATTGACTTTTCTGAATTTACAGAAATGAAGGAGTAGCATTTCATAAGTAACAGTGTGTTATAATCATGCTGTGTTAACATAGCACTTATGTGTACTTAAACTGTATAAACTTAAATGATCGAGCGTGCCCCTGAGTTATGCTATATACTGCTAGTATCTTTACACTGTCAATACTATAGCTTTTTCCAACTCTAAAAAAACATAATAGGAATGCAAGAGTAGGCAGTAAATTCTTAGTGAATGCCTTACTGGGGCTTGCCCAAGACCACTGGAGCCTATGCTTTCAATATCCTGGATATTATCTGTTTTCGTTGAGCTGATCATTTCATAGAAGTGAGGGGTTCCAGAGTGGTAAAAGGGTGTAGCCTACTCATAAAGGGGGGTTACCAGGTGGTGGTGTAGGCACTGAGCAGAGATGAGAGTGTAGGTATGGATCCCCTTTCTTATGATATATGTGCATCTGATTGGTATTGGTGAAGGTAAGACATTCCAAAACTGATGGCCGAGCCACTGCCACATGCCAGGTAAGAAAAGAGGGCAGCATAGTTTGCCTCCATTTCATCAGCAGGACTCTTCTGGCCTCCATGAGCACCACTAGTAACCAGGTTTTAGTCTAGGTCTGGCATGCAGTCAGGTGTGTAGAATTTCCCAACAAAATAAGGACCAGTGTGGCAGAAAACTGAGCACCTATGACTTTTTGTGGTCTTCCAGGATCCCAAACCAGAAATTTGTCAATACAGGGCATTGCCATAGGATACGGAGTAAGTCAGCATTTGGGGCCTGGCATCTCCAAGATTTGGAATGGGGCAGGAGCCCCATGCCTTGTAGTGCTGCTGGGGTATAGTACCACTGTAGTATTAACTTGAGTTGGATGAGTTGGCTTCTGGTATCCTTATATGCCAGGTGAGCCCCATTCACACAGTGGGTCCAAGTGTCCATGGGAATGTCTGTTTGCAAGTCTTGCTCCCTCTGTATATGAAACCTATTGGTAGGGTTTGATTGTACATCTCTGAGCATACAATATATACACCCCACAGTGCTTTTAAGCTCTCCAGGCTTGTGCAGGTGTCTGAGCCAACCCCAGCCCTCACCTGTACCCATGTTCAGCTTGAACTCACGAATGACTTCTCCAATCTGGAGAAATTTCCAGAAGTCCATTTTAGGAAGTTGATTCTGGGTCCAAACCTGCTGAAGGACATTAATGTGTCTGATGGTGAAGATACCTCTCATGAGCCAGGATTGCCATTTTATGGTTGATCCCTGACTAAAAAGTCTGGATTGTCCCAAAGGTAGGAGTACCCTAGCAGGGGTTTGCAGCACGGCCTAGGAGTCTGTGTTAGCTTTATACATCTCCTCCATGCCTTGCAGGTTTCCCAAAGTGCAAGAGAGGTGGCCCCATCTGGCTGTATATTGCCTCCAAGGAGAGACAGTAACCAGGAGACACTAGCCAAGTTAGCCTTGAATCTGACCCAGGCTGGAGATGCACTTGATGCTGGCAAGAGCCATCTGGTAGCAAGTTCCACACTGTAGGCCAGATGGTAGCCCTGGAACCAAGGGAGGCAGTATAGTCCAGTGTTTAAGGCTCTGAGCTGCAAATCTAGTGACATCCAGCAGACCAGACCTGGGTTTGAATCCCACAGCTTCCACTTGCATACTGTGTGACCCTTAGCATGTCACTTAACTTCCATGTGCTCCCAGGTTGCACCTGTAAAAAGCTTTCAGCTTAGTGTGCTACTCCTGGTTAAACAACTAAATAAAAAAAAAAAAGGAAGTCCCAGTTCTCCTGCTGACCGGTGTGCCCTCAGTTTGGCCATACTAAATCTGGGGGTTTTCCCTTCCCATAGAAAAGTTGTGCTCGGCTTGTCTCAGGACTTAAATATCTTTGGAGGTGTTGTTACTGGAGATGTTGTTACTGGAAGTTGTAGAACATCAGATTTAGAAGTGGGTAACCATCTGGGAACAAACTACCACCAAACAGTGTGATTCACAATAAACACAACTGTACAGTCAAGCCATACAAAAGCAAGGGTGTTGGACTTTAGGAGGGCTGACTTTGGTAAAATGAGAGAGTGCTTCAGAAAAGCACTAGCAAACAAGCAAGAAGAAGGGGTGGAAGAACAATGGGGAAAAATCAAAACTACCATCACAGAGGCAACAAGCCTTTGTGTAAAGCGAATCAACAAAACAAAACAAAGGAAAAAGCCACTATGGTTCTCAAAAGAGGTGGTAGGGAAGGTTAAGGAGAAAAAGATAGCATTCAGGAAATATAAGGAATCACAGAAGAAGCAGGACAGAAAACTGTATCAGTTAAAGCAGAAGGAGGCAGGGAAGGCAGTCAGAATAGCAAAGGCCCAACCTGAGGAAAAGATAGCCAATTATGTTAAGAAGGGGATAAAACCTTTTATAGGTACATTAGGGAGTGAAGAAAGACCAAGGGAGGGATACTGAGGCTTAATAAAGGGATGAATGTGGGCAGGGTGACAGTGAAAGTTGGGACACTGAACGAATACTTCTGCTAAGTATTCACAAAAGAAAAGGAGAGGGAGGTAACTAAACCAAACAATAGAAACACACTGGATACAGGGGTCGATACCTGTCCAATCACAGAAGAAAACAAATCATGGGAGGATGGGGTAATACCTGAGGAATGGAGAAGGGCAGGTGTGATTCCACTTCACAAAAGTGGTAGCAAGGCACAGGCAGGAAACTACAGATCTGTTAGTTTTAACTGAGTGGTAGGGAAAATGATGTAATCACTTCTGTAGGAAAGAACTGTTGAGTACCTAGAGGCCAGCGGGGAACATAACCCAAGGCAGCATGGATTCACAGTGGGATAGTCATGTCAGACGAATCTAATAGACGTTTTTGACTGGGTGACCAAAGTAGTAGACCAGGGAGGTGCTGTGGACGTGGTCTACCTGGACTTTAACAAAGCATTTGACACAGTCCCATGCAAAAGATTAATATATAAGTTAGCCAGCCTTGGAGTAGGTCCCAAGATGGTAGCCTGGGTAAAAAATTGGCTGGACAACAGGACACAGCAGGTAATCGTAAACAGAGTCCATTCTGAAGAAAGGTAGGTTACTAGCGGGGTACCACAGGGTTCAGTACCAGTCCTCTTTAATGTCTTTACAAGTGGTATTGCAAAGGGACTGGAAGGAAAAATATGTCTCTTTGCAGATGACACAAAGATCTGCAGCAGGATCAATACACAAGGTGGGGTGGAAAGGATGAAAAGGGGTAAACCCTTGAAGTCCCACCCTAGATTTAATTATCTGGGGGATTGTGGAAATAATTGTTTGGGCATGAATTCTGTCAGGGCCATAGGGGAATAGTAACCCCTGATATTCAGTTTTTCAGTGGAATCAAATTTGGTATAGCTACAATTAGGCCCTTTCCTCCCCTCTCCCTTCTGTTCGTCCCTATCAGTGTGGACAAATTTACATATTTTCTACTCCTTTATTAGATTAAGAGCCCCTCAAATTAGGCAGGATGAGTCCTTCCTTTTGAAACAATAACTCTTAAATTGATCAGAATTGACTATTATGAGTCAAAGTGAAGTCATGAGAATCCACTAGTTTCACAAATGTAACGGGGGGGGGCAGTGAGCGCACACCCCTCACAGAACAAAATGTACCAGATATTAAGAAAACAGAAGGGAGGCTATATTAGACATTATTTATATGTAATAAAGGAGGCCAAACAGACTTCTCTTCCCAAAATATATTAAAGCAGCTAATCCATTTAAATGCTCATTGAGGCAAGGAATCTACCACTGGCAAGCGAGGAGCTCTTCCCCTTAACTAGAACAGACAATTGATAATTTGATCCTGAGTAAAACCCACATCCCAACACCTCAGAACTAGTTCCTCGAGAGGGAGTTCCCTCTCAGGTGGGCACAAATCCACATTTGTGGATCATTCCTCCTCTTACCTGGAGAAAAAGTTTTCTTTTCCCGGGATCCGGGTTGGAGATATATCTATCTCCCCTTACTATGGAAGTTCACATATATATAGTTCTCCCTCTTGGGAGATTTGAGGTTAAGACTTGTGTTTAGCTTGCAAATAGAAAGTTAATGTTGTTTCTGTTTTTATTGTTAGTAATAAGAAATGTTGGTGACATTATGTACATGCATAGACAAGTGCACCCTTCTCTGGCTATAGCCATCTGGGCCCTTGGAATGAAGGAAATAAGTGTGTTACCATCCAGGTATGCTGGCACGGGTCTTTTTAGACCCTTGGATGGGAAATGGGGTAATTTATCCCCCACCCACTTGCTGGAAATCTCATGGTTTCTCAGTTGGCTGGCCAGATTCTTGACAGAGATGATGTTTCCCCGAGACAATGGTTAGCATACCTTTAAAAATTTTCTCTCATAATGTGAATGGCCTTCATTCCTCTATTAAACAATATAAAATAATGCAGCATCTAGGCAAACAGGGAGCAGATCTATACTTCTTGCAAGAATCCCACTTGTCCACTTTAGAACATACAAAACTTCATTGAGGAGGTCATTACCAGGTCGTGGCTTCTTCTCATCCAATTGGACACAAAAGGGGAGTGGCAATTCTAATCCCTACTTCAACACCTTTAGAAATTCAAGACACTTATCTTGATCCTCAAGTTCGATATGTAATCCTGACGGGCATGCTCTACTCCCAAACAGTGACCTTGGTGAGTATATATCTGCCCCCACAGACTTCACTCCCTCTAATTAGAACCTTCCTGCAGAAGGTGACGGAGAGTCTCTGAGGTATATTGATAAAGGGTGGTGATTTCAATGCTTGCCTGCACTCCCACCTAGACTACTCAAATCCAAAACCACAAAGACTTTCCAAGGTGACTAAATATTTAAAGGGGAACCTGTCTCATTTGGGCATAGAGGATGCCTGGAGAAGGATCTTTCCATCCACCACGGGATATACCATTTTTCTGGGAGGCTTAATACATATTCATGTTTAGATTATTTTTGTTACAGGGGAACACCTCACCTTAATTCAAGATATTATAATAGAGCCTAGAATCTTGTCAGATCATGATGCTTTAACCCAACCCTTAAAATTAACCTAGGAAAATAAAAGAAACTCAAGCTTTGGAGATTTAATAATTCTTTATTAAAAGACCAGACATTTTTAAAATGTTTTAGATAAGGGTTTCCACAAATCATTCAATATAATTCATCCCCAGAGGTTTCAAGTCTAATTCAGTGGGATACATTGAAGGTGGTCCTCAGAGATGAGATGCTATCATATTCATCCTATAAAAACAAAGAGATTCAAGCAAGATTAAACTATTTAGTATATCTCTTAGCATCATATCAAATGCTATATAGAGAAGGGGATAAAACATTACAGCACTGAATAAAAATATTAAAACAAGACATACAAAATATAATAGACTACAGGACTATACAGGCCTTAGATTACCTACACCACTACAACTATGAAGGTGGAACCAGAGAAGCTAGAACATTGGCTCAAAAATTATGAGCAAATAAAAATGCTTCTACAATACTAAAAATAGAATCTATGGCCTCAGACACCCTCACTTAGAAAGAAGATGGTATAAAACAGGCATTTCACCAATTTTATGAAGCAGCATATGCGGCTTCTCCTCACCTCAGAACCAGGAGGAACTCATAGTCACCTCTTTTAAAAATCTTACTTTACCCATCCTAACAGATACTCAAAAAGAAATGCTAGAAATGGCAATTAGATCTGAAGAGATTCATCTGCAGGTCAAACAACTAAAGCCTTTGAAATGCCCTGGCCCTGATGGGTTTAGTTCAGAGTGGTACAAAGGCTTCATTCCACAACTTCTCCCTTGTTTGTTGTCAGCCTGCCACACAGTTAAAGAGGGAGAGATCTCTCCCCCTTCTTAGAACTACGGAGTGTTATCCCCTCTACTTAAGCCTGACAAGGACTCTATCTGCCCATCCTCATATCATTCAATCTCAATATTAAATGTGGACTATAAAATATTTAGAGCCATTTGGGCAAAGAGATTGGAACCCATACTTACCACTTTAATCCAGCAGGATCAATCAGGTTTTATTAAACAAAGAATCATCTTTGATAATTTGCACTGGCTCAATCTTCTCCTAGAAAACATTCAGACAAGGAGGATTCCATTCATTATAGTCAGCTTAGATGCTGACAAAGCATTCAACAAGGTAAGCTGGGGCTATTTATGGGTTACCCTATTTAAATTGTCCTTCCCGCAATCTTTTATCACCTGCATAAAGGGCATATATGCTCAACCCTGTGCCTATATTTGGGTAAACGGTTCCCTTACTCAGCCAATACAAATCCAAAGGGGTACAAGACAGAGATGCCTATTATCTTCCCTGCTCTTTGCACTATATATATATATAGAGCTGTTAGCAGAAGCCATTGGGGGAATATCAGTGTTGAAGGGATTCCAATGGGCCAAAGGGAATATAAAATAGCATTATTCGCTGATGATATTTTGATAATGTCCCTCTCCCCTGAAAGATCTCTCCCAGCCATATGGCAAATATTAGAAAATTTTAAAAAGATGTCAGGCTTCCAGTTAAATATAGCCAAAACAGATTTGCTTCCAATGTTTTTTAACCCCTCCCAGGACCTTAAAAAGAAATATCTGATTAAATGGAATAAAGCCGAAATTTAAATATCTTGGCATTACAATTTCTACAAATTTAGAATTATTGGAGCTGTTAAATTATGAACCTCTAGCCATCCAAATTTAAAAAGACTTGGGTGCATGGGCACGATTGCCATTGACATTTTTTCAAAAGAGTGAGACTATTCGCAAGATAAGCCTTCCAAAATTATTATACCTATTCCAGAATATCCCTACTTTTCTCTCTAGTTTTTATTTTAAATCATGGGACAAACTTATCTCAAATTTTATCTGAAATGGCCAGAAACCTAGAATTAGAATGTCCCTTCTCCACTTACCACGTTCCTTGGGAAGGGCTAACCTTCCAAATTTAAAGTTTTACTCGATGGCATCTTTCTTTAAAATGTTATCTCTCTGACTATCACCAGCATATCATTCCCCTTGGAAGGATCTACAGATTGCCATAAATGACCTTTACGATATTATAAAAGTGACATTAGTTTCTGAAATTAGGTTGCCCCCTCTCAGAGACTTCTCTTTATTTATGGCCCAGGTATTAAAATTATGGTATAGAATAAAATGACAAACCGCATTCCAGAATTTCTTCTTTTTTTACACACTTATTTCAGAAGATGATAGGTTTCTTCCACCATCCCTAGACCATACTTTCTCCTAATGGAGACACATGGGTCTTCATTTTTTTAAGCAATTTCATTTCCCCTCAGAGATCATGCCATTTGACTCTTTGCAAACAAAATTCAGACTTTTAAATAATGACTATTTCAGATATAATCAGGTAAAAAACTACCTACTATGCCAAAAAGACATGGAAACCAGATTGCCAGAACCTTTGTCTCTGGCCTGAAAATATCTGGAAGACAATATTAACGAAAACTTATGGCCACATCAGGTGGTCTTTCTATACAAAATATTAAGGGAAGGAGTGGGAGACTCCACAATTTCCTTTATGAATAGTTGGAATAGAGACATAGAAGTGGAGATACGGGAACAGGAATGGCTTCAGGCTTCAACACAGGCATGTAAAATCACTGACGCCACCAGATGATGGCTCCTTTTACTGCCCCTTCTTCTGCTGATACCAGCTGCCCAGCATTGGACACCTGAATTACCATCATGTTTGGTCTACAACGGCACCTTGTGCTGTATACCACATGGCAACTTATCCTTTAATTGCCTCCGTGATTCCAAGTACCAGTACCTCGAACCCTGCTATTGGACCACGCATACCAGTAGTACTTATAACACTCCCCACCACAAGGCCCACCTCCCACCACGCAGACCTCTATCTCCTCCCCCCTTATTGTGGTAGGGGTACTAGCTCTTGCTACAACAGATCAGCTCTTCTATGGTGGCTACTTTCTCAGTCCCTAAAACATCAGATCTACTAGACGGGAGAAAGGCAGGAATTACAAGCTTATAATTAACGCCTTAGAAAATCCTACTTATCCTCCTGCTTTGTTCAGGCAACGTGAGAACTCAACCTGGCCCCCCAAGAATATTGCTTTGCCAGCAGAACTAGCAAATTTAAAGGAATAAGTTTTTGCATATTAACGTATGTAGCCTCAAAAGACAACTTTAATACAAACCTGCAAATCATACCTCTCCTGACATACTTGTGATTTCGAAACTTGGCTTAGACCCAGCACCACTGATAGAGAAGTAAACATACCCAACTATGCCTTGTTCAGAGCTGATAGGCATGCCAGAGGAGGAGGTAGCTATCTCACGTTAAAGACAAATTTTCTGTCTCCTGCTTATCCTCGGCATCTGTCGCCAGCTTAATCAATGCCTAATTTCAAAGTGGAAATTACACAGACTACTGCACTTCATGTAATAGGATGCTACAGACCACCGCCTGCTGGCCTACAGCTTGTGTCATATCTAAGGACAAGTTGGGACAGGGGCTGCCAGAAACTATTATTTTAGGAGACCTCAACTTTGACTGGCTTCAACACAGCTGCCCCTTGCATCCTTCTGTGATGAACATAGGCTGATGCAACTTATTACTGAACCAACATGCCCAAACGTGAAGAACCCCAGTAAAAGTACACTTTTGGATGTGCTAATGGTGAGCAAACTCATCTCTTCTCCCACGCTTGATGTCTTCTTCTCAGACGCCAGCATCATTGTTTTATTACGGGAGTAAGATCCACCAACAACCCAGCACCCATCAGCAAGTTCTCTATGAAGAGATCCAGGTGCAACTTCAATGAACATGCCTACCTAAACAAGCTTAAGTACTCCCCTGAGTGGCAAGATTTCTACCTGGCCAAAACGATTACGTCAGCTTACAATATCTTCCACAACATTCTATTAAGGGCCCTTAATAAGTATGCTCCCCTTATTAAAGTTCGAACTAGGACCAAAACCTGTAAATGGTTCACCTCTCAGATCAAGTCCTTGCTTCTAGAAAGAGATAAGCTCTGGAAAAAAGCACGCAGACTGAACACTGCAGAGGATTGGAACCAGTTCAGGAGACTACGAAATTTATGTACCAAAACAATCAGAGAATCGAAGGCCACCTTCTTCAAATCCGAACTCGACTCTGCCACAAAGAGCCCAATCAAGCTCTGGAACACAATCAGTGATCTGCTAGGCCACTCCCCAGGAAATTCACTCCCGACCAAGATTACCTCTGGCAACTTGACTATAACCGAAAAGATTGATATACTTGACGCATTCAGTAACCACTTTGCTACTGCAGGCATGGCATTTGATAACTCCCCTGCAAACATAATTCGCTCCCAGACTGCCAGCCAACTGCCTGAAACTCCGATAGCTTCGACGCCTTTCTCACTTCAACCTGCCACACTGAAAGAGGTAGAGGACCTCTTGCTTCAGTTGGATACTAGAAAAAGTGCTGGGGCCAACTCCCTTGACCCTTACTTCCTAAAAATTGCCTACTACGCACTAGCAATACCCGACACCCACCTTTTTAACTTATCCTGTCTCAGGGCACCTTACCACCTATATGGAAGACAAGACATGTCATACCACTGTTCAAATCAGTTGACCGTGGCGATCTCAATAACTACAGGCCAATTTCCTCCTTCCGTCCTGTCCAAGCTCCTAGAGAAAATTGTAAATGCACAGCTGAGGACTCACCTTGAGTCTAGGGAATCAAGCAACTCTATGCAGTCCGGATTCAGAGCTAAACATAGCACTATCTCAGCCCCGCCAAAGTTACTAACGACTGGCAACATAATCTTGAGAGCAAAACTTTATTTGTGCTGTTTTCCTTGATCTAAGCAAGGCTTTCTGACACTGTCGACCATAGTCTGCTCCTCTCCACCCTTCAAACCATAGGTGTGGACCCTCCTCTCTGCTGGTTCACTGACTATCTTACAGGGGCGCCTTCAACAAGTTAAAGCCAAGGAGGCCTGTCCCCTTAAAAACTCTGCAAAGAGGGGTACCTCAAGGTTCTATATTAGGCCCTTACTTTTGCAATCTACATTAATAACATTGACTACTGTATAAAGAAGCCAACATCCATCTGTTTGCAGATGATACAGTTCTCACGTGAGTCGCCTAACACCTGAAGCTGCCTGCAATGACTACAGTCAGAATTCAACCTTTGCAAAGCCAACCTCCAAAAAAGCTACTCCTTAATGCCAAAAACTAAAGTGATGGTCCTCTCCTTTATCCGTGACAGCTAACCCTGTGTCCAGTGGGACAGTTCCCAAATTACCACAGTTCTAGGTGAAAACTAGAATTTGTTACAAAACTCAAGTATCTGGGAGTTTGGATAGACCAAAGACTCTCCTTCATTGAACATATCGAGGACTTGCTAAAACGACTTCGCAAAGGCTTGACTGTTTTTAGAATCAGCCAATTTCTCACCAGAGATGCCAAGAAACAACTGGTCCAATCCATTTTCCTATCATTGGTTGGATTACGCTGACTCTCTACAGCCAATGCCCCAACTCTTACATGGCTAAACTGGACACACTCTACCATCGAGCACTGAGGTTTATAACGGATTCCCTTCGACACACATCACTGCACCCTATATGTGGCAGTGGGATGGACATCACTAAAGTTCAGGCGCCACAGAACGCCCGCTCTCTGGACCTATAGAGCCATCTCTAATAAGCTGCCTTACTATATCTCCTGCTGTCTTCCCTGAGTATAATTAGGAAATCGCGTTAAGAGTTACTCAGCTATTACACTTAAAGTACCCAAAGCAAATCCACTGCACGGGCAGCCATAAGCTTCAGTGCTACCTACCTTATGGAACGATCTACAAAAAACCCTCAAATTAAGCACTCTAATCGGTATAAATGCTTTCAAGATGCTTTATTTCCATACAATCAGAGAAGTATGTAACTGCTTCACCCACTCAGACCCAGTACCGGTGTCTGCACTGGTATATAGCCATGCCTAGACCCAATTTTAAGTACTGACCCCCCAGCTTGCTCCTCACCAGCCTAATTGTTCTCTCTCTTATCCCCCTGTCTTATCAACACTAGGCCCATCCATCCCCTTATTCTTCCTTTCCCAACCTCGGATAGGAGCTCACTACCCTGGGTTGTGACATCCTACCATGCCCCGTACTTTATAGCATTCAATCCCGGGGCTCACACATACTCCTTTTCTCCATCCACCTTCTCTACATCCAGCTTTACCAACTCCTTTCTGTGCACCGTGCCCTCCTAGCCTTTCTGCCCCTACTTCCCTCCCTCTCTTCCGCCCCTACTCACCTCTACCTGGTGTATATTTTATTTTATTTTTTTCTTCCGTTACTTCCTCCTGCAACCTTAGATAACCTGCTTTATCTTCCTATAGACACTTCTATGTATAAATACCGTGTAATCTGTACAATATCTGTATAATTCTACATACATATGAACTTCTTTTTCTTCCTCTCTGTAAAGAGTATTATCTGTATTGCCTTGTAAATACCTGTGTTGACCTGTATATACAATTGTTCATGCTCCACCCAGGTCCATCTTGCAAATGAGCTTCTGCTCAACAATGAACGCCTGGTTAAATAAAGACTTGATTGATTGATTGATTGAGATGATGTGAATTTGCGTGGAAGTGTAGGAGACTTTTTTCACTCTCATACAATATTAATTATGTATCCCCCATCCTCATTTGGAGCATGTTGGAAAAATGTTCATGTAAACTAGTGGACCGGGGTCATATTTTTTGGTCTTGTCCCCTATTAACTCCATTCTGATGTTCCTTACAGACAGACATTTCAGACTGCATGGGATAACTGATTGAACTCACAGTTGAATTGGTGTTGCTCTCCATCTATCCCAAACATAACCCTCAATGGCATGGAACTCTACTTACTACATTTATTCTGGTAGCTAAAAAGGCAATAACTAGATGTTGGCAATCCACAGTCATTCCAACAATTCAGGACTGGAGACGATTGGTATTAGACATTTACCACATGGAATCTCTAACTGCAAAACTTCACAATAAACAGGAACAATGTGAACTCTTTTGGAGACCATGGGTGACCATTTCCATACATGATCCTGATTTTGTCCATGAATATTTTCATAAATAGGGAGGTTGATCATAGGGGAAAAATGGAGTAATAGTCGACTTATGGGAATGAAGGCAAAACATTGATTATTTGCCCTTGGTTGAAGGGAACCATCAACAACTATATAACAAAGGAGCACTATGCCACAGCTGATGAAATTCAACACAGACATTTTTGTTAAGGTTTCAACAGAAAATAATACCTGTAAAAATATAACTGGAACATGAAAACAGTTTAAATAAAAGCTTTTATTCCTTAGTGTCATATGTGTAACGGTCTGTGTTTGTATTAAATCTTCATGTAACTGTCGCCTCAAATCAATAAAAAGAAATAAAAAAAAAACAAAGGATGAGAAGGGACTTGGCAAGATTGGAGGAATGGTCAAATGTATGGCAGCTTACATTCAATGCAAAGAAGTGCAAAGTAATGCACCTGGGAAACAAAAACCCAGAGGAAGAGTATACAATGGGGGGAGACACTAACAACAATGAAAATGGAAAAGGATCTGGGGGTAGTCATATCAGATGACCTAAAGGTGGGCAAGCAATGTGAGATGGCAGTAAGGAGGGCTGGTGGGATACTGGGATGCCTAGGGAAGGGCATCACCAGTAGAAAACAAGAAGTTATCCCTCTGTACAGACAGTTGATGAGACCCCATCCAGAATACTACATACAGTTCTTGTGACCCCATCTCTGCTAGGACATAGACAGGATGGAGGCTGTCCAGAGAAGGGAAACTAAAATGCTGCAGGGTCTGCACCAGAAAACATATGAAGAGAGACTAAAGGAGCTTATGTGTACCCTCAAGGAAAGGAGGGAGAGGGGGACATGATAGAAACTTTTAAGTACCTCAAGGGAATCAATAAAGTCCAAGAGGGCAGCATATTTCAGAAAAAGAGATGTGCAAGAACAAGGGGCACAATATGAAAATAAAGGAGTAATGGCTCAGAGGTAATGTGAGGAAGTATTTTTTCATGGAGAGGGTTGTAGATACATGGAACAGCCCTTCTGAGGAGGTAATGGAGTCAAAAACAGTGGGGGAATTTAAGAATGCATGGTACAGAGATAATTCAATTCTAGTGGGGGGTTAGGAAGAAGTAGATTGTTGGTTAACTAGGATCTGCACCTTATCCATTAGGTAGGGAAATGGGCAGGCTGGGTGGGTCAAGTGGTCCTTATCTACCATCAAAGTCTATGTTTCTGTGTTTCTATATAGGCTATTTTAGGCAGGGTGAACATTCGCAGAGCCTCCACCTTACCCTTTAGCGATATGTGCAGCTTCAACCATCTCTGCATCTCTGCTGTCAATGTGATTATCACCAGGGTATAATTAGCATCCACAGGATTTCTCCAGTTGGTCATCATTTTGACCCCCAAGTAGGTGATCCCCTGTGGTGCAGAGACAACTGGTGCATCCTGTAGATTGTCCTTAGTAGAGGCCAGGTTTAGTGGTGAGAGGGTTGTATTTTTGTCATTTGCCTTAAGTTCTGAAATGGAGGCATACTCCTGGAGGATGCACATGATATAGGGCTGGGACCTTGCCAGATTGGTTACAGTGAGTAGGAGGTCATCTGAATAAGTACTGATCAGATATTGCTTCCCCTTCACCATGATGCCCTGAATTTCTGGTGAGCCTATTAGCTTCCTGGTCAGTTGCTCCAGTGCTATCAAGAACAGCAGCAGGGACAGCAGGCATCCCTGTCGCATTCTCTGTTTATTTCCAAAGGGGAAGAGATATTATGGTTAGTTCAAATTGTGGCAAAGGGGGACTTATAAAGGGTAGAGATCCAGACCCAGAACTGGTGGCTGAACCCATAACCCTCTAGACAGGATTGTAAGTATCCACTTTCAGCCAAGTCAAAGGCTTTGCAGAAGCCTACAGCTAGAGAGGGGCCATTGGTGTTAGGGACTACATGGCCTTTCATTTCAAGTTCAGCACCAGGTAGATATTGTCCACCCCATTCTGCCTTTACTAAAGCCTGCCTGTGACTGGTGAACTGTGGAGGGGATCACTGCCTCCAGTCTGTTTGCCAGTACCTTGGCCATCACCTTGGTGTCCATCATTATCAGAGATATGGGCCTGAAATTGGAGCAGTCTAGGGGATCTGCTGATTTTCTTGGCAGAAGGGTAATCATGGCTTTCCTCATTGTAGGTTGGAGGATTCCTTATCCCTTTGCCCCATGTAAAGCTGCCAGCAACGGAGGTGAGATCTAATCTGAAAGCAATTGATACAGCTCTGTAGACATAATGTCTGCTCCTGGAACTTCCCCCTTTGACAGATGCCCCAATTCTGTCCTTAACTCTTCAGGAGAGATTGATTTATCCAGCTCTTGCACTTCCTCAGGGCTCAGATGGGGGAAGTGATATGGGGCCCAGAACTCCAGAACTATTGACTCTGAGGATGCTCCCTTTGGGGGAATATAAGAGGCTTATAAGGATTGATAAAACCGATGCATGACCATGTTAAACTTCTATGGGTTTTGTCACAATAACCCAAGAGGGTCCTGAGGGTGAGAATTTGGGATAATGACTTTTGTCTTCTGAGGTGGTAAGCCAATATCTTCCCACCATTATTGCCAGACTCCCAGAACCTATGCTTTGATCTGAGCAGCTGCCATTCAGCCTTAAGCTGCATTACCACATTGACCTTGTATTTTATCCCCATAATAGAAGATAGGAGGGTATTAGAGGGGAGTGAATACCTTTAAATGGGGCTTCTAGTGGCAGTGAAAGAGAGAGAGAGAGAGAGAGAGAGAGAAAGCAGCCACAGCTTCCTTAAATCAAAGGAGTTATTTTCTAGACTACACTGAAACTGAATTATTACTATTTGGATCTGTGTAAGTAACTATTATTGATTCTGTTTTTGAGGTTGAAGTTTCTTAGTTTTAACTTTAATTTGCTAGGGAGGAACTGTACCTGGGAGATATTTGCAGTCATTTGTGACTAGACCTGTTACTTAACCTCTGTGTCTGAAAGGAAGGAAGGCACTCCCCAGGGTGGAGTGTCAAGAGTTGTATATGATTGTTTCTGGACGGCATAAGTTTACTCCCTCACACTCTTCCCCTCACCCCACACACCCCAAGTGCATAACTTCCTTTATAGCAGGGGTTCTGATAACACATCCCCAAAACTGCTAACAACATACACTTGTTCATATCCTTAAAGGCACAGCACACTGAATAGGGGGTAGAGACACTCACAAGCTTGCACACACTAAAACAAGAACAAAAAAAAACAAAAGAAAAGCATCTATATCAGGAAGGGATGCAGGTATGTGGGGAGTGGAGCAATGCACTGGCTGTGGAGCAGCCGTCTTCTGGGAGACATTCTGGAGACTATGTTGCTGCCCTATTTGCAGGCAGCTCTCTGGTGTGAGGGAGAAGGTTGTTCGTCTCCATGCTGACCTGGCAAGGATTCAGGAAACCTGCTCCCCCACTCAGGGACCACCCAGGCCACCACCACTACCTCAGAGGTTGCCAAAAAAGAGGAGTGGATGGACCACGGTGGGCTCAGGGAGGGTAAGGGTGGTGGAACAGAGGCGCATCCCTCCAGCTGTGCCTCTCTACAATTCATTCACCACTCTGGTGGAGCATGGTTCCTCTATGGAGGCACCTGCAATGGAAACCAAGGAGGATGCTGGGAACCTTCACAATGGAGACCCACAGGGGGGTTGCACAGGACCCCACAGGAGAAGGAAACAACTCCTGGTGGGGACCCAGTTGTTGGGGTAGAATTGGGGAGGGAGGCGAAAGGGAGGTAAGGTGCCTGCCCGCCATGGCTTGAGGGACAGGAAACAAATCCTCAGGATCGTGGAAGCAGCTGCAAGGGGGAATGAGATGGATGTCATTATCCACCTCGAGATGAATGACCTGGCTGAGAATGGGATCAGAGCAGTGAAACATGAGTTTTTGGAGTTGGGGAGGGGCTTTAGACAAGTAGCACTCATGGAAACTTTCTCGGAAGTGCTACCTGTCTATGGCTCAGATGAGGCTAGGGTGCTCCGCACCATGGGATTCAGTGACTGGTTGAAAAACTGGTGCAGAGCTCAGGGATTTGGCTACATTGGGGACTGGGGCTCCACCTGGAGGGATGCAGGCCTATACAGGTGCGATGGTCTGCATCTATCCAGGACGGGAACCAGAATCCTAGGTGACAGATTTAAATGCTTTATTGGCAAGCATTTAAACTAGCCAAGGGGGAGGCACTGAAAGGGACAAGGGAAACTTAGCCTCCAAAATCAGGGTAGTTAGTGAGGTAAACACCAAGATAGAGCAGTTGATAGGGAGAAGGGCAGGGGTAAATGGAGAAAAAGACAAGAGGCTTGATTCTACAAGTTGCCACGGAACGCAACTTGCACCACCCGCACCTGCGACACTGACCTTGCACCCTGTTCTAGTAGGTGCAGGGTCATTACAGCTAGGTCCTGCTACTTGCGACATGTGGCCAGGTACGCTGAACTGCGGGTGTACCTGGTGAGCATGTCGCAAGCCTCAACAGCAAGGTAGCACAGTCAACCCTCCCCATCCATGCCCCCAACCCTTAGTCACCAGCTGCAAATGCGGCAGATAGGTAGCCCTGGTAGTCTAGCAGCCCCCCAACTGTACAATAATCATATTGCTCCAGTATCCCTGGTAGTCTGGTGCCCCCCAACTGTATATTAATAAAAATAAATCCTCATTGCCCTGGTAGTCTAGTGGCCCTTCCCTGAACTGTACATACATAAATAAAGAAATGAATCCCTGTTTCCCTGGTAGGCTAGTGGCCCCACACTCCAAAACTGTACATAAATAATGAAATAAACCCTGTTTCTGTGGTAGTCTAGTGGCCCCCACCCAGCAGTGCCAGCCCACCCATCACCCCCACATCCATACCCAGCTGGCGACTGACACAGCCCACCTCTCACCTCCACGTCCAGCCATCGACTGAATGCAGTATTAATGATACTGCACAGACATGCTCAGAAATTAATTTCTGAGCACGTCTGTGCAGTAGCGCTAATACTGCACTCAGTCGGCAGCTGGCCATGGAGGTGAGAGTTGGGCTGCACCAGTCGCCAGCTGGGGATGGGTGGAGGGGGTGCTGGGTGGGCTGGCATGGCTGGGTGGGGGACCACTAGACTACCAGGGAAACAGGGTTTATTTATTTATTTACAGTTCGGGTGGTGGGGGGCCATTAGCCTAACAGGGAAATGGGGATTTTTTTTTTATTTATGTACAGTTCGGGGGGCACTAGACTACCAGGGCAATGGGGATTCATGTTTCATTTATTTACAGTTGGGGGATCTAGACTACCAGGGCAATGGGGTTCATATTTCATTTATGTACCATTGTGGGGGCCACTAGACTACCAGGGTTGAAATATTGCCGCATATGTGGCAGGCAACTTATGTTTCGGGGCATAGGTGGGGATGGCAGCGCCACCCTGTGGGTCTTCTGCCAATGGCTGTTTTGGGGGCTGGGGGTGTCATTGGCCCTGTGGGGCCTTGCTGGGGTGTGCTGGGCATGGGGAGGAAACTGCACTGTCCGCTGGATAGCTGATGGGTCTACAAGTCCCTAGGTCCTCAGTTATACCAGCCAAATGCTGGTATAACTTACATTGCTGGATCTCCTCTGGGGGTTCTTGTAGTATCCCGATGTGGGCACTTTATGGCTGCACTTCTAGAATGGGGTGCAACTGCTGCTGTAAACCCCCTAGTGCCATGTCGCAGAGGGTTTATGTGGTGTAACTGCTGTTTAGCGTAAGCAGCCTGTGCCATGTTGCAGGCCACTATGTAGAATCGCACATGTTGCAACTGCTGGCGTAAGTTTGCTACATGCTCCATTCTACTTGGTGCAACTGCAGTTACGCCAGGTGTAACCCTTCTAGAATTGGGCCCAAAGGCAGTAAGGATAGGGATGGGGCAAAAAGAAATAAAGCCATAAAAAAATGGAGGGTAATGAGTACCAATGCCAGTAGTCTAGATAAGAAGTTCCCCCGAAATAGTGGCCTTGATGGAAGAGGGATGCCTGGATATCGTGGCAGTCACAGAAACATGGTACACAGAGAACCATGACTAGGATGTCAACATACCAGGGTACACAATCTACAGGAGGGATAGGGAAGGAAGAAGAGGAGGAGGAGGAGTAGCTCTCTCTGTAAAGGAAGGGATCAAAGCAACAGAACTAAAGGGTAAACAGGGAGGAGAGGAGGCACTGTGGGTCACCTTGGAGACTGGAAATGGCTCCACAATCCACACAGGGATTGTATACAGACCTCATCTTAGGGGAGGAAATGGACAAGGAAATGATAGAAGACATCCATGGGATGACAGAGAAAGGGGAGATATTACTGATGGATGACCTGAATATGCCAAATGTTAACTGGGAGCACCATTGCTGCAGCCACATCCAAGAGCAGGGCCATTCTTGATGCCTTACAGGGGGCATGCGTCAGACAGCTAGTTTTGGAACTCACTCAGGAGGGAGCAATCTTAGACCTGGTATTCTCAAATGGGGATGGAGAGAGGATCTCCGAACTTGAAGTGGGTATCCATCTGGGAACAAATGACCACCGAGCAGTGTGGTTCACCATAAACTTAGCTGTAGAGTCAAGCCACACAAAAGTGAAGGTACTGGACTTCAGGAGGGCTGATTTTGTCAAAATGGGAGAGTGCCTCAGAAAAACACTTGCAAACAGGCAAGAAGATGGGGTGGAGCAACAGTGGGGAAACATTAAAACCACCATCACAGAGGCAACAAGCCTTTGTGTGAAGCAAATAAACAAATCAAAATGAAAGAAAAAAAACATTATGGTTCTCAAAAGAAGTGGCGGGGAAGGTAAGGGAGAAAAAGATGGCATTCAGGAAGTATAAGGAAACATAGAAGGAGCAGGACAGAGGCCCAAACCGAGGAAAAGATAACCAACTCAGTTAAGAAGGAGGATAAAACATTTTATAGGTACAGTGGTAGCCACAGACATTGCCAGCTATTTTCAGATATTTCACAGTCTTTCTGAAGAGTTTCTCTCTGCTGCCCCTGCTGTTTAAATGCAGAAAGCATCAGATATTTCTGGAAATATCACAGAAATTTCGGGAAATAGCTGGCAGTGTCTGTGACTGCTACTGTACATTAGGGAGCAAAGAAAGACTAAGGCAGGGATACTGAAGCTGAATAAAGAGGAAGGTGGTCAGGCAGACAGCGACAGTGAAAAAGCAGGGATACTGAATGAATACATCTGCTCAGTATTCACAATGGAAAAGCAGGGGGAGATACCTAATCCAGTCAATAGAAGCACTTTGGATAGGGGACTTGATATTAGTCCTTTCACAGAAGAAAGGGTTCTGAAAGAACTCTTAAAACTGATGGTGGATAAAACAATGGGACCTGATGGGATTCACCCCAGAATTCTAAAAGAACTAAGGGAAGAACTAGTAACACCACTGACTACCCTTTTTAATAAATCATGGGAGGATGATGTGGTACCTGAGGACTGGAGGAGGGTGGATGTGATTCCCCTTCACAAAAGTGGGAGCAAGACAGAGGCAGGAAACTACAGACCTGTCAGTTTGACCTCAGTGGTAGGGAAAATGATGGAATCACTTCTGAAGGAAAGAACTGATGAGTACCTAGAGGCCAGTGGGGCACAGGACTCAAGGTAGCATGGATTCACAGCAGGAAGATCATGTCAGAAAAATCTAATTGATTTCTTTGACTGGGTGACCAAAGTAGTAGACCAGGGAGGGGCTGTGGACATGGCCTACCTAGACTTTAGCAAGGCATTTGACATAGTCCCTCACAAAAGATTAATATACAAGTTAGCCAGCCTTGGAGTGGGCCCCAAGGTGGTAGCCTGGGTAAAAATTGGCTGGACAACAGGATACAGAGGGTAATAGTAAACGTAGTTTATTCTGAATAAAGGGGTTTACTAGTGGGGTATCGTAGGGTTCAGTACCGGGGCCAGTTCTTTTTAATGTCTTTATAAGTGACATTGCAGAGCGACTGGAATGGAAAGTATGTCTCTTTACAGATGACACAAAGATCTGCAACAGAGTTGATATGCAAGGTGGGGTGGAAAGGATGAAAAGGATTTGGCAAGGTTGGAGGAATGGGCAAATGTATGGCAGCTTAGATTTAACGCAAAGAAGTGCGAAGTAATGTACCTGGGAAACAAAAACCCAGGGGAAGAGTACACAATGGAGGGTGAGATACTGACAACAAAAATGGAAAGGGAGCTGGGGGTAGTCATATCAGAAGACCTAAAGGTGGGCCAGCAAAGTGAGAAGGCAGTAAGGAGGGCTGTGGGGATACTGGGATGCATAGGGAGAGGCATCACCAGTAGAAAACAGGAAGTTGTTGGCCCTCTGTACAGCCAGTTGGTAAGACCACATCTGGAGTACTGTGTACAGTTCTGGAGACCCCATCTCCACAAAGACATAGACAGGGTGGAGGCTGTCCAAAGGAGGGCAACCAAAATGGTGCAGGGTCTGTACCAGAAGACATATGAAGAAAGACTAAATGAGCTGAAGATGTATAGCCTTGAGGAAAAGAGGAAGAAGGGGGACATGATAGAAACTTTCAAATACCTCAAGGGAATCAACAAAGTCCAAGAGGATAGCATCTTTCAGAAAAAGACATGTGCAAGAACAAGGGGGCATAATCTGAAGATAGAGGGGGGATGGCTCAGAGGTTATGTGAGGAAGTATTTCTTCACAGAGAGGGTTGTAGATGCATCGAATGGCCTTCCTGAGGGGGTCGTAGAGTCAAAAACAGTGGAGAAATTCAAGAATGCATGGGACAGACATAAGGCAATTCTAGTGGGGGTAGGAGGAAGTAGGCTGTTGGTTAACTAGTATCTGCAGCTTATCCGTTATGTAGGGGAATGGGCAGACTAGGTGGGCCAAGCGGTCCTTATCTACCATCAAATTCTATGTTTCTATGTTTCTATGTTAAGAAGCTCCCACTGAAGCCTGTTCAGCTCTTCCCTCCTTTTCCTGCTTTGTGCCACTGTATAGGATATTATGCAGCCTCTCAGATAAGCCTTAAATGTCTCCCATACAGTTCCTGTCCCCACCTCTCCATTGGAGTTAATTTCAAAGTATCCTTTTTCTTGGCTGCAGATCCATGCATAGAACTCCAGATCATTAAGGAGCAGCAGATTGCACCTCCAGCTAAGTGAGGAGGGTTGAGCCCCCAAGGGGTACAAGCCATGCTGATCAGGGCATGATCTGAGATTGGCATGAGTTTAATAGCTGCATCATGGGTGCTCTGCACCGCTGCCCCATGTACAAACCAAAAGCCAATTCAGCTATGGGTTTCATGTACCTCTAAATAAAAAGTGAAGTCCCTACCAGTAGGTTTGTCCCTGCACCATGGGTCAGTCAGCCCCCACTCCTCCACCACTTCTGCAAGGGCTTCTCTGGCCCTGTGGTAATATTCTGGTGTGGGTCATAGCTTATCCAAGAACATGTTCTGGACTAAGTGGAAGTCCCCTCCCCTCCATCAGTAAAGGAACAGTGTTGTCCTTTCCCTTCACCTCTGACAAAGCTTGACTGAGCTTTGAAAAGAATTCAGGGTCATCTTGGTTGGAAGCATACAGATTAGCTACAACAGCTTTGCACCCTGGGAAAGAAAATCTTGCAACCATCCATTGCCCTTGTTTGTCATTCTGTACCCATTCTTCTACCCAGGGGCAAGATTTGTGCAACAGTATAGCTACCTCCTTTAGTTTTGGTCATGGCAGAGCTGGGTATCACCCTTCCAACCCATGTTTTCTGAAGCCAATTCATCGTCCTGGTATTGAGGTGTGTCTCCTGAAGTTAAGCAAGATCTGCCTTTAGGGACTTTAGGTGTTGCAAAACCTTTGTGCATTTGATAGGGTGATTGAGGCCCTTCACATTCCAGGAGACCCACCTCAACCCCCTCACCATGTTGTTGGACATTACTCCCAACTTCTTACCCCTGATTCCCACTTACTTCCTAGGTTCACGTACAGGAAGCTGGCTCTTGTGAAGATCCCACCACAAAATTCTGTAGAGAAGCCTATGTTGATGAGTGGATGGGGGTTGCTACCTTTAGTGTCACCTACTTGAGCCTGGGAAAGTATAGAACAGTACCCAGTCATAAATAAAAACAATTTAACTTGAACACTGTAGTTTGCTGCAACTGTAGAGATCAATCAAAAAGACCCTGCTGTAATCTCTAACTAACTTAACTAGGGAAAAAAAGCAACTGTAAGATGGCAGGCCTAAATGGTACCGTAAGGAGTACACTATCTAAAGTCACCCAGCACACCCTCTGGTGACTATGTATTAAACCTTTACAATCCTATGAAAAGCACTAGAGTACCTACTGAGAATGCGAAAGAAGAGTTACTCTGTGAACTTCACCAGTTACGCCTTAGTGGTACCAGTATGGGAAGTTAGCTTTTGTTGAGTTGCAGACTCGTTCCTCCCCAAACCCCTGTGCTGAGTCAGTAGGTGTCATTCCATTGGAGCAGTCGTAAAAGTTGCTTCAGTATGCAAAATCGTACATAGTAGTATATCGCTACGGGAGTATCAGTCATTCCTCCGGGGGGCGGGAGCTTGTCCCCTCCCCACTGGCCTGCAGGCACATGCTTAATTGTAGACAAAATATAAATTCACTGTGTTGCTGATTCGAGAGGTGCCTACTAAATTTGGATGGGCTGTGTAGAGCAAGTACCTGCTCTACCCATCACTGTGCACTCTACTAGTCCCTAGGGTGGCTCCTTCTATTAGGTAATTTTGACTATGCCATGGGCTGCATGGTGAATAATTTGCTCAGGAACGACCACCTGTCCTCCTATTTATCCCTTCTAACAGTTAGGGTGGCTTCACGGAACCTTAGGGTGTCCTCCATCCCTCCTATGGAACTACCACATATCTCCACTGCCATGGGTAGTAAAGTGTTCTCCATCTCTGCGCCCTCCCTATAGAACAAACTTCCATCATCCATCCGTTTGTCCCCATCCCACCTGTCTTTCAAAAAAAACCTGAAAGACTAACTCCTGACTGTAGCCACTTGTCTCTGCTCTCCACAACAACAATATGGCCCACTAACCACCAATGCACTATTATGTGATGGTTCGATGCTTGCCTCTACCTCACTGTCCCTCTCTTTATCACCTCTGTCATCTTATGCCCTATCTCCCTAGTATCCTATTGCCCTTTGTACATTTGCTCTCTGGTCCTGCTTTGATCTCCAAGCAGTCCATGAAAGTTTGACTGTCTGAGTCTGCACAGCCTTTTGTGACTGGGTACCTGATGTTAACTTGAAAATGCCTCGTGTAATAACATGTAGCTACTGTACTGTCTGTTAATTGTTCTATTGCCTTTGTTGTAATCACAATCTACTGTTTTTTTATACTTGACTTATTGTTATTATTGTTTCTATACTCCAGCTATTACTGTACATTCTTTTCATTGCCTCATGTTCAGGTGTGTTTTATCCTGTGCTCCTGTATGAACTATTTTTGACTTATGTTATTGCCACCCTGTGGCCTGGGTTGTGACTGAAAATGGTCCTTTGGATCAGCTCACAAACTCAGTTACCAAAAACATAAATCAATTAATAGATAAATAAAGTACGAAGAGGAGGCTGTGTCTCTGTGTTGTGCACTACTGCTTGTCCAGGTAGTTTGTCATTGCTGTGGTATGAAGGTGGGGGGAAGTAGTGAACGCTCTCCATTTATATTAAGGAGTGGCATAGCAGGTGGGGAGGTGAGGTGTGCACTCACCTTGGCTTTGATTAGCTATGCATTGCCAAAGTACTCAATGGGCACTAGGGAAGGATGTAAACTTCCATACTATCCCCCTTCCCCTTCCCTATCATTGCACCTAAAGGCATATGCGGGGGAAGGGAGGGTCATGCCTTCACTATTCTGTTTAGCTCTGTTTCGTTTGGGGGGTCTTCTTGCCAGTACAGCTGTTTACACCTTTTCCCCGAGACAGTGGGTCAGGGGGTACCACCTGAATGAAGTGGTGTCAGGGAAGGATGGTGCCAGTCCTGTTTAATAATAAGCACGAATGGGGTATGACTCAGTACATAAGTGCATCCTTCCCGTGAGCTGCCCAGCTTAATAATGACCCTCTTTACCCTGCCAGAGAGCCGTGCCAGCTACTCCGGAAAGAAGCACCTCCATATGTCCCCTCCCAGTGTCTGTACTGCTAGTCCCAGCCTCCATAGCCCTACTATTCCCCCTTCCTGCCTCTGTGTCTGTATAAGGGATACCCTTAATTTTCATCTGCCCCATTCCGCCCCCTTCACTTGCAACAAGTAAGTCATAAATATAAGAGAATATCAAAAAAGAACAAACCGATACACATTATTTTCACCATACTGCCCACTGCCACTTCCAGGCATCACACTACAGTGAGTGGAAGTTATAGAATCCTGTGTCTTCTCACCCCTTGTCACCCCTTACCTGCTGCTGCAGCCTTTGCGAACATGAGGGTGCTGGGTTTACTGGGATGTTGTGTGGTTCAGAGCTGTCCATGGTTTCTTCCTCCAGGTCTTCCATTGCATCTGCCCAGTTGATAGATTGCTGCATCAGTGGGCTGTCATCCTGCAGTCTGTCAGGGTGCTTTATGGATTCATCACGGCTGCTCAAATTGTCCTCGGGCATTTAGCTGGCAGTGATGCGGGAAAATAATTCTGTCTTCTTGGTCCATTCTACTCCAGAATCAATGCTTCTGTCTTTGTGTCCATGGGCTAAGGCAATTATCCTGGCCCATTTGTCCTTCAGATTCGGGTGTTTTCTTGTTCTCCAAAGACATTGCCTTTATACCTGCACTGGGGGCCACCATCTTAGCTGTATCGGACACCATTTTGTGTTTACCTTCCCCTGCTTCTGCCAGATGTGGGGCACATTCTGTTGTGACTCTGGGTGGTCATGAGGGGTGCAGAGCTTTCTGGGAGTTATAGTCCCAGTTCTGTGAGATGTCCACAGTCTGTTTACCCAACTCACAATTTCTTGCGGGTTGGTGCCCAAACAGTTCATTCCGTCCTTAGTAACATACAAGGAACATACAAATTAGTGAGGCCTTTTAATCTGTATTTGGCTTTGATGTCCCACAGAGTGGCTTTAAGCGGCCCATAAGCTTTGCAATTTAATGTAGCTTCATGATATCTTTGTGCCTCTCCAAGTGAGCTCCCCCAGCTTCCTGGTGAACCTTAACAGTCTTTCTTTTGTTGAGTACCTCAACAAGTATGGAATGATTGGCCTTGGAAGGGCTCCAGGAGCTGTGGGTTGACCTCTTGTTCTGTGCCACCCCTCAACTTCTACCAGTCTTCTCCATCCATTGCACATCAAACTTGGCAAAACATCATTAAGGAAACATTCCATTTGTGAGCCCTCCATGCCCTTGGAGATGCTGAGGATTCTGATGTTGTTATGGCATCCCTAGTTTTCCTGGTCCTCTGCTTCATCCCATACCTTCTGTAATTTTACCTAATGGTCTTCCAGCTTCTGTAATGTACTGTAGAATGTTGGTGGGTTTTCCACCACATTAATTCTGTCCTGGAGGTTCCTTACATCCTCTATTGTTCCTGCCAAAGTCATTTTTATAATGGCCATATCAGAAAGAGGGTCTCCAACATATGCATGATATAACCCAGAGAATCTGCAACTGGACTTGTAGGGTTTTTCAGCTCCTGGGCCACCATGCTGCCAAGAGAAATGTGTACAGGTCATTTTTAGCCCCACGGAAAAAGTTCAGAGACTTGTAGACAGGCAGTCACTGTAGTTGGTTTGAATTTTAGGATATCCATCCCAGTCCTATTTGTAGTTCCCCATTGTGCAGACTTTGAATCCTGATGACCACTGTAGTAGTACTCTTATAGCCTGATCTACTCTGTTACCGTGTGTGACCCAAGCTGCAAGGATGATAGCACATTTCCTCATGGTTGGCCCATCACACTAAACATCCAAGTGACCTGCTAATTTTCCTCTTTTGGGCTCCCCGTCTGTTTGCATCTGAAGCAGTGCTCCCCAGTGACACTCCCATGAACCAGGAGGGTTAAATAAGAAAACGATTACCATAAGTAAAATTACATTTTGTTCAGTCTGAGAATGGAGTGGAGAATTCAAGCAGCCATCAGTCTTGGCAGCTAGACCACGCCCCAGGGTGGAAAGGGCTTGGGTCACAGATTTGCCTTTTGAAGATTTAGTGAAAAAATATTAATCCATTCCAACGTTATTCAATTTTAAAGTCTCCCGTTATTTCCTATGGGAGTTTCACTCTCCAGTTAGATGTGAGCCTCAACAAAGGATCCTTTGTCACAAGTGAGTAATCCATTTCCCAAACGGGTCATCCTGTGTCACAAATGGGAAATATTTTTTCATGCTGCCACCATTTTGTTTCACAGTTATCAAGGGAAACAAAATCAAACAAATAAAACAATTACTTACTGAGTAGAAACCAACATATGTAGCTTGCTTATCAGGACCCTCTCGGCTGAATTCTGCACTTATCTGTTGAAGAAATTACATAGATTTTTTTTTTCCAGATTATAAATCTTTTTTTGTGACTGAAATGTTCAGGGTAGAAACAACTTGGTTCAGAAGGCTTTCCTTTTCTGGTTTGCTGATAAAATATTAATCTGTTCCAAAGTTATTACATTTTAAAATTTGGGGTTCTGAGAATGCTGAGTCAGCATTTCAAAATAACTGTATGAAGTGATCGTATGGGAATCCTTTTTCGTTGATGGCAGTAATTTATGTTTTTGTTTGTTTGCCGTCATCTTCTTTTTCAATTTTTTAATTGAAAAGGTACAAAAATGGCATTGTAGTGGAAGACCAACATATGTATGTTTGTCATCAGGACATGTTGGGTGGATTCTACAGGTAGCTGTTGTTTTTAATTTTTTTTCATGACTTGCTTCTGGGTTTTTCATATTCTGTGTTACAAAAAATGACAGTTAAACAGTATTTTATTGCTGTTTTCTGCCATTGCCTTGTGGCCATATGGTTTTAAATTTTGGTCTGAAATTTTCATGGTAGAAAGGGCTTGGCCACAGATATTTCCTTTCCTGGTTTGGAGAAAAAATATATTAATCCATTCTAAAGTCATTTAATATTTTTTTTTTTACATTTTACTCCCCAATCTCCCCATGGTGGCCCCCATCCTACTGACTGCCCAGCCCTGTCACCTGGCTGCTCTGGGATCCTACCTTAGATGTCCATGACTTGGAATGGCTGCCCGGCCACTGGTGCAGAGCCTGCTGGGAGTCAGTCACCATCCTACCGCCACAAGGTATTTTCCTTTGGTTTTCTCCCTGGACCCATGCACATGCAATGGGTAGGGCAACTGTCCATGGCTCCAGATAGGCAGTCTTACACCCTGGGCAAGGGTCCACCCCATTCTGAGCAGTGCACTTGTGCTGACACCCAGTTATTTAACATTAAAAAGTCACTTCTAGGTTTTTTGTATTCCATGATATGAAAAATGATGACTTAAAAGAGAACTGCTGTGAATTCAGATGCAGTCTGTTTAGAGAACATGATGATTACTAGTATCAATAAATTGTGCCTGTTTTTAGACAAGTCTGTGCCTTTTTTAAATTTAGATTTTGGAACATTCAGCAGTGCATGTAATCATGAAGCATGAATAATTACAACAATCTTGACTGGCTGGTTTGTATGCTGCTGCTGAAATCCGTTGAAAGATTTGTATGAAATGCTATTTTTTCCTGTCCCTCTCTATCAGTATTTCTTTTTTCTTCCTTTTGTTCTTTTTTGATTTGAAATGGCAAGCACTGGAAACAAATCAGTTTAATTATATCAAGATCTGTATGCCCAATTACTAGTGCAGTCAGTGTACTGACAGTGATTTTAAACTGAGTTTTCCCCCCACACACCTTGAGAAGTTTTACTGTGAGGTTTACTACCACCACAATTACAGTAGCTCTCCTGGACAATGTTCAGTGTGAGCATTAGGGTTGGCAACCCCAAGGTACACCCCATGCCTTTGCTGCCTCCAGGATGGGGGTGGGATGCTAGGGTTGGAAACCCTAAAAACACATTTCCCTACTTTTCTTGCTTTAACTCAAACTATTAAATTAATGAAGTTACAAACTCAGCAATCTGATACCTTTTATTGGACCAACAGAGATTTACAAAAAAATTCTGAAGCCTTCAGACTTATATGGTCCTTTCTCAAAAGGAAAATAGCAGTTATCTTAGAAAGAGCTTTTCTTTAAAATATCCAGTAGTAAAACATTTAACACATGAATGCCACAGATCAGTGACTCAATTATATAAGAAACACAATAACAGATAAGAAAACAATCTGTAAGTCTAGTTCTGTGTAGATCAAATTTCACAGAAGGAATGTTCTAGAGAAGTGAGTCTATGAAATTTCTGATGCCAAATGTCAAACTAAAGAGAAGCTACAGACAGTGTGTTAGTGAGAGAGAATGTATGTGTGTGTGTTGGACACTTAAATTAGTAATTCTGCATGTGTAAATATAAAGGCCATGTAATCACCACCCACCAGTTAAAACCACATTTCTAAGTTATATAGATTAAATTTATAAATTTATTTATTACAGTTATATAGATTAAATAGAACCATTTTATATGTATTTTAGCAACTTATAAAACAAATATCTGGCCATGTGTTGTACCTGAAACAAGAAATAGCAGGAGCACTTTCACTTATAGCTTTCTTTAAAATACCCAGTACTAAAACTACTAGCAAAAAAGTCATTGATGGAACTCATATCCCCCTGGGGTTCAGTCTCTCTTAAGCCCAACCAACCACCCCCACTACACAAGAAGCTCTGACAACTATTTTCTGGCTGTTCCCCACTGTTGCACTGCACGAGGCCAGCAGTCTTTTGCAGGTAGAGCCCCTAAGATGTTTAACTCCCTGGGCAGTGAACTCACCAACTTAGGCACGCTCTGCTCATTGAGACACAAGCTACATCAAACGCTTGTGTCCAGAGCCACCTGTGACTGTTTCTCCTAACCTCCCAGGTAGTCACTTCTCTGTTCTTCACACCTCTTTACTATCACCACTTCTGCCTGCCACCACCCTCCCCCCTCCACATATCTACCCCTGCCTCTCTCCCTAGCCCAGGTCCACCACCTTCCTCTCTTACCCTCCTTCAACTCCCTTCCTCTCTCTCTTTTCTAATCTGCTCACCCCTCCAATGTTGCACTTGTTCCCCAATCCTTGCCTCTCACCCGCCTCTTCTTCTACCTCCCTCCCAGTTACCCCTCTACACCCACTCTCTCTTCCACTTTCCTATGCTACCTGGCACAATTGGCTGCAACTCAGTTTTTCCACTCTACCTTTCCCCTTTGATAATGCCCTTCTGAGAGCTTTAATTCATGTAAATATTATTTGTTGTGACTCATTCATTCTTAAATGTATGCCTGATTATGTTGTTCTAACTATTATTTGTATCACCTGTAGCTTTAGACCATGTATACCATGTACTCAATGTTGTATTCAAACTGCTTACCTACTAATCTCACACAAATGGTACTTCTATTCTTTGTATACTGATGCAGAACCATTGTAAAAGAGCCATTGGCTCAAAGGTATTTATCCAAAATTCTAATAAATAATAAATAAATAAATACATTTTACAGATGAATGCCACAGATCAGTCAGATAATTATATAAGATGCATAAATAGAGATAAGAAAAACTATGAAAAAGTCTAGTTCTGTGTAGGTCAAATGTCATAGAAGGAATGCTCTGTAGAAGTGGGTCTACATTTTCTGATGACAAATGCCTAATTAAAGAGAAGTTAAAGACAGTGGGGGAGGATTCACAAAGAAGGACAAAAATCCTGCAGCTGTGGGAAAAAGCCTGCAGCACTCTAGAAATGCAGTTGCATGATATTCTGAAAGAAAACCTGCGCAGGTGCAGAACTCTGCAAAAATCCCCTCAGTTGCAGAAATTCAGCAGCTGGGGAAATTGAGCAAGTGCTGAAAATCTGCAACTGCAGATCCACAGCTGCGGAAATGGCTTAGGAGGCACAGCAACAGTGAACCTAATTAGCTGGAGCAGCAGACTTTGACAGTTCTGCCATAGCATGAAGCTGAAAGCACCCACAGAGAGACCAGCAACCAGTCCCTCAACTAGGACCACTGCAGCACTACAGGTACCAGCAATACCATGGCATCACAGTGGTTGTCTGTCACTGCTGGTCATCCCTCCTTGGGAGTGTTCCTGTTGCCTGCAGGAGTTAACACACTTCTGGCTGTTCAGGCTGTACTGCTTGTGGGGCTCCTTCATGGGATGCACTGGGTCTGATGGTAGTTGTTTTATGCCATTCAATGGCAATGTGTGCTAACGTTGATGTAACTTCAGCTACTAATACACCCATTGGGATGCTGTTACCTGTGCCTGACCTCCACTTTAATTGCATTTTAATTGTTTGGGTGCTACTGCAGTTTGTTGAAGGAGTGGTACGCATCACTCCAATGTGTGTAACATTTTTTTCACAACTGAGGAACAAACCTGTCTAAGAATAGCCTTTGACTGACTGTGCTGTGCTTATCAATGACCTTTTTTCCTCAGGAACTTCCACAGCTGCACTTTTTTTCCACAGTCTGTAGTGTATTTTTTCTGCAGCTGAGGAGGGTTTTGTGAATTGCACTCAGAGCAATTTCTCCTTTTTTCATAGCTACGGAAGTTTTGGGGACTTAGGAAAGGTTTTGCCCTTCAGGAGGCTTTGTGAATCCTGCCCAATGTGTGTGTGTGTGTGTGTGTCTGTGTGTGTGTGTGTGCGTGTGTGTGCTCAACACTTAAATTAGTAATTCTGCATGTGTGAATCTAAAGGCTATGTAGTTACAACTAACCAGTTAACATCAAAATTATAAATACACAGTTAAATAGTTTAAATATAACCATTTTATATACAAGCATTAAGCATGATATAAAACAAATATCTGTCCATGTGTTGTACAGTACCTGCAACAGAAAATAACATAAACACTTTAAATAGTGTAATGGGACATGAAACTGGTGTCTACATTCATGCCATCCTGTACCATATTCAGAAGAAAACTCTGTTTGACTTCAAGTGCTTGTCTCTGTTGTATATTTCTGAAATGGTTTTTGAGACCCAGGACAGATAGGTTAAAGATGGAGTGATCAGACTGAGAGAAACATCCCACAGGTGTTTCAATCTTCATTTGAATATCATGACTATATGAGTTCATGCTGGTTTGAAGAGGTTGTCCAGTCTTCCCCACATAACCAGCTGTTTGTGGGCATTTTTTACACTAAATTTAAAAAACAACGTTCTAAGATGCACATGTATAACTTCCCTATTTGTTGAATTGTCTGTTTTGGGGTGTACTGATAAATGTGAAGTGGAAATGTGCCCACATGCCTTACATCCAGAATGATTGCAGGATCTCGTGCCACCTAGTGTTCAGTTGTTTATGTCAGGTATAAGTTTGCTTCTGACAGTCAGGTTAGATAGATTAGGCAAAGCAAGGCAATTTTATTTATAAGGCATCCAATCCCGGAGGATCTGGTGCAGAACATAAATGAGGACATACAGCAGTGGATAAAACATGATAAAACCTTATTAAAACCATAACAGGATTACAATTCAACAAAATTGAGGTTTCCAAAAGTCAATCTTCAGGGGACTGGCCAAAGCTGAAGTTGGAATCAGCAGTCAAAAGACAGGCAGAAGAGGTGGGCATTTAGTCTCCCCTTAAACACCTCAATCAAGGGAGCGTCCTGGACTGCAGGTGGAAGCGAGTTCCACAGGGTTGGCCCAGAGACACTAAAAGCATAATCTCCCAAGGTCTTGAGCTGAACCCTGGGGACATCCAGGAGGCCCCTCAAGGAGGAGCAGAGGGAGCAAGCAGAGGTCACCAGTATCAGGAGGTCAGACAGGTAACCAGGACCCAGCCCATATAGTGCCTTAAAGGTGAGAAGACCCACCTAGAGAAGGACCCTGTACCTAACTGGCAGCCAGTGCAGAGCACACAGAACCAGAGACACATGACTAGACCTCAAACGGCCCATCAGTAACCGGGCTGCTGCATTCTGCACTTGCTGCAGTCTGCAGAGGTTCTCTCCTGTGACCCTGAAGTACAGAGCATTACAATAATCCAGCCTGGATGCCGCAAAGGCATGTACTAATGTCGGAAGGTCCTTGGGTGTAATGAGGAGCTCAATCCGCACAATGTTCTACAAGTGGTTAAAACCACTGCTGACTACAGCTGACATATGATCTTCAAAGGTCAATCTGCAATCAAGGATCATGTCTAGGTTTCACACCCTTGGGGAAACCACCAGTGAAGTAGATCCCAGAACAAGTCCAGAGTCAACCTCCGGTGGCAGTCCATCATGCCCATGACCAGGCTTGATCACCAACATCTCAGTCTTAGTCAGGCTGAGTCTCAGCCAGAAGGAAGCCATCCAATCATTGATTTTAGCCAGACAAATGTTTAGCATGCCAACCGCTCCCAATGTTCCTGGTGCAAAAGACAAATACAGTTGGGTATCATCTGCATTACAGTGAAACTCCACACTGTATTGTTGAATGATTTCACCCAGGGGCAGCATATACACTGCGAATAATATCAGCAACAAGATCGAATCCTGAGGTACTCCGCAAGACAGAGGCATTGGGGAGGAGGAGAAATTCCCCATCACTACCCGCTGCACTCTGTCTGAGAGATAGGACTCAAACCATTTTGTGACAGCGCTGGTGAGTCCACAAAACTCACAGAGTTGATCAAGAAGCATGGCATAATCCACAGTGTCAAAAGCTGAAGAGAGATTGAGGAGCACAAGGACTGACCTGTCTCCCCTGTCTCTTGCCCTTAGCAGATCATTATGCACCCTCACTAGAGCAGTTTCAGTGCTGTGTCTGGCCTGAAAACTTGACTTGAATGGCTCATGGATATCCAAGGACACCAGATGATCCTCAAGCTGATGTGCCACCAGTTTCTCAACAATCTTGCTCAAAAACGGCAGGTTGGAGATCGGACGATAATTGGACAGGACATCTGGGTCGAGGGATGATTTCTTTAGGAGGGATTCACCAGTGCTTCATTCAATTCAACTGGGAAGACCCCCTCCATCATCAAACACCTGACAATCCTGGCAAACACTGGACCATGGCATTGGAACATCCCATTAAGAAATGCATCGGTGCGGGGTCCAGTTCACAAAAGGTATGCCTCAGCTCCAAGATCACCTTAGTCACCTCAGACACCTCCACTGGCCTAAACTCCTCCCAGGCAGACTGAGTGCCTCTGAAACTCCCAACTCAACCACTGTGAGGCACAAACCTTCCTGGCAGAATCCCCGACCAGATGGTCAACACTCTGTCAGAGAAAAACAGAGCAAACTCTTCACATAGGGTGGCCGGAAAAGCTTTTTTTCAGCTGGAGACAGGCAAGATGTAAAAGCCTGTCCACAGTCCAAAACAGGTGGGATGGTCTGTGTCTCCCCACAACAATCTCCCTGGACAGAAATGTTGCCTTCTTATGGGAAATTTCCCCCTGGTACTCAACATAGTGAGAATGCAGGGCCAGCCTGTTGGCCCCCAGCTGGGCCTTCCACCAGCAATGCTCCAACTTCTGACCTCTGATCTTCATCACCTTGAGATCCCCATTAAACCAAGGAGATCTCAAGTGAGAGGATCTGGGTCATATACAGATTGGTGCAATGGCATCTAGAGCTTCGGTAACCACCCTATTGTAGGTGGACACTTCCTCTCCAATGCCAATCATACATGCTGTGTCAACCCTAAATAGGTCAGCTAATGCCAATAGTCCCTCTGGGTCAACACCCTTTAAGGTGCGATAGCTGACCATCTCCACAGGGGAAGGACTTCCAAGGAGCCCCAAAGTTGAACTCCATTGTGCAGTGGTCAGACCAAATGACCTGATCAATCTTGAGGTTATCAGTCACAAGACCCAGCTGGAACTCCAGATCGAGTCTGTGGCTGTGTTGGTGGGTAGAAGCAGTCACTTATAACAGGCCTAGTGATTGCATCAACCGGAGGAGGTCATAACTGAAATGCAAGGATTTGTCATTGACCCAGGCATTTAAGCCCCCAGGATTAAACACCTGGGGGACTCCAACACCTGGTTGATGATGAAGTCCGCTACCTTTTGAAGGAATTCCCCTCCTGCCCCTGGGGGGGTAGTAAACAAGGAGAATCCTGCAACCTGCACCCACACCCCCACATATGGTGATGCACTCCAAAGATCGGGTGATACCAACTAGGTGCGCCAAGAAGCCCAGACTGGATTGAAAAATGATGGCTACTCCCCCACCCCTGTGATTCTTCCTTAGACAATGCACCACAGTATATCTGGCGGGGACGTCAGCCCCAAAAACAGGGCCCTCATCGTCACCCATCCAGGTCTCCATAATGTAAGCCAGAGGGACAGAAGAAATCAAGCCTGCAAAAATAGCAGTCTTGTTCCTTATCGAGCACTGCCCGAAGAGGAATAGAGGACACAGATGGTCCTCTAGCTACCTGCCCATTCTGTCCGGTGGGAATCCTGGTGTTTGTTTAAAGGATAGTAGAAGTAGCTCTTGGATGATACATTTCAAGGTGTCATCCTCACTAAATATTTGTTGAAGGTCCTTAATAATTATATGCAGTGGCTCCAGATCAGGGTTGTATGTGACAACCAAGGGTATTCTGGTGGTGGTGGTAAGTTGTTCTCTTGGCATCTGAGTAGTACGTTCCACCACACTGTTAATTTCTCTAGAGGAATGCCCTTGCCCAATAAATGTTTTTTTTTTCAGTGTTGCCAGGTGTTTATTCCTGTCCTCCTCACTAGAGCAGATATGGTGGTATCGAAGTGCTTGACTGTACATTGCAGATCTTTTAGTATGCCTAGGGTGATTGCTGTTTCTATGCGAGTACCTTTGGCTGTTTGTCAGTCTCCTGTAAATACAGGTCTGTAAGGTTTCATCTTTGATGATAACTGTGGTGTCCAAGAAATTACCACAGGTGTCAAACCATTCAAGGGAAAGTTTAATAGATGGGTGGAGTTTGTTAATTTCCTGATGGAATTCTTTGAGTGTGCAGGCACCCACTATCCAGATTATAAATAAATCATCAATATAACAGAAATAAGCAAGTGGTTTGTGTGTACATTGTTTTGGGAAATCTTCCTCTAAATTCACCATGAAAAGGTTGGCATATTATGGAGAACTTTTCCCCATTGAAAAGGCTATCATCTACTTCCCTGTATGCCTGTCATTAATCTATCAATTAAAGCTATATACCCGCACTAATCAACCAATAACCATTATATACCTGCACTAATCAATTAAATTGCAGCTATATGCCTGCACTAATTAAAGCTATATACCTACACTAATCAAATAATTAAAAGTATATACCTGCACTAATAAAACTTACACAGCTGCACTACATTAAACTCTACGGGGTACCACTAATAACACAATTAACATATAATTATTAGGAAGCTAGCCATACTGATTAACAAGCTGCAAACTAACCTGGAATAAAGACACTTACACAAAACCCTCCAATCTCCCAAACTCCTACCTGCACTCACTACACACCATTATCTCCTTGCTGCAAGAGACCTTTGGGTGCCATAACATGATCACAAATGCAGTCTCCATAACAATAACCATCCTAATGTGATAAATTGAACAAACAATGGGTAAGGGTTGAACACTCAGAAGTTTACCCATCTGAGGGGTTAATTAGGGAAATAAAGTACTGTAACTTACCCTTTGGATTTGTGGCCTTACACAGATGCAAATGCATGTTGTGCCTGCATTCACCTACTTGCATCTAGGCAGCCCCACAGCTATTTTCATAGGTTTGTAAGCAGTATCCAATTTTTAAACTATTGCGTCCAGGTTGGACTCAATTATGTCTGTTTTTATATGCAAACTTTGGACACTGCTAGGCCATCTAATAGTAGGCATGAGTGGGTACAGACATACCTGACCTGAAATGGTACCTGTGGGTACCTGTTGACTACCTGAAATTACCCTAAGATGCCCTAATGAAAAACAGATAGTTGGTTCTGGTCGGGTAGGTATTATCTGATTCTACTACCCAACTATTACCCTACCCTGACCATAACAAAAACATGAAAGACTGTTTTTGACTGTAGGCTGTATACTATTACACTGCTTTTTAGGTGCCCCGATTCCTGTCATTTATGAGCCAGGTATGATAGGTGCAGCTGCTCTGATTGAGCCTGCTGCTGTTTCACAAAATTATACTCATCGCAAGAATTGCTGAGTCAGGTATAAGAGGCACAACTGCTCTTAGTGAGCCTGTTGCTGTTTTCAAAAATTATACTTGTGGTGGCCATTGATGAGGCAGATGCGAGAGGTGCATGAATGAACCTGCTGCTGTTTCCAGAAGTTATTTCCATGGCAGGCATTGCTGAGGTAGGTACAAGAGGCACAGCTGCTCTGATTAAACCTGCTGCTGTTTCCAAAAATTATACCCATGGGAGGCATTGCTGAGGCAGGTACAAGAGGTGCAGCTGCTCTGATTAAGCCTGCGGCTGTTTCCAAAAAGTTATACCCATGCTGGGCATTGCTGAGGCAGGTACAAGAGGTACAGCTGTTCTTAGTAAGCCTTTTGCAGTTTTCAAAAATTATACCCATGGTGGGCATTGCTGAGGCAGGTATAACAGGCACTGTTGTTGTGAGTAAGCCTGCTGCTGTTTTCAAAAATGATACCCATGTCAGGCATTGATGAGGCAGATGTGAGAGGTGCAACTGCCCTAAAAAGAACCTGTTGCTGTTTCCAAAAATTATACCCATGTCAGGCATTGCTGAGGCAGGTATGACATGCCAAGCTGCTGTGAGTGAGCCTGCTGCGGTTTCCAAAAAGTATACTGATGGTGGGCATTACTAAGGTCGGTACGAGAGACGAAGCTGCTCTGATTGAGCCTACTGCTCTTTCCAAAAATTATACCTATGGCGGACATTGCTGAGGCTGTGGTGGGCATCAATGAGGTAGTGTAGGAGGTACAGCTGCTATGGCTGAATGCAGATTTAAATAGTGATGCCAACATTGTCAGAAAAAAATGACAAACATGCCTGTTAGTCCATGAACTGTCTGTGGCTATAACAGGATTTATGTCAGAGGGACAGTTGCAACTCCTGAGAGGAAGAGATGTTAATAATGTTAAATTACCAATTTGGCAGTATGCCACTCAACACAGGATTTGCTATTCATTGCATACACAGCCTAGTCGTCATATTCAGTATCACTGTTTGTAGGCTGTTGTTCATGATCAGGGCCAGAAGCACATAATTCAGTGGTTGGGACAACTGAGAAATTGTAAGCAATCTTTCTGAGAAATGTAAGCCATTCCACATTTGCAGGACTTAGCAGTTCTCTTTTGTCAATGACAATTCCTCAAGCTGCACCAAATATGCATTCTGAATATATGCTTGAAGATGGACAACTGAGGGACAAGGTACATTTTAACAAGATTTGCCAGATCTGGCCATATTGTCCTCTTATTGTTTCCAATAGAGTAATGAATCTTCCTCCATACCAATCACTGTATGGTTTGCAAAATACTCCTGGATCATTGTGGTGTGTGAGATGGTTACTAGTCTGGCAGATGAACCAGCTGCATTTTCTTTACAGGATAATAGTCCATGTTGTCGCAGGTGACTCAGAATTGATTTGCCTTTCTTACCCTGACCATAGGGTGACTGAGATGTAGATTAAGATGTCCCTTCCCTTGATGATGACACTGGTGATTGTGAAGAATTTATAGATGTGCTGTTGTCTGTGGCAGAGGCACATTCTGATGATCTGGCACAGTTTGACTGCTGCATATCACTTAATGGTGTTGGTTGGGAGATGTCACATTTGGTTAACAGAAGATCTCTACAATAGTCAATGTCTTCCCCTGCAGGAAGAATGGTTTCAGTGTTCCCCTAAAAGCAGGGATCTACCAATGTAGCCAACACATAGGTGTCACTCTTAAACATGACATTTATTCCCTGAACTGTTGACAGTCTGAGACTCAAGTTATCTGCCAGTATAACAGCTGTGGAGTCTTCTTTTGACTGAAAATCTTTCTTTAGTCCATCAAGAAAAATGTGAAGGAATCTTAGTTGAGGAAGATTTTTCACTCAGAGTTGCACTGTCCACACTGACATCATGTGTGGCGTCCTCAAATGGATCCAGTAAGGTGATCAAAGATTTACATAGACCCCAACTGCTGGAACTGAGCATGATGTATACTTTACCTATTTCATTCTGAAAGGTGTACAGCATTTTTCTGTTCAAGGAGCCTTTCCAACTTGTAAAATGTAGAATTCCAGTAGGTTGGAACCTCCTGCTTTAATGTATGCAGTGGTAAGTTTGTTTGGCCTCAGCAGGCCCTTCTTGATTTTTTGTGCTTTCACCAAGTGGTTGAAATGCCTACATAGTTTCCTATCAAGACCTAACAAGTTTTCAAAATTTCTGTTTCAATTTAATAAATTATGGATGAGAAAATTTAAACAATGTGCAAAACAAGGTAAGTCCAAAGTCCAGGAGGGTAGCATCTTTCAGAAAAAGAGATGTGTAAGAACAAGGGGGCACAGTTTAAAGATAGAGGGGGGACGGCTCAGGGGTAATGTGAGGAAATTCTTTTTCACAGAGAGAGTGGTGGATACACGGAACAGCCTTCCTGAGGAGGTTGTTGGGTCTAAAACAGTGGGGGAATTCAAACATGCATGGGACAGACACAAAGCAATTATAGTGGGGGGTTGCAGGAAACAGGCTGTTGGTTAACTAGAATCTGCAGCTTATCCAGTAGGTAGGGAAACGGGCAGACTGGGTGGGCCAAGTGGTCCTTATCTGCCATCAAAGTCTATGTTTCTATGTTAAGTGTTGGTAGTTGCCATCTCTAATAGCTTTAGCTATATTGGCATGATTATCTGACACTATGAACCCTGGAGATAAGGAATACAAAGTAAGCCATTTCTGGGATTGTTTTTTCCAGCTCCTACAAAATATTCACAACAGTGTGGTTTTCCTCAAAAGTGGTGACACATAATACAGCCTACTTCCTACTGCTGGGATTATTACATTCTGACTGAAAACTTACCCAATGAGCTGTAACAGTCATGTAGCCAATTGTTTGGTTTCTGGTCTATATATCTGTAGTTATGTGAACCTGCTTCTCCTCAGAGGATTTCAACTGCTTAATGACAACAGTACACACCAAGTCATACAACTGTGGAACAGCCTTTTTTGAGAAATATGTTTGACAGGGAACAGTTTATTGTGGTTCAACCTTCTTCATGAACTCAAGGAAACATTTTTGGGCAACAAGAGCCAAAGGGAGTTGACAATCAGTCAAAAACTATGCAACGGCTCTATTTAACAGCTGACATGATGGATGCTAGTGGGAAGTTTTGATGTCTTCACAACACTTTCTTTTAATGTTTGTTGATAAGATCATTTTAATTTTAGGGGGGATATATTTTTCATACATTTTTCATATGGAGTACTAGTTTGAGATTTTTCAGTACTTGATGGTGTCAGAAAAGAACCTTTGTTTATCTGGGAAGACTGCAAGGACCCATGAAGTCATTCAATGACTCTTACTGCTACCAGTTCATTGTAAGTATGGCCACTGCCACCACCACCACCACTACCGCCCACACTGCCCTTTGTCCTCTGCCCCTCTTAATTGGGTGTTTTGACTTTACATGTGGCATCATTACTGATGTTTTTAAAATTTGCTGGATTGCCACCAGGACTGATGCACTTTTTGCATAGACTGCATACAGCTCAAGTGTTGTCTGCAGGGTCAATGTAAAATACATTTCACACTAAAAATGTACCTTTTCTGGATTATGCCATGGTGCCTGGCACTGTTTCTTGTACAGTCAGGGGAACCGGAGGAAACTCTATACTACCATTTCCATGTTAAGATGAATTGTTCTCATTCATACTCATCTTCTTATTCTTAAGTTTAGCACATGATTTTTTTTCTGCACTTGCCTCTCATGCCTTACAACAGCAGCTTCTCCAACCCCCTCATCAAAACTACTGACCTCCTCACCACAAGATTCAGAAGATGAAGTGCAGTCATCATTATGTGGGACATAGCCTGGGCTATCCCATTCCCAGTCCCCAATATCACCACCATCTCTGTCAGCATTTACTGCATAAGCTTAAATTTAAGAAGGATGTTCCTAGCATGTTGCTTCAGCAGCTGGACATCTCCTGGCATATGTGGCAAAATGTTCAGTACCTCTACGAGTAACTCCAGTCAGTTCTTTCTGAAACTCTACTATTATTTCATTGCTAACATGGTTTTTTGGTTCTGGACACTTAGTGCCAGTGCTGGTGATGTTGTTATTATTGTCATTATGTTCATTAGTGCTATGATTCATATTGTCTATTTAATTAATAGTTGCATGTGCAGCAGCACTGTGCTTCCTTTTAGTAGACTAAGACTGGGAAGTATGAGGCATAGTAGACATAGCCATGAAAGGATATTGTTTCACTACCTGCTGGACTGACAGTGTAGTTATGTCATAGCAAGAAATGACAGGGCTCAGTGGCTCCCAACAAACAGTGTAATAAAGCCATAAAAGATGGTCACTATGCTGCAAATACAGTGTAGCTATGTCACAGTAATAAATGGGCATAGAGGCACCTAACAAACTGTGATACAGCCATAAAAGGCTTTCACTGTGCTGCACAGACTTACAGTGTAGTTATGTCATATTATACCATGGACCTTGGACACCGACCAATGAGAACGGCAAGCTGGCACCTTACCTCCATTGTAAATCCTGTGATAATCACCGCAAAAGGTGCCAGCCAGCGCATCTGACACTCACACCAAAATCACTCCAACCCCCGAATATGAAATCGCATAAACTCATGGATCATGCAGTTTTCAAATGTAGCCAGCTCACTCAACAGCTGCATTTTCCAGGAGAAGAAAAAAAACACTGCTTTAATACTGGCTGTGTTACACTCTCTCACAAACACAGCACTTGCACTTCCTGTCTCGGTTTCCCGAGAAACTGTCTAAGGCTTTCGGTTGACTTCTTCCTCTGTTTGTGTGAGATCCTTAGCACCCATGTACATTTTCTCAGTCTCACGATCATGACGAGAGCGAGAGAGAAAGAGACAGAACTCTGTTTTGAAAAAAGAACACTGCTTTAGCGGTTGCTCGCTCTCACACTTTCTCCGGTTTCCCGGTTTAACTTTTGTATCTCTCTCCCCCCCACTTCCTTCCTTCATTTGCGCTGTTCACGATCTCCATCCTCTCCGTATCCTGGACAGCTGACCCCCTGTGCCACCATACCCCTTTTCCACAGATAAAACCCCATGCTTGGAGCAAGAGACACTTCACGGTAAAACTAAAAACAGCACAAGTAAGACAGTCAGTGAATAAAAAGCTGACAAACGGAACGGGCAACACTTTTTTTTTTTTTTTAGTTTATTCATTTGCCTCACTCGCTCAAATTCACAGCCCACTTCTCAGTGACAAAAACTAAACCACGCAGTTTGATTAAAAAAAAAAAAACTGCTGTCACGCTTTCTTTCCCTCTCTTGCTCCTGTCTGTATTTAAAAAAAAAAAAAAATGCTTTTCAGACTCATAATTTCATGATCTATTTTAACAATTTACTATTGGTTAACAACTTAAAACCCTCAATTCATGTCACTGAAAACCACACAATCTGTTATTACTCACTTCACAAAGCTTAAATAAAGAATTGCATTAAAAACCAAGGACTATTTTTTTTTTCATGGAAGGATATCTCTTAATAAAATCATTTTTTCCACAGGAAAAAAAGAAAATTAAACAATTTAAACTTTCATCCATGACAAGATATGATGCTATAATTGCAATAAGCCACTCAGGGGTGTGGGTTATCAGGGGATTTACCACAGCCTGTGTGGATTTACCCACTCGGCAAACCACTCCAGCCGTGGTAAATCCCCTGATAACCCACACCCCCTCATGGCTTATTGCTTAAGTAATAAATGGGCTCAGGGGCACCTAACAAACAGTGTGCTACAGCCATAAAAGGCATTCACTCCGCTGTATAGACAGACAGTGTAGCTATGTCACAGTAATAAAATGTCAGGTATACAGGGACACCCATCAGACAGTGTGAAACAGCCATAAAAGGCTTTCACTATACTGTACAGACAGACATTGTGGATATGTCACATAATTAAATGACAGGAGCTCAGGGGTGCCTAGTAAACAGTGTATACTTTAATTTCAAACCAGCTACACAGTGCCTTCTGTTTTTGTCTACATCTTTCCCCTACCTTCCTTCCTTCCTTCTCTCTTCTCTCCCCAGTCCCCAGTATCATCTCTATGACTGAGGCTGGCCTGACCTCCTTTCCCTGGCTGAGATCATTTGTCATTCCCCGCTATGTCTCGCTGTCCCTTTGCTCCCTGTAGTGTAGGTTAATTAACTTGTTAAACAATAAAACTTCTTGTTTTTTGAACTTTTTCATCTTTATGTCTTTTCCCTTACTTTCCTTTTCTGTTCTCTCCCCAGTCCCCAGTACCACCTCCATGACTGAGGCTGGCCTTACCCCCCCCTTCCCCCGGCAGAGATTGTTTGCATTTCTCAGTCCCCCACTATTTTTCCTTGTCTCTTTGCTCCTTGAGAAAGTGTAGGTAAAAAGTACAATTTTTTAAAAAAAGTGTTTCCATCTTTTTCAATCATGAAGTATGCAATTTGTGCTGCAGAATGAACGCCCACACAGAGCTTCTTCCACACATCACAATGCACACAAACAGACTGCTGCCAGATGGACTCCACACAGCAGAAGAAGCCCAGATATCACTGATTAGTCAGGTGTCAGCCCAGTGTCATATATTCCCATTCTGCTGTAAGTTTGTGAAGGACCCCACAGGTTGCCCTTAATGCCTATTTCCAAGTCCTTTACCCATTACCCATGTCAAATTACCTGATCTGATATATACACTGGTATGTCAGGTAGGGTGGTACATTACCCAAACTACCCTACCCTGCCAAAAAGAGGTGATACCTACACTACCTGAACCAGCTACTTTGCAGGTGGCCCAAGTCTATCTAATAGATTGTATTACTAGTTTAGACACACTTTTCTGTTGTGAATATAGCAACAGACACAGCTTGTGTGGATACTTTTGAAAATCCTGCCAAATAAATTTATATAATATGTGAAAGTTTCAGGCTATTTGTTAGACACCTGATCTTTATTAAATCCTTTGCTTGTGAAAGCAGAGGATCTGACTCTTGCAATGCACAATACTATACACCAATGCTCTTTATTCATAGGCTGGGTATGATACACTGGCACAGGTTTTCCACCCTGCACTTCTATTGTTCCTGATATGCTAATATTTCCATTTCCATACTCCTTTAGCCCTGGTCATATTCTGAACAACATTTGTCAAATTAGTTAACTTGTGCTATATTGTATACTGCAGTTTTATGAAAATTACTATCCACAAGGGAATTAAGTAACTTGGCCATGAAATACATTTCAGGTTAGTCTCAAAATAGCTTGGATTCCAGAGAAGAAGGGTCAGTGCTTTAATCCAGTGCAATGCTCAGCACAGAATTTCCTTTATTATTAAAAAGCCTATTTCTTTTAGGATTAGCCCTCGGCTACAAACCAAGATGTCCTTCTAAAATTGTTTCCTTTGTATAAAGTGAATGAAGACAAGATATGTCAATGGCCTAATATCTAAATGTTTTATTTAAAGAAAAGGTTTTGAAATAAATGTGTAAATCCATATTTATTGCTGAGGTAATCTTGTTAAATGATTTTCTTATAGAAATATTCAATTACTAACTCTTTTACCAATAATCATCTTTCCTGCAACTCATATCCATTTTCTTTATTTACTTTCTAACTAAATTTGTATTGAATGGATTTCTTTTGTTCAGAAATACAGCAGATCTCAAACCTTAAGAGTTTATTCATTCTAATAAGTTTAAGATATTTCTTCTTCTCTATATATTTTAATAGGGAAAATAGCAAATATCTGGGTCCAATACCCAGCTGTAAGTGGTGGAGGTAGAGTTTGGGAGGCAAACGTGCTCCCTATTTCCTCACTCAAAAATCTGCTATACATGAAAGTCTGCCTTGATGCCAGGTGGAGTAGTTTCCACTGGTCATCAAGGTGCAATGCAAATGTGGGAAACCAGATATTCAGTGGAAAAAATAGAGTTGTTGCCACCGAACACACCAGATCATGTTACTCATGAAGAACTGAGCATTTCAAAGCACCAGTCGCATGGTGTCATACCATCACAGTGCCCTCAATACACTATTTTGCACTTTAATAGGGATAATACATAAATACTGGTCCTTAAACACAGTCACATGCTATGGGGGTACACTTTTTTGGAGTTGTAAGACCTGCAGCAAATTGCCCTACCAAAATAATCTGCTTGCACAAACATTTGCCTAGGTCACCAGGGGAGGAGTCTCCCCAGAAATCACAGTCAAATGCAAATGTGGTCACTAGATGTTCAGTGGTACAAATGGGGTTCTCTCCACTGAACTTACCTGACTACACCTCTCATGGAGGACTGCACATTATATAGCACCAGTCACATGGTGTTATACATGCACAGTGCCCTGTGTACACAGTGCTAGCACTGTAGTCTTCCCATCACCCACCCAGTGCATTTCTTTAGGCCAACTTCAGGAATGTTTCAATTTCCAGCTATCAATCAGGTTATCCACCATTCATGGTGGTCCATTGGTGGCACAGGGTCATAATGTCTCAGACAACACCATGCACACCACAACCACGCAACAGCAAACAGCATGAAAACATGTTTGATCATTTTCCTTTTGTTTTGTGGGGGGCTTTTCTCCCTGTGTCCTCCTCCCCCCAAAACTTATTATAATCAGTTCCGATGGGGTATGGAGATAGCGGTAAGAAAAAAGTAATAAAAGTGAAAGATTCCTGAGTCAGGAAAGTAACCTCATTCCCCAACACCATCCGCTGCAGGGTTGGGTGCTCTAGTCACTACACCATGGGAGTGGCTCAACTGAGCACCCGACAGGCAGCGTTCATATCCACTTCCTCCTTCGTGGTGAGCATCAGGGGGTAGTGATTCTTTTTTTATCACTGTAATTCCCCTGTCACTCTAAAGGCATGCACTCTACTCACAGCATGGTCATGCTGTGCGCAGTTTTCTCTATGTGGGTATGACCTGGTAGGTCCAGGGGCCACCCTTCCTACCAACTGCCCCAAAGTAGTCACTGGGATCAAGTGGTGTCCTTTATTTCCTAGCCCTTTTCCTCTCTGCTTGCTACATAAGTTGTCTGGCCCCTTGCTGATCTCAGCCCTCTGATGAAACTCTCCTCTACTGTCTTGCACATCTGGATCACCTGGAAATACTGCTTTAAGCAGTTCTACAGGCTGAGTTTCACCTCAGTGCTCAACCAGGGTGTGATGGCAGGTGTGCAACTGTGCATAGCACAGCACACAATATGCATCCTAGCTCCTGCATAAGCATGCCAGGCCCCACACCACCCCTTTTCCCACTTAATTGTCCTGTGTGACCATGCAGGAAAAGGCTTGTGGACACATTGAGCCTGATTCCAGAAGCTGTTAGAACAAAGCAAGCTGCTTGAGGCAAACTTCAATGATGCAAGTTGCACCTTGCATCATATCTTGCAGAATTCCCCATTCCGAAATGCAGTCTGCACCGTAATGGGAAGCCTCTGCACCAAACAGGCACTGTGTAATCCTTGCAACCTGCAGCACGGTTCACCAGGCAGCAAGGGGACTTGCTCCATGGTGGGGATCCAACATCTCCTTCAGTGGGATTCTGAAAGCCCTACCATGGCCGTAGCAAGGGGGTCACTTTAGACCATTCAAGAGGTGGTCTATACTCCTTGTGACATTGCCCAACAAGGTGAGGAACTGGTGGGGGGGCTCTGTATGTGCAGTCTGGAGGCATAGGGAGAGGGAAGTACCATAAGGGTTTTGGGGAGCAAGTAGGTATGCCGGGTGGGGTGATCAGGCACCTGGCAGGGTGACATTATTATGGCACTGCATGCACCATTAAGTGACTGGTGCTGCTGAGGGCACCCCTGCCAGGTGCCCGATCATCCCTCCAGCGTACCCACTTTCTCCCCAACACCTCTGTGGTACTCCTCTGTGCCACTTCTGCCCAGGATCCCTCCTGGCATTGAGTTCTGTCTTGTGCCTGTTTTTGGGGGGCAGATCCATGCAGCAGGTCCCACAGGTACATCTAGCATTAGGTGCTAGCCTGCCTTTGTGGCAATTCCTAGGATTTTGGTACAGGGACCCCCGATTGTACGGAATTGGGAGCATGGTCCCTGATGCACCAGGAGTGTGCCACAGCCCTAGGTAGCTGGAAACTTGCAGCGATCTAAGGGATATTTTAGAATTGGGCCCACTGTGTACAGAACAGTAGAGCTGAAAGCTGAACTGTGTTGCAAAGTAGTCATTCTGTCCACTTTGCACAATAAAACTTGAGCTGTTCATAGGGCTCCAAAATTTTTACTTTTGGAACACACTGCACCTAGCTATGAACAGAACAAATGCGTTATTTTACATACAGCAAATGTTGAAAATAGAATATGATGTTACAGTCAGTGTAGTGCTGTGTGAACCTCCCTGAGTTTGACCAAGCTATCTTTGAACTTCGAACAAAGCAATGTTTGCCATAGTTGAAATGGTTTTCAGCTCTCACGGTCAACAAACAAAACAAAACAAGATTAAACCTCAAAGGCACAGCTCTCTCAAGATGGCCAGGGCTAGTCCAATGGCCAACCATCCCCTAACCTATTCATCTTCCTCCCTTCTCCTTCTCCTCCTTCCCTCACACATTAAAGCAATGTTGCTGGCTTCTTGAATCGATCCAGAAGCTGACACCATATTTGAAATCACCCCTTCCCTAGACCAACTCCCCAAAGTCGTAAAGTAAGTTTATTTATCTGTTGCTCCCTTTACCACCCATCCTTGATTTGGAGCACTAAACCAGAAGCCTGCAGTGTTGTAAAACGTAATCATACTCTCTTACTCATCACTGAAAAGTTAAAATAACTGTATGCCACACTCCACCTGCATAGACAGGAGTCACTATAATGCAGAGCCACACATTAGAAGTTTTGAAGCACTGATGCATTTTATCTGGGACAAAAGGCTGGTGGAGATATGGAGACTGACTCATCCCAGAGACATGATATATACATACCACTTGACTGTTCATGGCTCACATAACCATCTAGACTTCTAGCTGACCTCATACAAATCACTCAGCTCTCCATCAGCTCTACCATCATGCCCCTTCTCTTATGTGATCACGCTCCATATAACTTCATTTTCTCTTTGGTGACCCATCCCCCAAATCCTCCTGATGGACACTGGATTCACTATTTTTTTTCCTTCTGTTTATCCTGGAATCCCTGGTCTGCTCCCATTATCTGGCATCCCCTTTGGGACTCTGTCCACCATCCATCTGCAACTTGCTCCCTTAGGGCCCTTGCCTTCTTCCTCTATGCCTTACCCCCTCAGCGAGGTGTTGGGGAGCCCCCAACTCACCCACCATGTCAGAATCCAGTTCAGACAATGCCCCATGAGCCAGTGTTTCCATTGGACAGCCATCAAGCTGCTCAACCAGGCTGCCTCTTTTTCATTTTTTCTTCCTCCTTGGCAGTGGAGCATGCAATGCCATCTGAGGATGCACTATGTGCATGTCCACCTGCAGCACATCTGATGGCTGCTTCTCTGCCCCCCCTTGTAACCACAGCATTGGTGTGTCAGTCCCCAGCCACCACTAGGTGCCAGGCAAACACCAACTGCTGGTTAAAAAACATCCCAGAGAAGAAGAGCTGTCTGAGGATGCTCCATCCTTCTCTACCCCTGATGACCCCCGGTGATCCGCACTTGCCCCTGAACACATGTCGTCGACGTGGTGAGAGGTGTGGCATCCAGCGCCTCAACCCTCAGTGCCATCGGGCCAGCTGGGATTCACTATTAATATATGACCCAGAGTTTATTCCATGACTTCAAAAGGAGATGGCCCATTTTCTGGCATAAAATGACCCCAAGGAAACTTCCACTGGAGTCACATGGGAGGCCTACAAGGCCTCACTCTGGGGGAAGTCACTGACGTTGCTGCTGCCTGGAGACATAAAAGAGACAACAGCTTCACAATTTAGAGCAAGATCTCCAAGCTAAAGAAACCCTCCTTAAGGCTGACCCCCTGACCTCAACTCCTCTCAACACCACTCAGTCATCAACCTCTGGATGGAGATCAATAGCCTTCCATCCTGCAAGGCTGAAATAGTAATTCTTCACCTTAAACACAAGTACTTGGAAAGGGAGAAAGGGACAGGAAACTCCTGGCCTACTGGTTGTGTAAACAACAGGCCAAATGGTTTATTGCTGTCTAAGGATCCATGACAGTTAGTTAATAAATTCATTGTCAACTGACATTACAGAAACACCTTTATATCAACTGCAATTGTGGTCAGCATAAAGCTGGTCATGTGAGACTGTGTTTTCCTTGGCAGGCTTTTCCCCCAAACCCCCCTTGCTGGGGGCTCTTCACCCTGCACCCCTGTAACTAAAATAATCAACTCTGAGCTGGAGTTGATTCAGGGAGAGGGTGCAAGACCCCCAGAAAGCAGTGCTGGGGTCCCGCACCAACACTACAGTGACCTGTTGCTATTGTTGCTGTACTGTCCTTGTGGTAAAATTGTCGCTGTAGCGATGGCATACCCTGGTCTACAAAGCCATGTGAGGTTGGTCAGAAACTCTTCCAAGCAGGTCAATTTCATCATGTGCCAGTATTCCACAACCACATCTTCTGGTGCCTCATAGATCCAAGCATTTTTGTCTTCACTATCCCTCCTTAGGCTTGCCCTAGATCAAGCAGCCAAACTTGACAAACTATTCTAACATGAAGAAATATTGTAGTCACTTGTCTCCCTAAAGTCTGATAAGTCTTATGGGGCATGGGTTCTCTGTTGAACTCCTCCAGCCCTTAGCCCCAATCATTTGTGCTCTTCTAAGCCAGGTTTAACAAGATGTCAAGGATACAGGTATCTTCTAGAGCTGTGCAGACTGAGAAAATTATGTTTTTGTGGAATTTCAACAATATGTCATGAAATTCCATGAAATGTCATGGCATTTCATTGGAATTATAAGGATTTTTTTATTTTATTAATTTGCTCATACTGTAACTCAGCTGTCTAGTTAGCTAGAGTTGTAAATGTTAGCATATTTACTCTCTTGGAGGAGTTCCATTGATGTGCCAAGTATCATGAAATGGATTGTCTCAAAATCATAGGTACTGAAAGTCTGCCATTTTATTTTAAATTCAATAAACTTCATTGAACTTGATTAGAAAGTGAGACACAGAGAACATATAAGAAACATTGACTCCAAAATACAACTCAATAACAAACAAAATGAATATTGAATGAATTATATATAGACATACAACAGTTGCAAAACATTATCCAGAACATGTAACATTTCCAATCAAGCTATAAACATAACAGTCTAAACCAACCCTCCCACACCCACCCCAACAACCTCTATCACTCTCCCTCTCCAGAGGCTGGGGCACTTCTAGGTATAACAAAGATAACAACTAGAAGACAACAAAAAAGAAGCATCCCAGTCCTGAAAAAGGAAGAACCATGGAATGACCATTGCAAGTCCAAAGAATTTCACAGAATTTGCATGAAAATTCAGAGGAATTTTGCCAGATTTAAAAATGTCAGTTAATTTGCTCTAAATTTAAACATACACATCCTGCTGACACCATATATGGCATGTAGATGGTTAGTTAAGGCTTATATAAGTGTACCAAAGCTCAGAGTTGTAGGTTAAAATGGAGCAGAGTTATGTGTGGCCAAATATTTAATCAAAATGTAATTTTCAGTAATTTCACTCTAATTTTAAAATTTCTTATCCAAATTTCTCCATAGTTTCAGGATTTAGAGGAACATACAGCATGGGTGTGTGAACCATGTTTTGAGTCTCACACTTCAAAGGGGGCTGAGCTATAGGTACCCAAACATTCTGCTAAAATTTAGATTTCTGTTATTTTAGTGTAATTTTGATAACATTCATTGAAATGTTATGCAAGCAATGAGACTTGATGAGGTGTGGGTTATGGCCTGATAAGAAGCATGCCCCAGGTGCATTATGAGGCAGTAGGTGCTTGTGCCAGGTGCCTTTAGCATCTGGGAAGTGCTCTTATCAGGCCATAACCCATACCTTGGGGTATCTTATTGCACTTATAAAATGGCCCCACTGCCTGGTAAAGAAGTTAATTTAAAAAAAATGCACATAAAAATCATACACAAAAAAGAGTAAAAAATACGATTAATAGTAAAACGCAAAAAGTAATTCTTGTCACTGTGTTGGAGTGGAGCTTTAATTAAACGTGATTACAGGAGGTTGGTGTCTGTCTGTGTGTCTACTCTCCAGCCAGCCACAGACACAAACAGTCAAAAACCATGTTTTTTCCATTTGTTTTGTAATATATATATTTCTTCCGTTTGATCACGCATTTTCAGTTACAACGACAGGAAGCAAGAATGTCCCCATGCAGTTTCTGTTACAGCAACATTGAGTGAGTGTGTCCCATATCGGGTTATGTATTTAGTGTTATGTTTCTAGCCCTATTCCCCTCTGAAGATACAGTAAACATTTTTGTGTACTTTTATTTTTCATACAGGTTTCTCTCCTAAATGGTTGCTTTTACTGGGAGTGAGCATGTCTCTCAGCAGCCGCTGTACACAATTGTTTTCTGCTTCATGCTGACAGAAATGCACTGCAGTTGGGATTTATAAGAGACAACAAAATGGAGTGGGTGGAGTTTGGAGATGTGAGGAATGAGTGGGACAAGACATTGACCTAGAAGAGGAAACTGCCAGTGAGTATAAAAAAAACTGAAACATTGAAAAAAGTTTTACGACTTGTGCAGCCTGAGTGACATTTCTCTGGTGGCCCCACCGTGCTTGTGACTCTTTCTTAGGTGGCCAAATGATGGTAGTGTTCATGGCTGTTAAAATGGCTCTGCCATCCCTCTCCTGGTTCCCTGGAATGCTGGCTGAGGAGCTGCAGCGGGAGAATGGTGGCACTCATTGATTTCATCATGTGGTGCATTTTGGTTGTCACTAGTGCCAGTTGTAGCATTATGTCCTAATAAGGACACCTTCTAAAAAAAGCTTTCAGCTAGTCAGGTTTCAGGAAGTTTCTTGCCCATCTTATAAAAAAAATTACCAGTATAAAGGTCATCCCTATGTTTATATACTGTATGTAAATACAGTAGTTTCATGTTTCCAGCTTTAAATGGGACTGAGTAATAGCCTGCCAAACTTGCTGCCAAAATTAAAATTTTAGTTATTGCCCTCTAAATGAAAAACATATCCAAATGTAACCAGCTTTAAAACATTTAAAAAATTATACCACAGTCATTTTTGACAAAGTTAATATTTACAGATTTAAACTGGACTGAATTAAAAGTAGTCAAACTTTCACAGCATTTTAAAATTAAATGTTGCAAAGAATGTAAACTGCACATTTATAAGCTCCTGAAACTTTAAATCTAGAGAATGCAACACCATTAAATTTGGCAGGTTCTTAAACCTTACAAGGAGACTGTGGGCTGGATTCACAAAGCTTTCTGCAGGTGCAATACCTTCCCTAAGTCCCCAAAACTGCTGTAGCTATGGAAACAAAGGGGGTTTTGCACTGAGTGCTATTCACAAAACCGTCCACAGCTGCAGAAAAAAAACACTATAGCTCAGGAGGCACAGCAACAGTGAACTTAATTAGCTAGAGCAGCAGACTTTAACATTGCTGACATAGAATGAAGCTGAAAGCACCCACAAAGGGGCCAGCAACCAGTCCCTCAACTGGGACCACTGCAGCACCACAGGTACCAGCAATACCTACCATGGCACCACAGTGGCTGACTGTCACTCCTGGTCCTCCCTTCCTGGGGTGTTCCTGTTGCCTCCAGGGGTAGCACTCACTGCAGGCTGGCCAGGATCTACTGCCTGTGGGACTCTGTCATGGGCTGCACTGGGTCTGGTGGTTGTTGCCTGTTGTCATATCATGGCAATGTGTGCTTTTGATGCTGTTACATCAGCCACTGCTATATTATCTGGGATGCTATCACCTGTGCCTCATCTCCTCCTTAATTGATTCCAATTGTTGAAGCACTACTGCAGTTTGCTGAGGGAGAGTTACACCTCATTCAACTGTGTGTAACATTTTTTCTGCAACTGTGGAAAAAAACTGGTTGTGAATAGCCTTTCAAGGGATGTATCTTACTTATCTCACACCTTTACTTCCTCGGAGAGTTCCACAGCTGCACTTTTTTCCACAATCCGTAGTGGGTTTTTTTCCTCAGCTGTGGAAGATTTTGTGAATAGCACTCAGTGCAAATTCCCTTTGTTTCCATGGCTATGGCAGTTTGGAGGATTATGGGAAGGTTTTGCACCTTCAGAAAGCTTTGTGAATCCAGCCCATAGGTATATGAAGAAATCAAGTTGTTATGCCACAATATGTTATGCCTCTATTTAACTTTAGCACTTTTGGACAAATTATTCCACAAGCAGAATTTCAAATTCCACACAACTAGTATCTTCACTTCTACTCTCTGTGATACCACTATTACTGTACTCCCCCATAAAGGTAAAGATCCAAGCAAGGCAGACAGTATCACTTTATATCATCAATGAACATGGACAGCAAAATCTGTGCTAAAGTCTTAGCCACTAGACTTAACTCGCTTCTGTCCCAAGTGGTTCACTTGTCCCAGGTAGGCTTTGTCAAAGCAGAATTAGCTCACACTACACTCGTTCCTTGACTAATCTCATGCACATAGCTAAAAGCCTTCCCACCCCAGTAGTGACCACAGTTACTCATTTTGAAAAGGATTTGGATTCTATAGAATGGTATTATTTACACTGTGTACTAACACACCTGGGACTGTGTATCAAGTTTCAACCTTGCACTGTATCTATCCACTGACTGTATTCTTCATCCACTGGGCTTTCATGAACACCTTGCTATCTGATCCCTGCCCCCTGGCCAGATGCACCAGGCAGGCCTGCCATCTGTCCCCTCTCTTATTTGTGTTTGCAGCTGAACTCCTGACAGCTGAGATACAACAATATATGGGCATCAAGGGCATAGATGTGGGCTCCACACAGTATTCCAGGCATATGTAAGCAGATGACTTTCTTGTCCTCTTGAAGGATGCCTCTGTCTCTATTAAAATCTTCTTATATCTAACAGAATGGTTCACAGACCTATCAGAGTTAAAAGTCAAACAGTCTGCAGTATAACAGAGGTCTTCTGTCTCAACCCTGAACAGCTCTACTCAACAGTTTGCATCCATGGGCCTCTGCTGGGTGCCAACAAGTGTAACATAGCTAGGCATCACAATGGAGTTTGCCCTTTAAGGGGCAGACCATGTTGTTCTGGTGCACCCCTTATCTCCATTAGGGAATGGTTGTGCTCAGAAGGGGAGGGGGAAAGGAAGGGGAGGGACCAAGAGCTAGGACAATGGGCAGGTAGCAGGAAGGGGAGGGGAGAAGGGAGGTACATAAGGGACAGCACAAGGGGGCCTCAGCCACTTTTTGCTGGAGTTTTGATTCCTCCCACCCACCCTACTAGACAGAGTACGAGGGAAAGACAGTCAATTTGGGGGGCTGTATGGTGGGTCTGTCAAGGTGGAGGACAGACGCGTCTGGTAGGACAGTGGACTGCCAAAGGTGAACGGCAGGTGATAATATGGTTATGGACTGCCAAAGGTGGATGGCAGGTGGAAAAAATGCTTGGGGACTGCCATAAAGTGGACGGCAGATGATAATATGGCTATGGACTGCCAAGGTGGATGGCAGGGGGGGAAATGGGGGGGAGGATGGGAGGGGGGAAGAAAAAAGGAATAACAGAAGAGGAGGAAGAAGATGAAGTAGAAAGTGGTCTCGGTTTTCACCGTTACCTAACAGAAAAGGAGAAGAAGAAGGCACCCAGGTTTTCGCCTGGGGGATGGATAATCAGGGAGTGATATATGGATGGAAATAAATGAAAATTATGGAAATATGATAATAAAGAAATGGAAATGGAATATGGATTTATGAATATAAATAAATTAATTGCCAATCTGAGCACAACAACAAACAATGGTCTCTGTGTTTTTGTGAGGGAAAAGGGGGGCATCTGGGACAATAGCACCAGACATCTCAAAAATGTATGAATATAACCTGTCCTCTTTTCTAGTTGAACTTAAAACAGAAAATGATAGATGGAAACTGCTTCAACTCACGATGGCTGGGAAAATAGCCACCATCAAAATGGTGACAGCACTAAAACTTTTCTATATCTTCTCTCTCTTACTCCTTACAGTTTCACTAATGTGGTAGACCCATATAGACCAGCTGTTAAGGAACTTCATTCGGGAGGGGGCCAGGCCTAGGTATAGTCATAATAAACTCTGAATACACTAGTCGGTTGGAGGATGATGTTTACCCTGGGTCACTGGCTACCTATGGGCCTTCATGGCTGTCCAAACTTTACAGTGATTCTGGCATCGATATGACAATCTCCTAATGGGTCACCATGGTAAGGGAACAGCATACTGCAAATGATCACACCATGCTTAATTAACCCCCATGCCTAAAAGTCTCAAACTGCACCCTACACTTGTGCCAACTGTAGGATGTTCATTTTAGCTACACAAATGACTAACCACATCCCCAATACCAATACATTGTATTCCTCTCTGGGACAACACAGGAATTAAAGTAGACAGCACAGCCCTTAGATGGTCCCCATAGCAAAACAAAAAAGGTATTCTGTTTTTGAGGGGATATACTGGACAGAGGTAGACTGGCTGTGGCTGTTTCAGGCACTACAACGTAAATGGGACATCCCACACACAGACTTCTGATGAGTTCTCCAAATCAATAGTGCAGTCCAGACTGCCTTATGTTCCACTGCAGGACCCAGTACCCAACCCAGTAACCTTCTGCGTGGCTCACACAACAAAAATGGCTCATACATAAGATTTACAGTGCCATCTGGACCAGTATCTCCAGTCAGTCACTTTTATCCAAACAAAGGTGGAACAAGGTTTTGCCATCTGCTTTATCAGAACATAAGTGGAACACATGCTGGAGTTTTGGCCACTAGCCCTTCAAAGACAAAAATGGTAGACTAATACAGAACATCCTTCACTCATAGTATAGAACCCCAGCAATGTTATGCAAAATAAAATTCTCCCCAAATGACGACAGCTGGCATTTTGGATCCCATGGAGGGGATATATTCATATATTGTAGAATAAGCAGCACAGGTGTTCCACTGTGTATAGCACATGTCAACACTAAACAAGGCATTTGTGAACAGAGCACAATTTAACTACTGCAATGCATTCAACTGTGGCCTGCCAGCTATTCAACTTCACTGTTTTCAGTTACTTCAGAACTTGGCAGCCAGATTAACTGGCATATCCAGATTTAATCGCATCACTCACATGTTGCTAGAGTTCCATTGGCTGCCGATTGGATGATGATCTGAATTTAAAATCCCTTTTCTGGCTTATAAAGCCAGTAATTAATTGAATCCCTTCTACATTCATGAACTACTTGCAATCCATCAGAAGGATCATCGGAGCACCAGAGTTCTCAGATCAGACATCCATTTTTCTAGTCCCATCAGCAAGACTAAAATCTGCGAGGAACAGATCATTTTCTGTAGCTGCACTGAAACTTTAGAATAATGGTCTGATATCCATTCATTCTGCCTCTTTGGTTGACAGATTTAAATCACAATTGAAGACCTGGCTATTTAGACAGGCCTTTTCAGTAGCTCGATAACGCTGATAATTCTAAGACAATATACCCAGCTAGATTCATATTCCAGTTTTCATTTTTGTTACTTGATATGATGCATTTATTTGAATTGCACAGCACTTTGGGCTCTGAAAAGGCACTACATAAATAAAAATCCTATTGTGTCTGTGGAAGAGTACTGGTAGCCCCCCCCCCCCTTCTTTCTGTCCATCTTCAATACTAAAAGACTACTGCAGTAACACGCTTCTTTCCTTGTCCTGCACTGTCATTTTGTTTTTCCCCCAGTCCAGGCAAGCCACCTGGGCATAGGGTCCTTTCTATCTCTCTTTTGTTGTCTGTTTTTTCTTATGGGGAAAACAGTACTCAACCCCTCTTCCCCCCTTTCCTTCCTTGAGGAAACAAATGTGGTGAATTAGAGGAAAGGCCATAATGAAGAAAATACCTGTGTTTAGCAGTCAGCATTCTAGGTATAGTTATGCCTGGTAGAAGCACTGTTGAACCGCAGTGTAAGGTGCTCCAGTATACGGGTGGGCTAGAAGGTGCCAATAAGCCAGCAATACCCCTCGATCTCTACGCATTGGTGAGAAGACATGGACACAATAGGAGTATAGTAGACATAGTATCAGTATATTGTTTTTGTAAAATGTTTTGGACGGTTGCAGACCAGGAATCTATTGTGGCAGGTTAATGCTCCGGTCACCCAATCCCGCCGAGTTTTACTCCTGTGTCCTGCGTGTCATAATACAGCATGCACCGTGAAAATTAAGATGAACAAATGTATTTTTGTGATTTGGAGGACCCTTCTTCATCTATTCACAGCCAAATAAAGTTGTAACAGCACAGGTGAAGGGGTTAGCAACAGGAATCAGACCTGTTTGCAAGTGTTCAATAGCTTGTCATCTGTGCTACACAGTAAATACTGGAATTTACTTCTGGACTAATATGGTGCATATTTGCACCGCAATGTCCAGGCAATATTAAACACATAGTGCACTCTATGGGTTTCTACAGAAGAAATGTGATGATATTAGTTGTATTAGATATTCTTACCATTTAGTGTGGTAAGACGGAGTCTGAAGAGACCACCTGATTCCCCTCTAATAAAAAAGGGAACTCTCACTATGGTCCTGACTGATTCAGTTTGGGATCAGCTAGTTACTGACCCCTCTGTGGAGGTCTGCACCTGTACAGACCGAGGCTCTATGTGCTGGAAAGGTGATTATTCATGTCTAAGCCTCTATATAGCAGGAGTTTATTATCATTGAATGTTTTTGTTTTATTTTATTTATTTTGGTAATTTATCAGTACACTGTAATATTGTTATTCACTTTGTAAGTATCTTTCGAAGGAACTGAATAAACTTGTGGCTTGGAGGTTGCCTTGCCATCACTATACATCTGTGTCCAGTGTCCATCCATACACCCACATGCCATGACACTGTCCTATACTAAATCCTGACTTGTGGGAAAAAAGCAACAAATTAATGTTCTGGGTACAGTGAGTCCACTTGCCAATTTACCCTTAGTGCTCACACCCATCGGCTCTCCTCTAATGTTGCTGAGAAAGCCCCCAATTGTGGCATATAAAGAACAGAAAAATAAAATCCTTGCCAAGTATAGGTGGTAGTTGGGAGCCCTGGCCCAGACTGCTCTAAGGCACCTAAACTGTTGCTTCCTGTCCTGGGCAGCAAAGCAATACCCAGTGCAGTTTTGCAAATGGAGCAAATACTGAAGGAAGCATTAAGCAGGGCAGGGGAAACAAAAGACAAGAGAATGAGGAGTGAGGTGAAGCAGTTGAGAGACACCCACATGATAATGGAGAAATGTCTGAAAAAAATGGAAGTCAGAACCTCACAGGAATCTACAATGGAAGATATGGAAAACAGAGCCAGCCCAGTAGCGTAGAAGGTTGAGGCACAGGCGCCTTACCTCAAACCACGCCGGCGACCCGGGTTCGGGAACGGACTCAGGTCGCTGGGGGGTCGGCAGGGGATGGGAGAGGATTGAGCGTCCTGTGGATTGCTTTCCTCCATGGGGGTGGGTTAGGGCCATGCCTTGCTCTGTAGCAGCCCCTGGTGGAGACCGGGGACACTACAAGAAGCGGCGTGACAGGGGAAAAACCAGAAAAGTGGAAAAAATGGCATCTGAGTGACCGGATGACGGCCGCCTGGACCCCTTACCTCCATGGAGCTACCAAAGAGCCAGGGGGAACCCCGACCCCAGCAGCATCAGGGCAGAGAGCAAGAATGCCTGAAGGCAATTTCCCTCCAGAAGGATGGGACCCGTCCGACGAAGGCTTACGTCGGGCTACCCTGGTTGGCTGTGATCTGGGATCGGGGGGAAGCTGGCATCGGGGAGAGTTTGGAATGGAGCAAGCGGGGACAGTTCTTGGCAGAAGGCCTGAAGGAGAGGCCGGTCGGACACAGGGGGCGATAAATAAACAATGCAAGAAAAAAGAAAGATATGGAAAACAGAGAGCACCAGCTTATATCTATGGCTCTTATGGGGTTTGAAAAGATACAAGTACCAAATTAAACACCTAACCCAGGTAGTAACAGAGCACAGTAACAGCATACCTATTTTTCATATTTTTCTGCCCTTTAAAATTAATAATGGTGAAAGTTAAGATGCAATGTCACAAATGTCTTTTTTTGCTTTTGTGCCACTGAACTGGCAGGGCACCAAACATTTTTTGTGCCGTGCCAACTGTCATATTTTTGATGATTTCCAAGAACCAGAAAATGTGGAAAATACATACAAATGCTGAGATTTAAAAAAAAAAACAAAAAAAAAAACATCAGAACATAGCTAAATGGGATCCGTTTAGCATTCTGATGTTTCTTTGTCGTTGCATGCTGCCCACAAATACCTTTTCTGGTCAGGCAGCATTCAGGGTGCCCAGCTTAGGGAGAGGAGTGCTCCTCAGTGTTCTCTGTATGAGAACACTGGGAATTCCTTGACTTCTGCAACTGCAGCTGAAGCCATGCTGTCAGCTGCAGTGTTAGCTGTGAGCAGCACTTTTCCCTGGTGCCTAGTGGCACTCCCAACCCCCGATCACTGCCCCTGGTGTCTAGTGGCACCACCACCTTCTGATCCCTGTCCCCTAATTTTTATTTTAGTGCACTCCCTACCCTGCAGTGTGTTTTTTTTTGAATGTGCAGTCATCAGGGGCCCAATACCCATGTTGGTGTTACAAGCTCCCCTCCCCCCAGCAGTATGGGACACTAGGAAGACCACCCCCAGTATCCAGAAGTATTTGTTTACTTGTACCTGTAAAAATAAAACAATCCCTAGACATGTTATTTTTTTAAACCTTAAAAAAAGAAAATGGTCCCTCAGTGTCTCCATCATCATCCACCCCATCCTGACCCTCCCACTGAGCATCCATCATCCCACACCCAACCCTTGCCCTATATTTACCTCTGGAGGTTGTATGCTGTCATCTTCTGTGGAACAAGACTTGTCTGCATTCTTCAAAGCTAAACTGTGAACTAAGAAATCAAGGTAAGTGCCATATAATGTATTTCAATAGTGTTTTGAACTTATGTTCATAACTTTGCCAGTTTTAATAATTTTTTTACCAGATTTTCAACATGGCCTTTCTGGAACCTCACCTCATGAAGTCTGATGCTGTCATTTTATTAATCAGACCCAGAAGGTGATTTAACAGTCACTACACAAAATCACCTTTTGGGACAAAATGATGAAATTGCACCACCAGTGTTCATGAGGTGGGGTTCCACAAAGGCTATGTTGAAAATTTGGTAAAAAGATTCCTAAAAGTCGCTGAGTTATGCACATTTCTTGATTTTTTTTTCTATGCACCCGCATAACTTTGGTAATTTTCAGTATTTTGGTTCCAAATTTTCAATGTAGCCATGTTTTCACACTACCTCATGAACAGTACAGCTGTCATTTTCGACACCCTGTCTGAAATTTGTTTTCACCTGTGGCATGGAGTGGCATTTTGGCTCAGATTTGAACATTTTCACCTATGGGGTTTATGAGGTGAGGTCATAAAAAGACTATTTTGAAAATTTGGGTAAAAATATTAAAAGAATTACCAAGTTATGACCATTCATTGCAATTTTGCTATGCCAGCTCATAACTTTGTAAATTTTAAACATTTTCACCCCATATTTTCAACATGGTCTTCTTATTACCCCACCTCATGTATGTCACAGTTGTCATTTTTCAAGTCCTGCCAAAAATGTGTTTTCACACCTGTGGCATGGAATGGCATTGCAGTTGCACAGAATTATGTTTTGACAGGGATTCAAAAATGTTCTGTACTGGATGCATGAGGTGGGATAATACAATGGCTATGCTGACAATTTGGTCACTACTGTTCTATAAATGGAAGTGCAGGGCTCAGAGGGCCCTGTGCTTCTACAGCTACATACATATAAACATCTATGGAGGGATAGAAGTGCAAGGACCAGGAGGCCATGCGCTCCACAGGCAAATAAGGATACAATTATACTATCTGAAAAAGTAAGGCAATAAACTGCAAAAAGCTGCATTAATGCTCTAATTGGGGTTACAGACACAAAAGTAGGGTAATGTGGTGTTAGGGTTTCCAAACCTAAAACCCCATTGCCCTGCTGTGCACATCAACGGGTGTTGGGGGGGTGCCTTTGGGTTGTCAGCCCCAGCGCTCACCCCATTCTCCTATACTGTACCCATTTCAGCTTATTTACTTATAGAATGGGGGGAGCGTTAGGGATGACAACCCCAAGGCACTCCCCTGACACCTGTTGGTGTGTGCAGCATGGAGGTGGGGTTTTAGGTTTGGAGACTCTAATTCCACATTTCCCTACTTTTGTGGCTGTAACCCTAACTAGAGCATAAATGCATTTTTTTGTAATTTATATATATATAGTATTATTGGAGTGCAGTAGTTCCCCCTACAGTTAAGGTTGAGTAGGCTGTTTAATGTTATACCCCAAATTTTGCACCTTAATAACTTTGGCGTTATTTAACAAAATAGACCAAAATTTGGCATGCACAGTCAGGCTGTCAGAGACTTAAAATATGGAACGTTTCATGATGGCATCTCATATGATTTTCAAGATATGGATTGCAAAACAATGAAAAAAAGCACATTTGGTTTCCTGATATTTAACATTGGGTATTTTTTTGCTCTCACCTATAGCCTAGACCATGTGGAATTTTTTCATGAAACTTTCAGGGTTGAAAGGACCCATACTAAGGGTGTGCCTTCAGAAGGTTTGGTGAAAAAATATTATACTGTTTTAAAGTTATAACAATTTTGTAGTTAATATTCCAGTGTGACTGATAAAGAAAAAAAATTGAAAAAGGTAAACAAAAACTATCGTAAAAAGAAAAAAAAATAGCACGAGTGGTTATTTATATGATTTACTTGTTGTGGGGGAAAGCAGTTAAGATGGCTGCCATTCTGTTTGACTGTTTAAACTTATAAACAGTAAAAATGCATACAAATGATGTATTTGTTTCAAAAACAAATGCCTGAACCTAGCTAAACGGGACCCATTTAGTTAGATTTTAGTGATTTTTCCTTTTTTAAAGTTGGCAGAAATACTTTTCTTGGCACCCAAAATCCAGGGTGCCCAGCTTAGTGAGAAGAGCCATTCACCCTCATTCTCTGTATGAGAACAGTGGGATTTTCTTTACTTCTACAGCTGCAGCTGGAACTCATGCTGCAGGCTGTAGTGAGAGCAGTCAGCAACCATTTCCCTGGTGTCTAGTGGTGCCCCCCTTTCCATACCTTTCTGTATGCAATGTTGCCCTGGTGTCTAGTGGCACCCCCACCCTCTGATTGCCATCCCCCTTATATATTTGTATTTCCCTGGTCTCTATTGGGACCCCCCTCTGATTGCCATCCCTGGTGTCTAGTGGCAATCCCCACCCTCCTATCACCATTCATGTGCTTATTTTATCTTTCCCTGGTGTCTAGTGGCACTCCTCAAAATTAATTTATCTTTTCCTGGTGTCTAGTGGCACCCACCCACCCTCAGATCGCAGTCCCCATAATGCATTTATATTACCCTGGTGTGTTGTGTCACCCCCCCCCCCACAGCCTCTGATCATGTCCCCAGTAGGTTTTTATCTTTCCCTGGTGTCTAATGGCACCCCCACTCTCCAATTGCTGTCCCAGTCTGAAATAAAGAAAACTCCTCAGTTTTTTTTACCTGCAAAAAATAAAATGCTCCATTACCAATCTGACCCCCCAACCCACACCTGCCATTCAGCACCCACAACCCCACACACTCACTCACCTGAACAGGTCATGGGGTGAAGAGCCACTATCCGATCTAAGACACATCTTGTTGCTGGAACCGCTGACTACAATATCAGAAACTAAGGTAAATGCAGTTTGATGGGATGAGATTTTAAACTTTGATGCATAACTTTGTCATTTTTGCTTATTTTTTACCCCAAATTTTCAACATGGCTTTTTGTGGGACCCCACCTCATGACCAATGGTGGTGGGATTATGCAAATCAAGCTCAAAAGGTGATTTTGTGGTCACTTGGTGACATCACCTTTCAGGTGGGATTTGAAAGTTTTCACTGACCTTATTCATGAGGTGGGGTCTTAAGAAGGCTATGTTGAAAAGTTTAGGTCAAAATATGTAAAAATGCTAAAGTTGTGCACATATGTTGAAATTTTACTACGCTCACTTGTAACTTTGGTAATTTAAAATATTTTGCCTCTAAATTTTCAAAATAGTCATTGTTTTACACCACCTGATGTACAAGACAGCTGTAATTTTTCAAATCCTGACCAAAATGTGTCTTCACACTTATGAACATATGAACTTATAAAGAAGCCAGCAGAATAAGGCCATTTGGTCTATCAAGTCTGCTCTTATTGCAGGATCCACAGCTTGAGCTAATGTTCCTGCCCTCCCTCCTCACTCCTCCCATCCTCCCTACTCATAATTCTTACCTTCCCCCTATTCCCATGCCATCCTCTCTTAAAGCTGTCCACTGTCTTCAACGAGATGACCTCTTCTGGCAGTGCATTCCAAGTGTCCACCACCCTCTCTGTGCAAAAAGTGCTTCCTGGCCACCCTTCTAAACCTCCTACCTTCCAGCTTAAGACTGTGCCCCCTTGTGATATGGTTGCCACTCAGCTTAAAAAGACTCTCCTTGTCAACCTTATTTATCCTTTTCAAGTACTTGAATGTTCCAATCATGTCCCCTGTCTCTCTCTTGCCTTCCAGGGAGTACATGTTCAGTGCCCTCAACCTCTCCTCATATGCCTTGCCCTGCTGACCAGCTATCATCTTTGTAGCCCTCCTCTGTACCTTCTCCAGCAGGTTAATGTCCTTCTTGAGGTGTAGGCACCAGTATTGAACTCCGTACTCTAGATGCGGCCTTAACCAGTGACGTGTACAAGGGCAGTATAACTTCCTTTCTCCAACTACTGATCCACCTAGCTATGCATCCCAGCATCTTGGTTGCCTTTGCTGCTGCTTTCCTGCACTGCGTGTAGTGCTTCAGGCCACTAGTGAACATTACTCCCAGGCCCTTCTCCTCTGATGCAGATGCTCGGATACACTTGTGGCACAGAATGATGTTTTGATGCAGCCAAATGACATTTCAGCTGGGATTTGAACATGTTTACTACTAGGTTCATGAGGTAGGGTAATAAGATGGCTATCCTGAAAATTTGGTGTACAAATATGGTAAAATGCCCAGGTTATCAATGAATGTTGCAGTACTTCAACGTTCACTCATAACTTCACTAATTTTCACTATTTTGACTCCAAACATTCAACATAGCCATTTTTCCACACCTCCTCATAAACGTGACATATGTCATTTTTTTAAATCCTGGATGAGATGTGTTTTCACACTTGTGGTGTGAAATGACGTTTTGTCCAGTATGCTACAAATGGTACATGTGGTGTTTATTAGGCGAGTCATGAAATGAGTATCTTGAAAATTTGGGGTCAAAATTAAAAACAAAAACAAAATATAATTGTTATCAAATTGCATGTAGTGCCACTCTTGATGCCAATGGGTATGTTTTGTGATCCTGTGCTGGTGAGCTGAGTTTGTGGGTGAGCTCAGTGACCCAACTGGACGAAGTAAGGGTGGAGGGAATGGTGCAGTTATGCAACATATCCCCAGCCAGGGAATGAAAGGTGCAGGGTTGACCACATTGACCTGCATACCATATAGTGAATATAACTGTTCTCTTGGCATAGGGCCCTGCACCTATCCCATCTTGGATGGCAGAGGGCCCTGTGAATTGGACTGAAAGATGCACTGTTTTCCCTGTGCATCTGTAGCTGTGGCCATATAGAAGTGTGGGAACCACAGGGCCCTGAGCTTTCACAGCCAACCAGACAGTCCCATGAATTCTTCACATCTGTCATTGTACTGAAGTGCAGGGCCCACAATTTGTGGGCCCTGCATTTCTGTTCGCGCCTGTCCCAAAGGGACCTGTGTACACAAGGAAACAATTCCACTATCTCAAAAAGAAAAACAATTCTTTGAAATAAAACATAATTAATGCACCAGTTAGGGTAGCTTAATTCCACAAAAGTAGGGAAATGTGGCACTAGGGTTTCCAACCCAAATGCTCCAGTCACACCCCTCAAGCAGCAAAAGGAAATAACATTATGGGTTTGGGTTCCTGGAGTCATGGAGAATCAATGGTGAGGTATTTTTCTTGGTGGTTGTCAACCCAAATGCTCCCACTCCCCCAGCCTCTTTCCTCCAACCTGAAGCACAAGGTATAGGTCCAAACACTGCCTCATAATGATACACTCTTCAAAGGTAGAGAAGTAAGCCTCACCACAGGTTGCCAACACAATTTGTTGTATGATTCTTCACACGGAGATTCCTGCACAAAGTAAGGAGATCATGTGTGACATTGCTGATGGAATGGTGTGGGCATTAAGGTTGACAATCCCCACTGATTTGCCAAGATCTCAGAGACCCAAAACCCTATTTTTTTTTCCTTTCGCTGTTTGGAGGGATGGGGTGTTAGGGTTGGAATCCCTAACACCACATTTTCCTACTTTGTGGTGTTAAGTTCTAACTGGTGCATTAACAAAGATTTTTGCATAGAATATATATATATATATATATATATATATATATATATATATATATATATATATATACACTTTGTTAATGCATCAGTTCAAGTTGTTATTAAAGTGACAAATGTTGGCAATGTGGCATTAGGGTTTACAACCCTAACATCCCATCCCCCTGCAAACACCAACAGGTGTTGGGGGTGTGCCTTGGGGTCATCAACCATAATGCTCAACCCATTCCATAAATAAACAAGCTGAGATGGGTACAGTATGGGAGAATGCAGTGAGCATTATGGTTGACAACCCCAAGTCATACCCCAATATCTGTTTGTGTATGCAGGGTAGGATGCTAGGGTTGGAAACTCTAATGGCACATTTCTCTACTTTTGTTGATTTCATAACAACCCTAACTGATTCATTAGCAATGTTTTTTGCAATGAATTTCCTTACTTTTTCAGATAGTATAATCATATCCTTATTTATCTATAAAATCACCTGGGCCCTGTGATCACATCCCTCCAATAATGCATATATGAATGTAGTTGTGGAAGCACAGGGCCCTCTCGGCACTGATCTTCAATTTATAGGACAACAGTGACCAAATTGTCAGAATAGCCATCTTATTACCCCACATCACGTACCCGTTGGAGAAAATTTTCAAACCCTTGCCATAACGTAATTAGATGCAACTGCAATGCCATTCCACGCTGCAGGTGCAAAAAAATTTTGGCCAGGATTTGAAAAATTACAGCTGTGATATACATAAGGTGGAGAAATAAGAAGACTATTCAAAATTTGGGGTTAAAATGTTTAAAAATTCACAAGTTGCATGCATGCATAGAAAAATTGCAATGAATGAGCATAACTGTCATGTTTACATATTTTAACCCCAACTTTTTAACATACAGTAGCCTTCATATGACCCCACCTCATGAACAATATGATTGTCATTTCATTACACAAATCCTGTCCAAAATGTCATCTCGCCAACTGACTGCAAAATCCCCCTTTGGGCAGAAGTTGCATAATGACAGTCATATAAATCATGAGGTGGGGACCCAAAAAGGCCATGTTGAAAATTTGGTGTGAAAATATGAAAAAAAAATGGCAGAGTTATGCATAAAAGTTGAAGCCCCCGTTTAAATACATGGAAACAAAGCATGAAATAGGATCCTGTTTTGCAAAAAGATCCTTTGTCATGCTTTCCACACTGACTACAATGGGATTAGTTTGATGTAGAATTCTATTTCACAAAACAGGATCCTTTAAGGTTCTTTTCCATTGTAGTGAATGGGAAAGCATGATAAAGGATCCTTTTGTGAAACAGAATCCTAAATCTAGTTAATTTCATTGTAGTGAATGGGAAAGCATGGTAAAGTATTCTGTTTTTGTGAAACAGGATCTATTGCATACCAATCCCATTGAAAGTAATCCTCAAAATGTCCCCTGTAGTGTAGTTGTCCCTCCCCCTCCCCCAAAGTCTGATCTCTGTCCATATACTGGCCTTTGTCCCTGCTAGTCTAGTGGTCCCTCCTCCCACCCTCAATTCTCTGATTGCCATCCTAGTGCTGCAATTTTTCTCTAGTAGTCTAGAGCTCCTTTCCCTGACCCCAGTTCTCCAATTGCTGTCCCATTACTGCCATTTGTCTATGGTAGTCAAGTGGTCTATCTCCCTGTCCAATGCCTTATCCCAGTCCCAGTATAAAAAAATTACCTGGTAATATAGTGGTCCCTCCCCTATGTCTGTTCACGGTGTCCTTACAAAAAACAGATCCTTGTAGTCTAGTAGTCCCTCCCCCCGATGCCAACCCCCAACCCATGCCAGTATAAAAACAACAAATTACCTGGTAGTGTAGTGGTCCTTCCCCTCAATGATCCCCCTCCTGAAAATGCATTCATATTCCTGGTGGTCTAGTGGCTCTCCCACCACCATCTTAGGTAATGACTGATCACCCTGTTCCCCCAACCCCATTCCAAATCTTTGATCAGTGCAGCCCTTTTCTCTCTCTCTCTTCCACATCTGGCCGCAGACTGAGCTGTGAACTGTAAGCACTCTTTCATAGCTCAGTCTTTGGTCAGCTGTGGAGGTGTGAGGAGGGCTGTACTGGTCACAGACTGGGAATGGAGATGGGGGAGTGGGGTGGTCAGTCATTATCTTAAATGGTGGATTGGTTTGGGGGCCATTAGACAACCAGGAATAAGAATGTGTTTTCTGGGGAGGGGGATTGGGGAGGTGGGAGGGACTACTAGGCTACCAGGTAATTTTTTTATACTAGGATGGGGATTTGGCATCGGGGAAGGGGAGATGGAGGGATTACTAGATTACAAGGATCTTTTCTTATGAGGATACCACAAACAGACATTGGGAGGGGAGGCATCACTAGACAACCAGGTAAGTTTTTTAACAGTTTGAGGGTGGTAGGATACCACTAACACCAATGAAGAAATGTAATTATTGTAAAATAAAACATGGAGATCAGAGGGTGGAGGGTGCCACTAGACACCAGGGAAAATGGTGGCTTACAGCTGAAACTGCAGCTGGCAGCATGAGTCCCAGCTAAAGATGCCGAAGTCAAACAAATCCAGATGTTCTCATGCAGAGAATGGGGGGGAACTCCTCTCACTAAGCTGGGCACCTGGGATTTTGGATGCCCAAAAGGGGTGTTTCTTCCCATAATTTTAAAAAACAAACATCAGAATGTAACTAAATGGATCTCGTTTTGTTCGGTTCTGATGTTTGTTTTTTTAAAATCCAATCATTCTTATCATTTTTGTATGTTTCACTTCTCTTGCTAACTGAAAAAACAAAATGGCAGCAGATCGAAAAAGGATTTCCCATATGTGAAACAGGATTGGCTCCTGTGACACAGAATCCATTTTTGTGCTGGACATCTATTTTATCCCTTTGAAAATAATGGGAAATTAAACATTTTAAACCTTTGGAACAGATTAATATTTTTTCACCAAACCTTCAAACGGCACATCTGTGAGGCAAAGGCTTTCTTCCCAGAAAATTTCAGACCACAACCTAAAACAGTTTCTGAGATACAGGTGGACAAAGAAACAGCAAAAAAGCAAGTACATTTAAGGATTTTTCAGACTCTTGTCCCAAAAATCACACAAGTGATTCAAAGAAGTTTTGCAACATCAGCAGACCTACCCCCTGAAATTTTGCATGCAAAATTTCATACAAATCCATTGAACAGTTTAAAAGTTATTAAGGTGCAAACATTTGGTTTTAACATAGACATGAACACTCAAACCTAACTATAGTGGTACTACTGCAACATTACAATATATTACAGTGGTGTGGTAGCACCCCTATAGTTAGGGTTGTATGGACAGTTCTATGTTAAATTCAGAATGTTCTACCTTAATAACTTTTTCATTTTTTTGATGTAATAGCCTGAAAGTTGGCATGCATAGTCATCCTGTACATATGTCAAGATGTAGAAAGTTTTGTGATGGCAGCTTGTATGGTTTTTGAGATACAAAGTGGTAAAAGACCAGAACAAAAATACTCTTTTCCCCATTGGTTAACATCAGATTTTTTGCTCTCCTCTACAGATCTAAGGGAATTACATTTTTTCCTGAAATTTTCAGGGATGATGGGGGCAGTGCCAAAGTTGTGCCTTTGGATAGCTTGTTGAAAAGAAATGTCACCAATTTTAAATTATAATGAATTTTGTAATAGCCACCAGACAGGTAGGTAAATGAAAACAATTGAAACTGTTAATCGTTGAGTATTAACTGGTCATGCTTAGAGAAATACTGTTTGTGTTTCTGTCATCTTCTTTTTCCCTTTAAGAAAATGATTTCAAAAGAAATCCTACTTGGTTAGGAAGGACCAAGACCTGTATTTAGGTCTCCGTCACATGCTTAACAACATTATTGTACTATTGTTTAAAAATTTATAGGTGAAGTATGTGTTTTTTGGATGAGAATCATATTGCCCATCACTCGCTTTGTAAGGATAATTCAATCAGAAAATAGTTGTTTGCAGTTCTTTACAGTTCAGACTTTATTGTTCGAACTGTAAAGTCTTCAAATAATAAAGATCTAAGGCAGATCAAACTGTAATATCTCTTTGGTGACTAGTTGCACACCCTTCTGTGATTTCCATTCCCTGAAAAACATAAGATATATTAACTGGTACCCTAGTGTTCCCTCTGTAACAAGGGATAACAGAATGTGTCCCTCTATTGCATTCTAACCTTATTTTTGGTCTAAAATATTATGTGCTTGTGTAGCAAATGTTGACCTATGAAGCTGGGTCATATGAGCTTGTAAAGCTATAAAGAGAAGCTAAACCACAGTTGCAATATTAAAGTGCCTTCTGACATTGTAGATGTGAGTAATAGCAAATATTTGACCTATGTGATTGCAAGCAGGAACACAGGACAGTGTCCAAATTCTCTTGACTAATCTTTAGTGTTTGTTGTTATATGGACAGACCAAAGTGCTTGTTTGCACATTTTTAAGCTAAAACTTATCTCTTCCTCCTGGACTTTGGTAACTGGTAGTGCCAGATGTTACTAGCCACGTATCTATATTTGTGCTGACCAAAGATGAGCTCATGAGATCATACACATTTCTTTAAAAAACAAGTATTGCCTTATAGGTTGATGGTTGAGCTTTTTTTGAACCAATCATAGAAAACCATAAAAATTGATTATGCTGTCTTTCACTATATAAGCAAGCTGCACATCCTGTTATTTTGAAGAATGTACCACCTGTAACCTCTCGCTGTGATTATTATTATAATCATTAAATTCTTCCGCCATCAGTCTCGTCTCCGTTCGTCTCATTTTTAGTAACTTATAATTTTACAACTAAATACAATGCCTACACCCTCCCACCTCCCTATTCTCCCATTGCACTCCCATATAATTTTTTATTTTTTTTTTAATTTTTGTATTTCCTGGTAGTCTAGTTGTCTCTGCCCCTTCCACATTCTAAATAAAATTCCTCCAGTAGTCCAGTGGTCCCTCCCTTCCTCTCCTTCATTCTCTGATCACCATCTCCATGATCTATATACTTCATTGGCAGTCCAGTGGTCCCTCCACCCTTTGCCCGTACTCCAATCACCCTCCCCTGTACTGCCTTTGTCCCTGGTGTCTAGTGGTAACCCCCCATCAGGGTCCGGTACATTCAATAAAGAAAACTGTCCTGTTTTTTATTGGGAGGGCTGCAAAAAAAAGGAAAGTTCCCTCACAAATCAGCTCCACCTCACCCCCACCTCTGACACTCACTCATTCACCTGAACAAATCCCTCCATCCCCTGAAAAAGATAAGATATATTACCTGGTAGTCTAGTGGTCCCTCCCACCTTCCCTTTTCTCTTGATGCACTCCCATGTGTTTTTTTTTTTTTGCCTTTATTTTATTATTTCTATTCCTGGTAGTTTAGTGGTCCCTCCCCCATTCCCCGTTCTGTGATCTCTGTTCCTGTAATCATTCTGACATTCCCAGATAGTCCAGCGGTCCCTCCCACTCCCTCACTCTTTGATTGCCATCCCCATGTTAAATAAAAATCCTCCCAGTAGTCCAATGTTGCAATAGTTCCCCCTCCCCATTCTCTGATCATGTCCCTATGGTCTGTATACTTCATTGGTGTTCCAGTGGTCCCTCTGCCCTCACCCATTCTCCGATCGCCCTCCCCATGCCGCCTTTGTCCTTGGTATCTAGTGCCCCTCTGTCAGTGTCTGGTACCTCTAATAAAGAAAACCATCCTGTTTATTTTTTTGTGCTGCTGCTGCAAAAAAAGAAAAGTTCCTCACTGATCAGCCTCCTGACCTCCATCTCTCATTCAGCAAACACCACCCCACACCAACCAGTACACCACCCCACACCCTCGCTCACCTGAACAGGTCCCAGGTTCAAGACGCACTCTCGAATTGAAGACACCTCTTGCTTCTGGAATTGGTGACTGTAATATGAGAAACTAAAGTAAATGTGGTTCAATGTATTTCTATGGTGGTTTCAACTTTTATTCATAACTCAGTCCCTTTTGAACTTTTGACACCAAATTTTCAACATAGCCTTTTGGAGACCCCACCTCATGAACAATATGACTGTCACTATGCAAATCCTGCCAGAAAGGTGATTTTGCAGTCGGTTGGTGAAATCACCTTTTGGGTGAGATGTGCATAATGACAATCATATTGCTCATGAGGTGGGATCATAAGAGGGCTATGTTGAAAATTTGGAGTCAAAATATATAAAAATGCAAAGTTATGACCACTCATTGAAATTTTGCTACTCATGCTTGTAATGGAAAATTTCAATATTTTGACCCCAGATTTTCAACATAGCCTTCTTATTATACCACCTCATGTATGTCACAGCTGTCATTTTTCAAATTCTGGCCAAAATGTGTTTTTGCAACTTTAGCACTGAATGGCATTGCAGTTGCACAGTATTACATTTTGACAGGGATTCAAAAATTTACAGTACAGGGTACATGAGGTGAGGTAATAAGATGGCTATGACAGTTTGGTCACTGTCACTCTATAAATGGAAGCGCTGGGCCTGGAGGGCCCTTTGTTTCCACAGCTACATACACATATGCATCTGCGGAGGGATGGGAGTGCAGGGTCCAGAGGACCAAGTGCTACCACAGGCAAATAAGGATACAATTATACTATCTCAAAAGTAAGGACATAAATTGCAAAAAAACTGTGTTAACCCTGTAGTAAGGGTTAAAGCCACAAAAGTAGGGAAATGTGGCATTAGGGTTTCCAAACTTAACACCCCACCACCACGCTGCACACACCAACAGGCATCAGGGGTTTTCCTCCTTGGGGTCATCAGTCCTAATGCTCACTGCATTCCATAAGTAAATAATCTGAGATGGGTACAGTATAGGAGAATAGGTGAGCATTAGGGCTAATGACTCCAAGGGCACACCTGACACCTTTTTGTATGTACAGCTTGGGGTGGAGTGTTAAGTTTGGAAACCCTAATGCCACATTTCCCTACTTTTGTGGCTTTAACCCTAGCTAGAGCATTAACGCAGTACGTACATACATACATACACACACACATATATATATATATATATATATATATATATAATACACACACACACACAGAAACAGACATGCAGTATATTATAGTAGCACAGTAGTGCCACTATAGTTAGGGTTGAGTAGGCAGTTTAATGTTAAACCTCAAATTTTGCACTTTAATAACTTTGCAAAAGTTCAATGGATTTGCACAAAATTTGGTATGCGCTGTCCTGTGGGGTCAGTTCCTTGATGCACCAACTTTTATTTAGATTGGATTTGCAGATTTTGTGCTGTGAACAGTGAAAAAACTGTAAAAGTCATCTTTTTATGCTTATTTTGACTGTTTATTCCACATTGTGCTGTGACCACACAGTTTGGAATGTTGATCTGCCATTTTCAGGTTAAAAAGTGAGTGCCCCAACGAACAAGTTAGCATTGGTTTGGTGAAAAAATATTAATTAGTTCCAAAGTTAATCAATTTTGAAATTTCAGGTTCTGAGCATGCTCAGTTCAGTCTTCTGGATAGCTGCACTGTGCAAAAAGGGATTTATGGCTCACAAAAAGTGATTTTCACAGCTCATGAAAAGGGATTCATTAAATCCCTTTTCGTAAGAGAAAATTATTTTTTCATGAGCCGCCATCTTGTTTTCATTTTTCCAGCCCAAAGCATTATAACTTTACTGAGGGATGTTTTCTGCAGACATCCAACTATATATTTTGTTGATGTGGACATCCTTTACATTTCCCTGCCTTTGGTTTACTTTACTGTGGCCTCAGAATGGTTATTTTTAATTTTTTAAAATCCTAGGGCGTGACTAGCAACTGAAAATGGTGGACGCAGCTTAGCCGAGCTCCCTACAGCACTCAGCTTTTAGTTTAGTTCTATAGCAGCTTTCATGCCTTAAATTGACTGCTGCAGTGGAGTTTGTGGACTGAAACTGATGGCTTCAGGCAAAAATAAGGATAAGCAGGCAAAACTGCTCTTTACCCCATCTGATCCGCTGAAAGTTCAGTGACGAGGCCTAGACAGTACTGGAGGTTCAGATGTCCCAAAAATGGCGATTTTGAGCGCTCACTAGCTGCAGTACCATCCACTCTTGTGCTAATCCAGCATGACAAGAAAGCTGGTTTTGACAATATCACATCGCAGATTTCGCATATGCAATCGGTGGTGACAGGATTGTTGGACTTGTCAGCCTCCCACTCTAACCAGATATCAGAACTGGAACAATGTGTGGGTCTTCTGGAATATTCACTATCTGAATCTGTAAGAGTCAATTCTAACTTGAAACAACAGGTTGAAGCCCTAATGAGTAAAATGGATGACCAAGAAAATAGATCTCGATGATCAAACTCACAAATTATTGGGCTCCCGGAGGGTGCTGAGGGAGCCAACCCGGAGAAAGGTATCCACTTATGGCTCATGAAACATCTGAATTTGCCATCTGATCTCAGGGAATGTGAAATACAGCTCAATCACAGAGTAGGCCCTAAGCCTCTGTCTGATGCTTGACTCAGGCATTGTCTGATTAAATATTTATGCTATCAGAACAAGGAGGCGGTCTTGAAATGAGCAAAAGAAATGGGATCGATAAAGCTTGGAACTAATCGTGTTTATGTATTTCAGGACTATAACAAGAATCTACATCAGTGGAGCCAGAAATTTAATGATGTCAAGGCCAAACTGCATCGCATGGGCTGGTATTTTGCCTTCCTATACCCTCCAAAATTGAAAGTGGATTGGCCTGGGGATATCCACGCTTTTTCTCCTGTCCTCGTGAAGCTCTAAAATAGGTCGAGGAAAACTCCAAATGAGGAGACACAGGCCTAGTGGCAGGTGCCCACTCACCAACTCGTCAAGAACCAGATGATTGCTGAAGACTAGATATAGAAAACCTTTGGTTCTCAATTAACCCTGTTGGTTTAACGGCATGGGGGAAACAAGGCTTGCTTAGTTACTTTAGAGGGGGCAGTAACCCTTATTATTAGCCTAACAGCCCAAGGGGAGAATTTATGATCAGTCTAATCCTTGTGTTTGAACATGGCCTCATGATCCCACTTTGGATGTGTGTGCCTTTGGTTTTGCTCGGTGTACATGAAATTCAGTTTTTGGACTACCTCATTATTTAGGCTCTTGTTGTTAATTCCTTCTGTGCACTGTTGAACTGAGTTAATTTTGTGCATTAGAGCAGTTCATTTCTCTTATGAGCTTGATAGCCCTGAAATTTGTAAAACTTGGAGATCTGACCTGATCTAAGGATCAGGGTAATAACAGATACATTTTCAGCTCGTTGCAGCAGCTTGGTTGCTTAGAATTTTCTTTTATTTTGGCCTGATTGAAGCCTCAAATGGCTGTACTGGTAATTTGCTTGGAGCTGGGACACATTTGTTCTTTGTACTGTTTAATTGGATTCACCAGCATACTTGGTTTGTTAGGGTCTTGAGAAATAACTTTTGGTTGCAACCTTCTAGCAACGGATATGAACGACCCTGTTTTCATTTTTGAGGGCTATTATTTTCTTCAAGGACTGGGCAATGCCACAACTCTTTATATTGACTTGATCTGGGAATGAGGGTAATTTTGAATGCACATAATGTCTGAGTTGTTTGCTTATTTGTACTACCCAACATCCACAATCTGTCTTATTAGAATCTACTTTAATGTTATTTTTTTATTAGTAAGTAGAAGAGAATGTTGCCTAGATCATTATTTCATTATTCTTGGAAATGATTTATATATGCCTACTCATAAATTTAAATGCACTACTAGGTTATGTGGGGCTTTTATAAGGAGTGCTGTATAAAGATGATCATAGAAGTTCACCACCAGTTTGTAGGGGAATGGGGGAAGGGTCCCATTGGCCCCAAGGGGGGGCTGTTTTTGTTTTTCTTGTTCTTAATGTTAATTGGGGTACTATTTAGTTCTAAGAATATGTTATGGGAGGTTGAGTGGTGGGGAGGACTGGTATGGGGATACACTGGGGTTTTCTACCTAGTAAGGGGTGCCCAGTTTGCTGTTGGGTTCATCTGCTGAAAAGTGGGTCCAGGTTTCCCAAATCCAGGTTTCCATATGGGGGGTTTATAACTCAGTTCTTAAAATTTAAAACTAGACACAGAGTGACTTGAGCACAGTTTGCAGGATTATTAGTTTTTGCATTGTATGGGAAAGATCTACAATTTAGCACTACTCAGATAGTATTATTATACATGTTAAATCATGGTTCATTCCTTTAAAATAGCATCATGGAATAAAAATGGGTTGGGGTCAATAATGAAGCATCAACGGTTTGCTGCAGAGGTAAGGAGAGCAGGATGACAAGTGGTTTTGATTCAGGAAACACATATGTTAAAGGAGGAGGCCTTAAGAACTGAGGCCTATTTGGGTGGCAAGTGGATCTCAGCAACCTTCTCTGCTAAAGCCAGAAGAGCTGCCATTTGGTTTCCTAGGGTCTCTTCGGCAGTGGTGCTGGATAAATATGTCAACCCAGCTGACAGATTTGTTTTTGGCAAGTGTTGAAATTCCTAGGTTGGGGAAGGTTAATTTAGGTATAGTCTATGCTCCGAATGTTGAGGACCAACAATTATTTAAACAGCTTTCCCTAGAGTTGGTTAACAGGTCAGGTAGGTGGATATTGGGAGGGGAATTTAATTGAGTGAGGGATAACATACTAGATAGATCCAGTACTAGACCTGCCAAAGTATCTACCAGTGATCGGGCATTGGGTGTATTGGAGGAGGAGGAGGTGGGGCTGGTTGATGCATGGTGCCATCTATATCCCATAGGTAGAGACTACAGTTTTTATTCCCATGCACACAAGTCTTATGCCCGTATTGACATAATTCTGGTTAGCCCAGCACTTTTGCCAGCTATACAAAGTGCACAATATTCCCCAATTTTATTATCTGACCATGCCTCCCTTACTGTTGTTTTTGCTTTGGGGGGGTAGCACGGGAAACAGATTGTGGAGGTTGGGCCCCCTCTTACTGAGGGATCAAGACTACATAAATTACATGCGGACTAGCATTCAGGAATTTTTAATGTATAACCATAAAGGGGACACCACACATAAAACAAGGTGAGAGGTGCTGAAAGCATATATTCAAGGTTAGTCCATCTCTTATGCGGCACATAAAGCTCGGACCGCAAATAAAGAAATTGTAACACTGCGTTCCAAGATTGAAGCATATGAACAGGTGCATAGGGCTAATCCTACAATGGTTTTGTATCATATTTTGCAGAAATTAAAATGGCACTATAATTCTATTAGTAGTGCCCAGCTGGAAAGGGCGATTGCATTAATGCAGTCTAACCGGTATTTTGAGGGGAACCGAGCTGGAAAATTTCTTGCTTGGCAGTTGCTTAAGAGAGGGGGGGAAAGGGCAGTACATCACATTTTTGCCTCTGATAATAATCAAGTGGTTGACCTTGTAGAGATTAATGCTGCTTTTGGAGATTTTTATAAAAACCTATACACATCAGAGGTCTCTTCTCCTTTAGAGAGAATACAGGCCTTTTTTGAGGAAGGAATGTTGAGATCTATTAATGATGAGCAGGCAGCGATGCTTGAATCTCTGCTGACTAGTGAGGAGGTCAGTAGTGTCATCAGGGCACTAAGGTGTGGTAAGGCTCCAGGATGAGATGGTATACCCACTGACTTTTTAAAAAGTTTCCAAAAAGAATTGTTAGAACCCCTGAAGAACATGCTACTGGAGAGTCTGAAAGACGTGAGCTGCCTCCCCTCCACTTGGTCTGTGGTTATTATGGTTTTGCCCAAGCTGGGAAAGGATCTGGCTTGGTGTGCCCCTTAAAGACTTATTTCACTATTGACTGCTGATTATAAGTTCTTGGACAAGGTCTTGGCCTCCAGGCTGGACCCTTTGCTACCAGCCCTTATTTACCTTGATCAAACTGGTTTTGTTAAGGGTAGCCAGGATAAATACAACATACGGAGAGCCCTGAATGTTATATATCAGTGGGGTAGGGTGAAGAATAAGCATGGTGCTACCATTGTTGCCCTGGATGCTGAGAAAGCCTTTGACCAAGTGGAGTGGGGTATCTTTTTGCATTATGGAGAGGATGGGATTCGGAGCTCAGTTTGTTTCCTGTGACAAAACCCTATATACCATTCCCTCTTCTCAGGTGTCAATTAATGGAGTGCTCTCCCCCAGGTTCCTGTTAGGCTGGGGCACACGACAAGGTTGTCCACTCTCCCCCTATTATACATTTTGTCTCTTGAGCGTTTGGCTGTGGTTTTCCACATGGGGTCAGAGATAGGAGGATTGATTTGTGGTGGGTGTGAGCATAAATTAGCCATGTATGCTGATGATCTCCTCTTGTTTTTAAGAGACCCCACATGGGACTTACCGAAGGTACAAAAAATATTAGAAGAATATGGACAACTGTTCAGTCATAAAATCAATTGGTCTAAAAGTGAGGTCTTACCAGTGGGAGCACTGGACTGCCAGTCTCTTATACAGAATTTGAATGGATTACAACTGTATCATAACTTAAATATTTGGGAATTTTTATCTCTGATAGAGTCAGTGCTGTTTATGCTCTGAATTTCAAACCTATGATGAGAAAAATCACTGATGATAGTGGTAGGTGGGCAGCCTTGCCATTATCACTGCTGGGCAGGATGGCAGTTATTAAAATGATTTTGCCATGACTATTATACTTAAAACAATCACTACCAATAAGAATACCTAAAAGCCATTTTAAACAACTTGATGCATTCTGCATAAATTTCTTCGGTGTGGTAAGTCTGCTAGGGTTAGTAGGAGTATGCTTCAGGTCCTGCAGAGGAGGGAGGGTCTCGGCCTTCCAAATTTTATGTGGTATTATTGGGTTGCCAAAATAGCTGCCTTACCTCCGGGTCGGGCTTATGATGTGTCTGGGTGGATGAAGATGGAAGAGGCCTGTCAGGGGAGGAGTATCAAGGGGGGCCTACTGGCTAAAGGCTTATGGACCGGGGTTTTGCCTGATCATCCCAACCCATATTTAGTTACAACTATAGTCGAATGGTGTCATCTGCACAATGCCTTAGGCAGATGTCCAGCTTCCACTAGGCAGACTTTATTGCTGGAAGCTATTACATTCAAGGACTTGGCCTCAATAGCTTTAACACACAGACTGAAAGAATGGCAGTCTAGGGGCCTATGTTGGGTGGATCAATTATTTGAAGGAGACCATATGGTGACATTTGACCACTTATGTAACACATGGAAGGTTCAGAGGGGGGGATTCCTTCATTTATCTTAAACTCAGGAATATTTTGGGACACACTTTAAATTTAGAAAATTGGTGAGCTCCACTCTCCTCATTTGAGGAGGGGCCTTTTTGTCTCAACCTGGTATAAGAATGCTATCTACTCTATCTGGCTCACTGTTGGGAGGCTGTCAGAGTAGCCTTCTTAAAGTGACTATTAAGTGGGAACTTGATCTGGGTATGACAGTGAAGTCTGATATGTGGAAAATAGCTTGTGGTCACTTCCAAGTTTGCTCACAGAGCAACAAATTGACACAAGTTCAATTTAATTTCCTACATCAAACTTACTACACCCCGGTCAAATTACATCATTTTGACCCTTCTAAATCCAGCTCTTATCCCAAATGCTTGGTGATCGATGGTGATTTTATACATCTCTCACTGACATGCCGTAAGGCTGCCCCATTCTGGTTGGCAATGTATGATATTATGACTCATGTGTTGGGTTTTTCTCCACCTTATACACCTGTGAAACTTATGTTGGTGGCTGATCCATAACACCCAGTGGGTGGGCCCAGAATGCTATGGGTCCTGGCCTTGGTTACTGCTAGGAAAAACATTGCTCAAGCTTGGATGGCCAGTTCCCCACCTACTATACAACAGTGGGCCAACAACCTAAAAGCATGTATGGCTATCGAAAGGGTCTGGCTTTCAGCACAGGGTAAGTTGTTGAAATTTCAGACTTTGTGGGGCCCTCTTGTGTCTGCCATAGAATCCGGTGCCTTTCCAATTTGAAAAAGTAAAGAGGCTGTTCCCATGATTTCTCCTTAATTTAACCCTGTGTACTTGTCTTGTCTTCTTCCCCTACTGAATTTATTGCTTGTGATATGTTATCCCAAATATGTACTATATTAGTCTCTTTTCAATGCCTATTTAATTTCCTGCTATGTTATGTATGTTATGTATCAATTTTAAAAAGCTAAATTTTAAGATCTATGTATGCCAACTCTGATTCTCAATAAAAATTATACTGCAAAAAAATCTATAAATTTAAATCCCTTTTCGTGACTCGCTTCCGATCCCTTTTCTCCATGCAAAAAGGGATTTTGACACCTCATGAAAAAGGAATTTTGTCTCACGGAAAGGGATTACTCATGGACAATCTGGTCTGACAAGTCAAATTCCTTTTTGTGAGATGTCAAATTCCCTTTTCACATCTCAAAAAGGGATTTGGATTTGTGGGCCTAGATGGCCTTACTGGCAATCCTTTTCATGAGCCAAATTCTCTTTCATAGGTGTAAAATCCTTTTCGCATTGCAAAAAGGATTTGATAGCTCATGAAAGGGATTACTCTGAAGACCATCTGGTCCCACAAGTCCAAATCCTTTTTTGTGGATGTGAAATGACTTTGGCACTCGTAAGGAAAAGGGAATAGGCTCACAAAAGGGATTTATAGTTCAACAAATGGATTTTTAAAAATAAATCCCTTTTGTGAGCTGTCAAAATCTCTTTTCCAAGCTGATTCTCTTTCATGAGGTGTCAAAATCCCTTTTCACATTGCAAAAAAGGATTAGAACTCTTGGGACCAGATGGCCCTATTATTAATCCCTTTTTCTGAAACCAATTCCCTTTTCGTGAGGTGTCAAAACCCAAAGAGATTTTGACACCTCATGAAAAGGGATTTTTAAAGTTTACTGTTTCTTTGCCACTTCACTGCAAAGAAACAGGAGTTTTGGGCTGAAATGTTTGTGGTACAAAGGGTTTACCAAAAAGATGTGACTTTTGCTGATTTAGTGATAAAATGTACATCACTTCCATACTTATAGCATTTTGGAAGTTTGGACAGTTCCCATAAGATAACATAGTGGCAGACGCAGTACCTTTCAGCACCTATATCTTGAAAACGTTTTGAGATAAGGATTTTTTGCTAAACGCAGCTTATTGTACTAAGCAATGAGGCAGGTTGCCAGTCCATGATTACAACCTTGGTGGACTTTTTTTCAATGTTCCTATGGTTACTGAGATATTGCACCACAGGGGTTACTTTTAATGTGTCTAGCCCTGCGCTGCATTTCTACAATTATAGGTAGATGAGAGCACATGGCCCAGAGTGCCCTGCCCTTCCACATATGGATACCATTATGCAGTACTAGGAATGCATGGCCCTCCATTATGCAGTAGCGGGAGTGCACAACCTTCCACAGGGAGATGACAGTTCATGACAATGTCTCTACACTTTTTGGATTGATAGGAGCCTATATTGTACCATCTCAGCTTCCTTACATATGGAATGAGGTGAGAGTTAGTCTCGATGACCCCAAGGTGCACCCTGATGCCTGTTGGTGTGTGGAGGGTGGGAGTGGGGTGGGGTGGTAGGGTTGTAGGATGGGGGTGTTAGGGTTAATGCCTCATTTCCCTAGTTTTGTTGCTTCAACCCTAACTGATGCATTAAAGAAGTCTTTTGCAATAAGAGGTGACCTTGGCATGCTGAGACACACGGAGACACACGTGTCTGGTGCATGTTGGCATGTTAGCATGTTAGCAGGGAAGTGGGGTGCAGTGTGGTACTGTAGCAAGACTAAATGGGCAGTAAGCTAGGTTGCATATTGGAGATAAAGTCTGAATATATATATATATAAAATCTATGCAAAAAACTTCATTAATGCATCATTTAGGGTTAAAACACAAAAAGCAAGGAAATGAAATGTTTAAGGTTGACCCCCCCCAGACCTGCCCATCATCCCGAGACTGACAGCTGACAGGGTGTGTCTTTGGGGTTGTGAGTCCTAAATCTCACCCCATTCCATGTGTAATCATATTCACAAGCCACAGCTTCTGTCTGTACTGTGCGACCACCAAAAGTGGAGAGACAAGGGGGCAGAGGTTGCTGAGAGTGCTTTCTTGTTCTTGTTTGGCTGTGGTGCATATTCTTGGGGTGATCTTACTACTAGATCCACTTATTTGTTTGGCAGTGGGGCGAACTTAATACCAGGAAGTACACTGCAGTAATTAGCTGCAGGAGGCACCAGAGCTGTGTTTTACACACTAGCAGTGTTTGGAGTGGGGGATACACACAGTGTCAGTGAAGGGACAGCCGATTGGATTTTTATTTCAAAGGGCTTGATTCTGTGTAGTCTGGAACACTCATTAGCTCCTGGGCATGCACAGCATAAATTGAGATGCTCAAGCGAGCGGCGTCTTATCCAGCTTCTGTCTGTACTGTGCAACCACCAAAAGCAGTGAGATAGGGAGGTAGAGGTTGCTGAGAGTGCTTTCTTGTTCTTGCTTGACTGTGGTGCATATTCTTGGGGTGATCTTACTACTAGACCCACTTATTTGTTTGGCAAGGGCTTGATTCTGTGTAATTTGGAACACTCGTTAGCGCAGCATAAATTGCAATGCTCAAGTGAGTGGCGTAAGCATGAGCGGCGCTCCTCGGCATGCTGAGACGCACGGAGACACACACGTCTGGTGCTTGTTGGCATGTTAGCATGTTAGTAGGGAAGCAGGGTGCGGTGTGTTACTGTAGCAAGACTAAACGTCAGTAAGATAGGTTGAGTATTGGAGATAAAGTCTGCAGAAAAGGAAGCGGCAACCCCAAGTTTGTACCATTATGGCAAAATCATTATTGACAACTGATGGGGATTTGCTTATTAGGTGTGGAGGGTGTAGCATGTATATTATGGTAGATGGGGTATAACTTTGAAGAGTTTACATGTGACAAATGTGCTTTAAATAAGGATATGCAAAATAATTTAAATAAAGTTATGGAAAGATTGCAATGTTTAGAACAAAGTCAATTAAATGCAATATTAAGGTTAAGAACACTGTCTAGTTTAAACAAAGACGACACTTTGAGAGAGGAGAGCAGGAAAGTAATTGGTGAGGGAAAGAGGAAATATGATAGAAATGATGATGATACAATAGGGAATAAAGAATGGAGTGACGTTTCATATGTCAAAAAGAAATGTCAAGGGAGAAGCCCTTGAGAAATAGTACCTGATGACATTTTAAGGCCTGCTGATGTTTTCAGCAGTAAAGATCCTAAGGAAGCCAGATTTAATGATGCAGTACAAAATGGAGGAGAGGACTGATATGGTTTGCCAGAGGGAAATAGTTATGGTGTATTACAAGACCTTCAGGATGAGCTGAGTAAGGATATGGAAGGGGGAGATTATATGGTTCTGCAGGTAAACGATTTAGTTAAAAATCCTCAACAAGTTGTGGTAATTGGGGACTCCATTATTAAATATACAGATCAATACATATGCAGGAAAGATAAAGCAAACAACATGGTTAGTAGCTTTTCTGGGGCTGGGGTGTCAGATCTATATGATATGGCAGATAATATATTTGCAGGAGCTGGTGAAAACCCATTAGCAGTGTTACATGTCAGTATCAATGACTTAACAAGGAAAACATTACCAGAGATCCAAAAGGATTTTATAAAATTAGTGGAGAAATTAAGGAATAGGGGTTGTGAGATTATGATTTCTGAAATCTTACCAGAGCCCAGAGCAACAGCGTATAAAACAAAAAGGATAGCACTAGCAAACAGATGTTTTAAAAAAAATGGACAAAAGAAAATGATTTATTGTTTGTACAACATTGGGGGACTTTTCATAATAGAGGAGAACTATATAGTAGAAATGGGCTCCATTTGAATTATAGGGGCAGTGGGGTTTTGGGGACAAGGTTGCGGCAAGCGATTTATAAAAGTTTAAACTAATTAAGCAGGGGACAAAGTTAAAATTGTATAATAAGGTGTCATATAATAGAAATAAAGGAAATAAGGAAAGAAAATTAGTTAAGGTTTTGTTTTTAATGCACGTAGTCTATCAAAGACAAGATGGCTGAATTAGAATAGCTAATTAGGAGTGAAGATATAGAAATCATTGGAGTAGTTGAGACCTGGTGGAATGAAAATAATGACTGGAATCAGAATATATCTGGCTTTAGTTTAATAAATAAAAATACAGTAAATAAAAGGGGAGATGGGGTAGCTTTGTATATAAAGGAAGAAATATCATATAAAGTAAATAATAATATAGATGATAAGGGTAGTATAGAATCCATCAGTGTTGATTTGATAGGACTTAGAGGGAAAAAACTAAAAATGTTGACTTTCTATAGACCACCAGATACAAATATGGAGGACACATCAAGTTTTATGGAAAGGGTGATGAGTCTGTCTGAAAAATGTGATGTATTGGTTATGGGAGATCTAAATATGCCACAGTTAGATTGGAATAATGAAGGAATTAATAATACATCAGCAACTAGGCTGTTGGGTGAATTGCAATCAGCTGGGATTGTTCAGCGTGTTCATGAGGCAACGAGGAGGAGGAGTAATATATCAGACATTGTAATGTCAAATTTCCAAGAGGAAATAAAATAGTTAATAATTGGACTGCCTATAGGTACAAGTGATCATGATTCTATTACTTTTTATATTGATAAGACTAATAAGGTGATTAAGGGTGTTTCTACCCAGTTTCTTTATAATAGAGGGGATTATGGGGCTATTAAAGAGTCACTATTACAATATGATTGGGAGAATATAATGAATGACCTGACTACCCAAGATGCCTGGGATCTGTTTGTTAATATAATAAATAACCTGGTTGGCAATTTTGTAATTAAGAAAAAAGTATATAGCAATAGAGGGAAAAAGCCTTTTTGGTTAAATAAGAACATCACAAGGATAGTAAAAAGAAAGAAAGTACTATATAAAAGAATGAAACAATCTGATACAGTAGCTAATATTAAAAAGTATAAACAAATAGTAGGACAGATGAAAAGAGAAATATGTAAAGCAAAAAAAACAAGCAGAGTTTAGATTGGCCATGACTAAAAATGACGTAAAAGGTTTCTTTGCCTATGTGAATAATAAAAAGGGACAGAGTAGATCTGAGGGACCCTTAGTTGTGAGGGGAGAGTTAAGTAGTGATCCTATAACACTTTTGGAGGAATTTAGCAAGTGTTTTAGTAACGCCTTCACTAAGGGAAATCAAAATATGAGGGAGTAAAAGATGGGGTGGATAAATCACATGTAGAAGGAGTAATAACTGTGGATAAAGTAGTTAGGAAAATAAGATCCTTAAAGGTAAATAGGGCAGCAGGTCTGGAGGGAATTCATCCCAGGTTTATTAAGGAACTTGAAGCAGAATTGGCACCAGTTATTGCAATGATTGGTCAGAAATCATTAGCAGAGGGATATGTACCAACTGATTGGAGACTGGCCCATGTGGTGCCAATTTATGAAAAGGGGGATAGGAGCATACCATCAAATTTTTGACCAGTGAGCCTAACCTCAGTGATTAGTAAATTATTTGAGGGGATCTTAAGTGATGAAATAAAAAAACTTAATAGAACAGAAAGGATTAGTGGATAACAGCCAGCACTGTTTTGTTAAAAATAGATTGTGTGAAACTAACATGGTCTGTTTTTATGATTGGGTGTCTAGGAAGTTAGATCAGGGTAGGAGTATTGATGTGGTAATGTTGGATTTCAGCAGGGCCTTTGATAAGGTCCCTCATGGATTGCTGTTATCAAAACTATTGGATATGGGAGTGGATATAGGATTGGTGAGTTGGATTGGGCATTGGTTGATGGATAGGATGCAGAAGGTGAGAGTTCAGGGTTAATTATCTAAGGCAGTGAGGGTGGAGAGTTGGGTGTGCAGGGCTCAGTGATGGGACCATTGCTGTTTGGTATTTTTAAGAGTGATCTGAAATTAAATAGTGAGAATACGTTAGTTAAATTTGTGGACAATGTTAAAGTGGGGGAGTTGATACTTTTGAAGATAGACTGAAATTTGGACAGGACTTACTAGACATTGAGGAGTGGGCTCAAAAGAACTTTATGAGTTTTAATACTAATAAAAGTGCAATGCTGAGTATAGGAAAATATAACATAAAACAGGATTTCTATATTCAGGGTAGTAAAGTAAGATATTCTACCTGTGAGAAAGATCTTGTGTGTGTGGTGTGTGTGTGTATATATATATATATATATATACACACACAAAACAGAATATGAAAAATGGAACACACTGTAGAATAACAGCTAATAGATCAATGCATTTGGTAATTTGCATTAGAAGAAGCTTTCATACTAGGAATGCAGAAGTGCTCACTAAAGTGTTTAAATCATATGTTAGACCAACTTTGGACTACTGCTCCTCAGTTTGGAGTCCTTATTTAAAAAAGGATAGGGTTTTGCTGGAATGTCCACAAAAAAATTTAACTAAAATGGCATCAGGTCACAGGAGCCAACCATATGAAACCAGATTAAAATCAATGGGACTATGGTCCTTGTCAAATAGGAGGAAGAGGGGTGATCTGTTGCTTTTTTACAAAGTCTTGCATCAGGATAGTTTGAGCACTGAATTAGGCTTGCTATATAGGAAAAAGATATTTAACTGGAGAAAACATGATCAACAGTTAGTGAGTGAAAGGTGTAGCACTAATTTCAGAAAATATGGGTTTGTATGTAGGGCAACTGAATATTGGAATAAGTTACCAGCATATGTTGTGCAGGCAGATTCTTTCACTACCTTTAAGACCAGGTTGGATAAAGTTGGTGATGATTGTTACCTCCACTGAATTGTGGTGACAGCCTATAATAGGCTTTTTAGGCTCCTTGACTGTCTTAAGTAACCTTAGTATGAACCTTAGCATGAACCCTAAATGATGCATTAACAAAGTTTTTGCATAGAATTTCCTTATTTTTTGAGAAAGAATGTAAAAGTAAAAAGTCCCAGAAGTTGGAGGGAGCGCAGGACCTTTGGGCGCCGCGCTCCCACCAACTTCTACATTTCTGCATAAGATAAGACTACAAGTACTGAATATCATATGTATTGCTGTGCACGCATATGGGTGGGATCATGGGCCCCAAAGCTCCCACCACATTGAAAGAAAGTAAAGTGCAAGTCACCAGAGTGGCATAAGTCAACAGCTGTTTACATGTCAGACACGGAACCACAGGAAATGATCTCCATTACAGTAACGCTAGGCACCCTATAAATGTGAAGCCAGTACCACAATGTAAAATGCCATATGCAAAACATAAAGTGTCTGCAGCAAATTAATTTTTCAACACATAAACACCATAGTTCACTTGTACAGGACATCTCCTGAAGACCCTCCAAATTTCAATGTAAAAGAAACCGTTTCCAAGTATCAACATGTGAAAGTTTGAGATTTTCATTAGTTGGAGTAGACCACGGCAGTAAGGCTAGCTACTGTATAAATTTCAAGCCAGTATGAGAATGGAAATCTATGTCCACAAAATGTAAACTGTGCCACACAATATCTCCATAGAAAATGTGTTGTCTGACATGTAGCACTGTAATTCACATCTGCAGGACATGCCATCAACATCCTCAAAATTTCAAATAAAAAGACCAAACCGTTTCCAAGATATTTAAAGTTAAAGATTGTTAAAACTGGCCTATCTGTTGCATTAAAATCTGGCCATCTAGTCCCTCCCTCATGATCAAAGACCATGATCAAAGACTCTCATGATCAAAGAATTTGCAGGCTCATGATCAAAAAATTTGCAGGCTCACGATCAAAGAATAAAAAACAGTAAAACTTCATTTTTAGGCACAAAAACATGAAATCACCACCATGCCTCAATAGAACAAAGCCCCCTGAACAAAACCCACCCTCATTTGCCTTAATAACCCACCCCTAAGCTGAGAAAATTGTTTTTTTAACTGGCCATCTAGTCCCTCCCTCGCGATCAAAGATCGTGGTAAAAAAATCTTGTGATCAAAGAATTTGCAAGCTTGTGGTCAAAGAATAAAACATGGTGAAACTCAATTTTTAGGCAGAAATACATGAAACCACCACCATACCTCGAGAGAACGAAGCCCCCTGAGTAAAACACACCCTTATTTGGCTTAATAAGCCACCCCTGAGCTGAGAAAATTAAATATTTCTAGTCTCACCCTCATGATCAAAGATCGTAGTCAATGCCGGCCCACCGGCGCAGTGGTTGGATTTCTGCTTGCGGCGCCAGCGAGCCGGGTTTGGGAACAAGCCTGGGGAGCTGGAGGGCCAGCCGGGGGAGAGGACTTGAGCATCCTAGGGACCGCTCTTCCTCTCCGGGGGGGTGCCAGAGCTCAGCTCTTGTCTGGCCCCGGTGGAGACCCAAGGTACAGCAAGTATGATGCAGAACGGAGGGGCCTTTGTGCCTTGACATTGGGGGACATGGCTCATCCAGAAAATGGGAAAATGCCTCGCAGCCTCCTGGTAGACGGAGCACCAGGCCCCGACCCTCAATGCCCCTACCAGGCCTGGAGACAGCATCCCGACGAATACAGATGTTTCGGGGTGTGAGGCCCCCACCCCGTACCCACCTGGGGGGTACAGCCACGGCTCCATGGGGGATGGAGTGCTCCAGTCACCTGGTAGATGAGAGAGGGCTAATAAGGCCATAGGTGTCTCCCGAAGAGGGGGAGAGCTGCGAGGAGAGGGGGAACATAAAAAAAAAAAGATCGTGGTCAAAGAATCTCGCGATCAAATAATTTGCAGACTTGCAATCAGAGATTATTAGCGAGCCGCGATCAAAGAATAAAAAAGTTTAAAACTCTATTTTTTTTACCAATTTGAAAGAAACCAAAGGCATGGCTCAATTGAGCAAAGCCCCTGAGCAAAACCCATCCAGGTTTTACTTCAGAAGTCACTCCTGAGCCAAGATATTTGAGTTTTTCTGACCAGAAACTTAAAACAAGATGGCATTCTTCACGATCAAAGAATTTTCATGGTCAAAGATTCTTTGATCACAAGCCTTCAAATTCTTTGATCATGAGGAGGGACCAGATGGCAAAAACCCGATTCTTTGTTCGCAAAATAACCATATAAATTCTCCCTTTGACTTGTAATGGGAACTTAAAAGTTGAATAACTTTTGAATGGATTAATATTTTTTCACCAAATGAAAAGCAGCACGTTCCTTGACCCAAGCTCTTTCAGACAAGCCAAGTTGCAGAGTTGCACGCCACACAATAGCCATGCAGCGCCACAGACAAAATCCCCAAATCTGCCCACATAACTGACGAAAAGTGCATTTTTCAGCATTTTGGTGCACAAAAACCATACATCTGACCAAAACAAAATTTTGCAGATCAAGAGATCTACCATGCTCCACTGTGCATAACAAATTTCATGCAAATATGTTGAACAGGTCCAAAGTTACTAACATACAAAATTTTGAGTTTAACATAGAAGTGCCTACTCAATCCTAAATATAGGGGTGCGACCTTGACCCTATTATATATATATGTGTGTGTGTGTGTGGTGTAGTAGCACCCCTATAGTTATGTTTGAGCAGGCACTTTAATGTTAAACCTCAAATTTTGCACTTTAATAAATTTGCAACCATTCAATGGATTTGCAATAAATTTTTCATGTGCAGTGTGGTGGGATTTATCTCCTGACATGTCAAGTTTTGTTTGGTTGGATTGGTGGATTTTGAGCTGTGCATAATAAAAAAACATAAATATTCTCCATTTTTTGCAGGTTTTTTTGTGATCTCGCTGTGGCCAAACAGTTTGGAATTTTCATTGAGATTTTCAGGGTACAAATTGCTTGCCCCACAGAGGTTGTCTGCATTGGATTGGTGAAAAAAATATTAATCTGTTTCAAAGTAATTTCATTTTAAAATTTTAGGTTCTGAACATGTTCAGTTTACTCTTTTGGCTAGCATCCTGGAATGAAAAAGAAACTGACCTGATGAAAAAATAATTATTTTATGTGAGGGGCCAATCCTTTTTCATGAGAAGAAAATCCTTTTTTCATCAGTCGCCATCTTGTTTTTTATTTTTGCCTATAACAATGTGTTATAATTGTGCCCTGGGATGTCTTCTACAGACATCAAATCATGTTTCTTACTCATCGGGAACTGATGAACTGTACTGTGTTTTTATACTTTGTATGGGACCAAAACTTGTTTTTTTGGCCATTTAAAACCTTGTTTGCCACTCACTAAATTCCATTTTTGCCATCCTTTTTCATCATGGAGAAAAGGGAATCAGGCTCGCGAAAAAAGGATTATTGACTTAGATTTTTTTCAAATCCTTTTTGAAGAGCTGATTCCTTTTTTGCCATGCCAAAAAAGGTTACTAAAAAAGGAACTGGGTAGCAAAAAAGGATATAAGATATAAATTTAAGTCCTTATCCTTTCTTACAAGCCTGATTCCTTTTTCGCCATGATGAAAAAGGCTGTTGGAAAAGGAACAGGCCTTGCTGAAAAGAATTTGTACAACAACTCAGTCTATCTTTTTTTCACCAGACTGAATCCTTTTATCCTACAACAGTAAAGGAATGGTGGGATATGATTTCTACTGGCAAATTTTTTTTTTAGATGGTTCCTCAGAGGAACCCTCCCCCCCCTCATTATCATCCCTGGTGTCTAGTGGCAGCCCCCACCCTAAGTACCCATAATGTTGTTGTTTTATAATTTTTTTAAATAATTGTTCCCTTTCTTCTTTTTTTTTATCCCCACCTCCCTTTGGTGTTTAGTGGCAGTACCATAACCTCCATTTTTATTTCTATCAGTCCCTGATATCTAGTGGTATCCCCCCTTCCAGTGCCCATTTTTTCATTTCATTGGTGGTTAGTGGCTTCCCCCCATCATCCCTTGTCTCTTTTGTGCTGAAAATATGAAAAACGTTTCTCAATGTATTTTTTTAGAAGCTGTTAAAAGAAAAGTCCATCGCCGATCAGACCTGCACCTCCCACTCAATCTCCCACTGTGCACCCACCTCCCCACCCCCTTGACACCCCCACACTCACCTGAAGAGGTCTCAGGTTTGAGATGCGCTCTCCCGATTGAAGACATGTCTTGCTGTTGGAACCAGTGACTGTAATGTGTGAAACTAAGGTAAATGTGGTTTTACGTATTTCAAAAGTGGTTTGAACTGTTATGCATAACTCAGTCATTTTTTGAGATTTTAACCACAAATTTTCAACATATCCTTTTGTGGACCCCACCTCATGAATAATGTGACTGTCATTACACAACTCCTGCCCAAAAGGTGATTTCACAGTTGGTTGTCAAAATCACCTTTTGGGCATGATTTGACAATTTTACCTGACATTGTTCATGAACTGGGGTCATAAGAAGGCTATGTTGAAATGTTGGGGTCAAAATATGTAAAACTGGCAGAGATATGACCAGTTGTTGCATTTTTGTTACACACACTCGTAGCTAAGGAAATTTAAAATATTTTGACCCCAAAAGTTTCAACATATGTTTATTATTACCCTGCCAAATGTATGTCACAGCTGTCCTTTTTCAAATACTGACTGAAATGTGTTTTCACACCAGTGGTGCAGAATGGAATTGCAGTTATGCAAAATTACATGTTGGTGGGGATTTGAATATTTTCTGTATTAGGTGCATCAAGTGTGGTAATAACATAGCCATGCTGACAATTTCATCACTCTTGTCTTATAAATGGAAGCACATGGCCCCGAGGGTCCTGAACCTCCACAGCTGCACACATATATGCATCTATGGAGAAATGGGAGCACAGGGCTCAGAGAGCCATATGATGGATTTGCCTGAAATTTGGCATGCATGGAGCAGTACCATACATCTCTGGATCTGCCAAGTTTTGTAACAGTCGGATATAGAGTTGCGGAGCGACATAGCACCATAGAATGTGGTAATTATGCATTTTTGTGCATTCTTTGCTTGTGCCTACAGGTTGCACAGTTTGTGTGACTGGTACGAAACCTTCAGGAAACATGCAGCCGGGGTCCCCAATGTGCCTTTTGAAGAGTTCATGAAAAAATATGAAACGGATCAAAGGTTATTCAAAAAATAAGTTTCCCATTATAGTCAAAGGGAAAAGTTAACAAAAAGTTTGACAGTGTTGCAAATGCAGTTTTTAGTGTCACAAATGACCCCTGTAGTGTCTCAAATCCACCATCTTGTTTTCAGCTAGTGATCACAGAAATGTGTGGCATTTAAATTTGGGACCCTCCAGGGACAAAATTTTTGCTGCGTTCACCTAGTCAAGTCCTGAGGATGCTAGCCATGTCCTTTTTGGGGGGTTAAACACCCCAGAAATATGTTTTTGAAATTGTTGTAAACAGTAGTGTTGCAAAGTAGTGTCGCACAAGCGACACTTTCATGATTTTTTTTTGCGAAAGTGATGCAAATCACAACACTAATTAGTGACACTATGCCCAAAAGAATAGGAAATCTTTGCCACCTTGCTGCAAAAGAATGGTTTGGTCTTTTGGGCTGAAATTTGGTGGGAAGAAAGCCAATATCCCAGAGATGTGCCTTTTGGTGGTTTGGCGACCAAATATTAGAGGGCTGCAAAGTTATGTCACTCCAAAGTTGACAATTTTTCCCATAGGCTAGCATTACATCATCTGCCTCACTTTCAGGGGCCGTTTCTTAAAAATGCTTCGAGATATGGACTTTTCCTCAGAAAAATGCAAAACTAGCCAGGAAACTCATAAATAATATGACATTTTAATTTTTTTCTATGTCGTACGGTTCCTGAGATATAAGCAATTTAGTATTCCAAGTGTTCATTTTCTGCTCCGAGGCCCATTATTATGCATACATTCTTTGTATTCACTGTGCTTCTGAATGCACCATTTGGGGAAAACCAGGGTGTGCGTTTCCCTTACTGTTACAGTCAGTGTTTCTGCTTGCGTTTCGGTTACCGTTTGCATTACCATTTCCTTTTACCTCACCATGTGCGTTACCCATTGCGTTTGCATTACTGTCACCATTTGTATTTCCATTACTGATTTTATTTGTGTTTCCTTTTGCATCATTGTGTGCACTGCCATTTGCATTTGTGTATGTGCTTCAGTTTGTGGATGCGTCTCCCTTTCTGTTTCCTTTGGCATCATCGTTGGTGTTACTGTAAATGTTAGCGTTTCCAGTTGCATTACCATGACCATGTGCATAATGATTTGTATCTGCATACGTGCTTACGTTTGCACTTCCATTTCTGTTACTGTTCCATTTGGCATCATTGTTGCTGTTACTGTAACTGTTTCCATTTCCAATTGCGTTACCGTTACTGTTTGCGTGTTTGTTACCGTTTGCATTTTTGTTAGCCTTAGTGTTTGCATTTTTTGTACATTTCCATTGTCAATTATGTTACTGTTTCCTTCTGCATTGCAGTTGCCATTACCGTTTGCATTTCTGTTTGCATACCCAATTTTCATTTCACTCGGTCATGCAGTTTTGAGCAGCGAAGTTACAAAAAACTCACATGGTGGGCCCTGAGCTCCCACCACCACATTTCATTCAGTATTTATAGTGCACATTCTCAAAAAGAAGGGAAATTCATGACAAAAAACTCAGTTTAATGCATCAGTTTGAGTTGTTCCACAGCAACAATAATGAGGAAATTCAGTGTTAGGGTTGAAAACCCTAACTGCGCATTCCCGGCAGCACCACACACACATATACATGCAAGTAGGGGAAGGACCAAGGCAACACAACCAATCACACACAACCACCAGCAGGTAACAGGAATAACATACACCTATGTAAACCATAAAACCACACATCCATGCTCCCATCGGGCTGTCACATGGGGTCGTCACTGCTAACTCTCATCCTGGACATTCCAGGCACCACTAAACACATATCACTACAGACAACTGGATATCTTGGACCACACATTTCCACCAACACATAACACACACACTACACATATGGTATTTTGGGGTTCACAAGATCCAAAACAGGATTTTGCACAATCCTTGAAATACATTCCAAAATCACTTTCGCAAATGTGAAAGTGTCATGCTTTGACACTTTCTTGTTTGTGAAAGTATTTTGTGAAAGTATGCCCCTAATGACTGCACATCTTTGCCATCATTCTACAAACAAACGGTTGGGTCCTTTGGCCTAAAATTTGCAGGATGGCTAGACCTGGTCCCACAGATGTGCTTTTTCCCGCTATTATGCTAAAATACTTCAGGATTACAATGTTATACTGTTCCAAAATTGAGCAATTTGCCATAGACTAACATTGCAGCACCTGTCATGCCTTTCACCTCCCATATGTTGAAAACGCAGCGAGGTACACCATTTTTGCTAGTGCCAGCTTGGTTCACCTTTAGGTGAACTAACCTCAAAGAATAACCTTGTAAATAATGTATGATATCAGAAGTTGGATTTCTCCACTTCCTACAGTAACACAGGTATACACCTTCTGCTGGATGTGTGTGATTGGTTGTGTTGCCTTGGTCCTTCCCCTACTTGAATGTATATGTGTGTGTGTGTGGGGGGGGTAGTGCTGGTGGTGGTGGGGAATGCGAGTTAGGTTTTGAACCTGACACTGAATTTCCTAGCTGTTGTTACTGTGGAACAACCCTAACTGATACATTAAACAGAGTTTTTAGCCATGTGTATATATGTATATATATATATATATATATATATATATGTGTGTGTGTGTGAGTGTGTGTGTGTATGTGTATATATATATATATATATATATATATATATATATAAGTATATATACACACGGTATATATGCTTTGCAAAAACTCAATTAATGCAACATTTAGGGTTGAGGCTAAAGTGTCAAAGGTAGGGAAATTTGGCTTTAGGGTTTCCAACCCTAAAACCCCAGTGCCACCCCTAAAGCAAATCAGGGACAGAGTCTTCCTAGGGATTCTCAACCCTAAAGCTCACCCAGTTCTGTACACTCTGCAAACATACACAGCTAATGGGGTGAGCATTAGTATCAACAACCCCTAGGAAGACTTCTCCCCTGATTTACTTTAGGGCTGGCTTTGGGGTTTTAGGGTTGAAAGCCCATAGAGCCACATTTAACAGAGATTAATGCAAAGAATTTCCTTACTTTTTGAGATAATGTAACAGTATAATTTTTCTGAGGGACCACAGGGCCAAGAGGGCCCTGTGCTCCCAACCATCCTTTGTTTTTCAGATACTGTAATTGTATTCTTATTTACCTGTGAGAGTGTAGAGCCCAGTGTCCTGCATTCCTATCCCTCCACAGATGTGCATACTGTATGTATATACTGCTTCTAGAAGTGCAGCATCCAGAGGTCCTGCACTTCTATTTGTACCACAAAAACAACCAAATTGTCAGTATGGCCTTTTTATTATCCAATCTCATGAACCTGGTTATAAAAATGTTCAAATCCCCACCAAAACATCATTCCATACCACTATGAAGTCATTCTGTGCAAAGATCACAGAATTACCTTTCGGGATGTAGAAACACATTTTGGACAGAATTTGAAAACTGACATCTGTCACATTCATGATGTGATGTACTGAAATGGGCATGTTGTAAATCTGGGGCAAAAATATTGAAAATTACCAAAGTTAAGAGCCTGCATTTTCAAAATTCAATATAGGCTCTAACGTTTTTTTATATTTTTACACCAAATTTTCCAAATACAGTAGACTTCTTATGACCCCACCTCATTAACAGGGGCAGAGAAAATGTTCAACTCCAGTCAGAAAGGAGATTTTGCACAAAGACAGCAAAATCACCTTTTGGGACATTTGCCTAATGTCACTAGACTTGTTCATGAGGTGGTGTCACAAAAAAGGTATGTTGAAAATCTGGGCCCAAAATATGCAGAAATGGCCAGGTTATTCCACAAAGTTCAAAACCCCAATGAAATACATTGAACTGCATGGGCCCGATTCTCATAGCCTCTGTCATGGTGCAAGGGGCCTGCACCACAATGAATGTTGCAAGTTGCACCTTGCACCGAAAGATGCTGGTGGGAGTTATTCCCAAAGGCAGCCTGCAACAAATACAGGCTGCCTGCCCCAAACAGGTCTAGCACCACCCTTGTGCCCATGGACGGGCTCTGAAATGGCACAGGTTTGCATGCAGCAGACGCACGCACGCTGCCACAGCCCCCAAGTGGGATTCTCATAACACCACCAGTGGGAGAATTTCTAAGTTCCCTTAGACCAGCCAGTACTGGTCTAACAGTACTTAGAATGAAATCAGCTGGAGCAGTGTAGCCCATGGGGCACAGTGCCATGGGCACCCAACACACACACCAAGCCCTGACATACCTGTCATGTAGTTATAACATTTAAGCAACCTCGGTGGTCTAGTCGACCCTCTCATTGCCTCGATATGCCCATTATCCCATTGTAATAATTAGTGTACCTGGTGGTCTAGCGGTCCCTCCCCACCCGGATATGGCCAGTAGTCACTGTCATAATCATATAAAACCCTGGTAATCTACTGGTCCCACCCCAGCATCACACCCTGGCAGTTGTGCCCACCCACCCCCTCTCAACCTGTACCCTGAGCTAGCACTGGAACACCACTCCACTCATCACCTCAGCTGGTGCCTACTGAACTGTCATGAGCACATGTAGTATAATACAGTATGTGCAATGTGCGTGTATGGTATTATAATGCAAGTGGACTGTTGATGGGTCAGTCGGTGTCTGCTGTGGAGGTGAGTGGAGTGGTGTTCCGGCACAGACTTGGGATGGGTTGGGAGGGGGGGGTGGGCAAATTTCCAGATCATGGAAAAGGAACTGGTAGTCTTGGTGTCCACTTCAGCTCACCCAGAGTAAATTTCCCACTGCCTAACCCTACAGCATTTATCAAACTGTGGTGAATTACTTTATTAATATTTTATTACCAATGCCTTAAAGCAGCAGTGTTTTATGGAGAAAGTTTTGACCTATATATTTTTATTCCATTTTAGATTGCAAATTAACCCCGTCTTGTACAGTACCCTTGTTTCCTCATGTTTTTTCTGATTTAGCAATTGTTTCTACATTTGAAATAATAACAGAAGGACTCCTTTTAATACTTCATACCAGATTTTCATCAGTATTTGTAGCTATTTCTGAATAACTATTGTCCCATACAGTCAGGGAGCACTATCTGGTGCCTGCTAGTTTATAATACCCAAACAAGAAAAGTAATGTTAAACAGGCAGTGTTCAAAGACAACAGAGAATATTGATGAAAACCTAGATGGAGCTATATTAAGTAAAAAAAAAGGCTGTGCTCATGGTGAAGACTGGGCACTAGGCAAAATAGAATCCACCATTGCTAAAGAAAGTCAGCACTCCAAACCTCGGTGCTAAATAAAATTACTTTACTGATTTGCAAAAATCAAACCACAGTGGCAAATTAACCAGGTAAGGCTCCGGTACTGGACAACCAGCCCCAATGCTTCAAGGTGCAATGCTTCTTCATCTGGGGCATGGCTTACAATCCCAAATGTGGTCTTTTTATTTCCCTTCAGACAGGTGTGCTTAATCCAGACAAATCATTTAGAATACATTAGTGATGATTTTTTTTTGTTGTAACGTCTTTTTAACAAGTGTAATCACATTCCCAATTATCTCAAAGGCATCACACTTAGTTGCCATAGTAGATGCCTGAAAACACCATTGATGTCCTCTGTTATTAAAATCAGAAGCGTCCAGTCCAGCCAACCTTGGTAAAAAAGAAAAAATGAATCGGGGAGGAGCCACTACCAATCAAGGCTAATATATCAGAAAAACTGATTGGTAAATCACAGCCCACTCACCCAGTGTATATATAATAATTTATGTTTATTTCAATGGTATAATTGATAATGTATACATGTGGTACAGTCAAGATTTGCAGATGTTTCGGATAGACTCCTTCATCAATGCATGTCTGTAACACAACCTTATGACCAAAAAATAGATATATACATATAAACAATATTTTATATCACTGTCCTGTTCAAAAAGTAAGATCATTTTTTATATAAAATAACTGGTAAATCTCACCTTTTAAAAAAATTCCTTCACCACCATATGTGTGCAACATCTAGTGATCAATTAATTAACCATTGTAAATATACCTTTGTAAATAGGATATTTTTGTCCATCACTTAAAATATATGACTGTCCTGTAATATTTTTATATAGTTGAATCCATAAATCTTATTCTTTCTCTTCTTGTCATTAATATATCACAGTTTCTAAAGTTATTAAATATAAATATTCATTTAGTATATTTCACCAGGACATACTTAATATGCATACTCCAACTTCTGTTTCTTTGTTCAGTCTATTGACAAATTTATTCAAAGTCAAAAACATGTAATACCTCATTTAGAAATATTTCACAATCTCCTCAGATAAAGATTTCTGTGAAAAAATAGTGTTAGTGCATTACAAAGCTGTTAGGTTAAAAACTAAGGGCCAGATATTCAAACCTTTGCACTGAGCGCAAACCATTTGCACAGGTTTAGCGCAGGATAAGCGTGGGTTTGCTATATTCAAAAGGCCAAATAGTGTGCGCAAACTGCATTAGCACTGGGCAAACTCATAACACATGCAAGGGGCAAACTGAGGAGGCGTGTACATGAATACAGGCGCAATGTTACATTCAGTGACTAGCGCCATACAAAGTGGTTTTGCATGACTTAGCGTGGTGCACATTACCACCCAGGCAAAGGTAGTCTTAACTATGGGCAATCAGCTTTGTGTGACATTGTGGCTTTGTGCGGTGTTTGTGTGGCTTTTGCATGATTTTGTAGGACCCTAACAAATAAATATGACACATAGATGAAGCCAGACATGGAGGAAACGTGCTGCTCACTGATGGCATCATAATGATGCCATCATCTGTCACCTGTCCCAGCCATGCCAGGCAGTAAGTGGTGACCCTGCCACCTGTGGACAGCATGGCAGTGTGGCAATACAGCACACACCTGCAGGCCACTCTTCTATGGACACCAGCAGATGCCAGTGCACACATACAGCACTGTGGGCATGGAGGATGTTTAGGGGTGAATGTATGGGTGGCCAGACTGTGCCACAGATCAGGTGTGGACACAAGGCTAGGATACATCGTGCAGTGCACATAGGCCAGTATTGGGAATACCCCAACACCAGTGTGCTTTTCTGATAATATATACCCCCCGGCCATATACCGAACAGTTGTACAACTGCCACATCACACAAAGACAACCATGTATATGTCACTGTGAGCATCACATGACAGAGGTGCAGCATCTGTGGGTCACACAACAGCATAACAGTAATGTCCACTGTCAGTAAACACCTGAATGTTGGGCCTGTCACTGTGTATAGTGCAGTCATGATCACTGCCCTACACACCATAGGCAGTGCTGTCTCCACACACTACTGATTCCCTTGCTACTTTAGTGTCTATTGTGCACTGTAGCATGACCTACAGTGTGACAGTTGCATGCAGCACCACCACCATCTGTGCCTATGTTGTGTTGTCCCCTGGGGTACAATATTCTGTGCTGTGCTAGGCTGCTTACATGTAGCCTACAGCTATCATCATGCACTGCCAGACTGACCTACAGGTGGAGCTGCGGTCAGACCTGGCCAGCCCCGTACTTCCAGACTGACCTACAGATGGAGCTGTGGGACTCTGCAGTAACGCTGGGAAAACTGCATGCAAATCAGGGCATAATGAGATGCTAATCTGTATGTTTGCCCAGAGACTACCTAAGTAGGCTCATTTGCACGTCACTTTTGAATATGGCAAAGTTTAGTGCTGGGTAAATGTGTTTGCACCTGGCAAACGGTTTAGCTCCACGCTAAACCAGTGCAAATGTGTGAGCACTGTGCAAACAGTTTGAGGAATATTATACAGTTTTGAACACTGTACTTTCACATGCACTGCTGCCTGCAGCTGTACTGGGTCCACATATTTGCTGGCACACACATTGGCCACATAGTTCACCTCTACGTACCTTCACATCGTTGTGCACTGTGTTACTGTTGTGGTTTGTACTTCCTGGTTGCTATATTCAGAGCGGTCTTCTTCCAGGGCTAAGTTTGCCCTGTACTCCCAGCCCAGTTTGCCCAGCCTCATTCCCATGCTATATTCAGAAGCTGTTTGCCACAGCCTATTCCTTTTGAATACAGCTTACTTTTTACTCTGGGCTAAGTTTGCCCTCTGGGCAGTGCTAATTTAGCCCGGGGCAAAGTTTTGAATATCTGACCCTAAGTTTTTCAATTTATCTACTTTAAATTATTACCCTTCTTACTTAGTATATTTCACCAGAGCATACTTAAAATGTTTAAACTCCTGCAACTTTGTCCATTACCTGCTTAAACAGTGGTTGTTTGAATACGCAGTTAGAAAGACACAAACAGGAAAAGTACTTGCCATTTTACAGTCTAACAGTTTCTATTTGAGGATTTTTTAAGTAAGAAGGGTTATAATTTAAAGTAGATAACAAACTTAGTTTTTAACCTAATGGCTTTGTAATGCACTAATACAACAACTGATATTACAGAATTCAGACAGAAAGTGTACTTCATAACAAGGCACTGATACTAAAAATAAGTTTATTTTTTCATAGAAATCTTTATCTGAGGAGATTGTGAAAGTTTTCTAAATAAGGTATTATATGTTTTTGACTTTGAATACATTTGTTAAAAGACCGAACAAAGAAATAAAAGTTGGAGTATGCATATTAAGTATGTTCAGGTGAAATATACTAAATGAATATTTATATTCAATAACTTCAGAAACTGATATATTAATGACAAGAAGAGAAAGAGTAACATTTAAGGAGGCAAGTATATACAAATATTATAGGGCAATCATATATTTTAAGTTATGGACTAAAATATCCTATTTACAAAGGTATATTTACAATGGTTAATTAATTGATTACTAGATGCAGCACACATATGGTGGTGAAGGAATTTTTTGATATGGTGAGATTTACCAGTTATTTTATATAAAAATTATCTTACTTTTTGAACAGGACAGTGATATAAAATATTGTTTATATGTATATATGTATTTTTTGGTCAAAAGGTTGTGGTACAGACATGCACTGATGAAGGCGTTGATCCAAAGCGTCTGCAAATCTTGACTATGTCACATGTATACATATCAATTATACCACTGAAGTAAACAAATTATTATATATACACTGGGCGAGTGGGCTGTGATTTACCAATCTGTTCCTCTATTATTAAATACTTAAAAACATTTTTATTATCATTATTCACGTAATTGTCCCCTCCTGGGCAACAAAGCTGTCACTTAAAAAAAAACATTTATGCAAGAACCATTATAAATATTAAAGTGTCTATACAAAAATTAATTATAGCCACAATTAATTGCACAAAATTATTAAATGTGTGTGAATTCTAAGTGATACTGAAGGAATGGGTTTGTCTCCACTTGTGTCCTATGTTTAGTGTCTGACAGCATCAAAATACCTTGACACTAATTGTGAGCAGGCATGACTAACTAAGGGATTCATTTTAGGAGCACCCCCCCTTCCCGCAGTCAAGCCATCAGGCAGAAAATATTTCCACAAGGACTAAAGTGTCTGTGTGAAAATAATTTATTAAAACCACAAGCAGCTAATGAATTTTGCACTACATTGTAGTTCCAAACATTCATTCTTCCAACTCCCATTACTACTAGTATACTTGGTGTCTCAAATAATCAATTTTAGTTTTAATAATTTTTGACTTAAATATAGTTGTAATAAATATATACTATAGAACTCGTTTATAATTTCTGGACTTAAGCTCTTCATTTTACTTGTTCCAAATCATACCGTGGAGTGTCCGTCCTTCTCTTACTTCACAATGTGAAGCACTTGAATTAATTCAACAAGCCTTGAAGGTAAATAAAATTAACAAAACAGAAATGCTACCACTCCATGGAATCATTGAACACTGAATGTTTTAAACATTTATAACTTAAATATCCACATGGATTCCTTGTTGTCCAAAGAGTGATGTCTACCCCCACCCCGAAACTTGAGAGGTACATGATCCATGGCCATATAATTAATTGCATGGTTCTTTGTCTCAGCAAGCTTCATTAAGTATTCACCAATAGGATGGGATACATCTAACTTGTGAATAGCCCTGAAGTGTTCCTGTACTCACTCCTTGAGAGTCCTTGAGGTTTGTCCAATATAAACTTTCCAGCAGGAACACCAGAGGGTATAAATCACAAAACGGGAGCTACAAGTTAAAAATTATTAATCTTCACTTCCCTTACTCCCGAACTGGCAGGATTTTCAAAATTTGTACCTTCAACTGCATGTCTACAAGTTATACAATGTTTGCAATGGTAAAAACCCTGCAGTTTCTTAGTTAAGCAATTACTTTGAACCTTGTCACTTTTAAATTCACTGTATGTCCATAAATCTCTGAAGCATTTCCCTTTTCTAAATGTAACAAGTGGTCCCATTTCTTTTACTTTTCTGAGACCCCGTCCGTCCCCAAGACATGCCAGTGTTTTTTGATTATTGTTTTTACATTCACAGAAACTGGGCCATAAGTCAATACACAGGTTATTTGTTCTATCCCCTCCACTTGCTCCTTATAACCTATTAGATCTTGTCTATACAATTTTGCACGTTCTCTAATTCCTGCTGCAAGAGATGTTCAGTGTAGCCCCTGTTTCTTAGCCTCTGGAACAAATCATCCTTTGCCATACATTTCTATTTGACTAAGTGTCCATAAGGCAAATTTTCCGTTGTATGTTTCAAGTGAGCACTGCAGGCCATGTAAAATGCTATTCAACACTGCGATTTTCTGGAAATATTTGGTTTGGACTGTTTTCCTCAATCCTAGGTATGCCCTCCAAAGTAATAGCCAGAAAATTGATGCACTTCCTTTTTTCTTTTTCCATTTAAAGTTTATTAGAAAGGTTTTATGATACAGAGGACAGATATACACATTTCAGATACCTTATACATTGGACAATGTATTAGAATGAATCTGCCCACCTCCCTCCCTCCCCATACCTCCCTATACCTACCTACCCACCCCATTAATACATTATTATTATTCTAACCGTATTCCTCAAATCCTTACAGCACAATCAATTTAAATAGGGAAAATACATATGTGAAACAGAGTACAGCAGCAAAGATTAATTAGATAGAGTATAACGTATACAGTGAGTCCCAGATTTTGTTAAACTTTCCTGATCTATTATTCAGGTTTGCTATGATCTGCTCAGTTCTAGGATTGGCCAGTAATTATGTTACCCACTCTCCATATGAAATGTCCTCCTGATCCACCCAGTGCCATAATACCAATTTCTTTACACACTTAGAAATAAGAGCCATGCAATATTTCCTGCTAAGAACCCTTATCTTTGAATAATCTCCTAAGAGACATATTTCAGCTGTAAATAGGTCTTGTAGACCCAAAGTAGGATCTGCTGTATGCTGAATGGCTGTCCAAAGAGGTGTGACTTTAGGACAGGTCTAGAATATGTGGTATAATGTACCTTCATGTTGAAGGCATCGAGCACATGGGGTGAAGGCATCAATCCAAATCTATCTATTTTTTGCGGAGAAAAATATAAATTATGCAGGATATGCAACTGCATCAGTCTTAATTTATCTTGGATTACACATTTGTGACAATTATACCCAAGAATTCACCAGTCTATGTTAAGATCAGGGAAAAAAAGTAGACCAGTAATGGATCAGTCCAAATCAGTCCGGATATAACCAGTCAAACAATATTCCATAGATTTTGGAAACTGCCTTTGGATGACCCACTAATTGAGACAGTTCTTTAGGAAGGGAAGGGGATACTACTAACTCAGGGTCTTGTCCTAAAACTTTAATTAGTAAGTGTCTTAATTGAATGACCTTAAAATAATAGTTATTTGGAATCTTAAACTTCTGTTTGATATCATTAATTGATAACCATGACCCTCCTTCATCCATGAACTTGCTAATATGTATCTCCCATAAGTACGGTAATCAGTTTGGGGAAATAGTTTTATCATCTATTTTAAAATTTGGGTTACTAAATAAGGGTTAATTAATAACTATTTTATTGTTATATTTAAGAAAGTGGCGGAGTTGAGAATAGATCCTTGTAGACAAGGCTATAGGGGTGTTTTTTAACTTAATGGGGAGATAGCCCTCTCTAATATGAAAAAGAGCTTCCAAATCTAGGCTGCAGGCCTGTATTTGGGTTACTTCTATTTTAAGCCAGGATGGAGATTGATGTGCAATGTCTGGTAATAGCCATCTTAAGTATTTATTATTATGACTGGCCAAAAAGTAAAGCCCTAAGTGAGGCAGACATAAGCCTCCTCTAAGTTTAGGTGCCACTAATTTAAGAAATGAAATTCTGGGGGTTTTATTGGACCAGATAAATTTAACAAAAAGGCTATGTACCTTCTTAAACCAGGATAGAGGAAGCCGGGTATTAAGTAGTGATAGGGGATAGAAAAGGTGTGGAAAAATGTTCATTTTCAGTAAGCTGATCCTGCCCCAAATTGAAGGTGGAAGGGAAGACCATCTGCTAAGGTCTTGGGTGATTAGGTGGATCAGGGAGTCTAGATTTAACTTTAATGAATGTCCAGAGTGCTTAGAGAGCTTAATTCCTAGATATCTTAACGTATCCTGTTGCCCGCAAAGTCCCAATTTCACAATATCTGCTTTGAACAATTTGTGGTTAAGAGGGAAGACAATTGTTTTACTTACATTAAATTTATAATTTGAGATTTGGCTAAATGAGTGTATGATATCTAACATTTGGGGATGGAAGTAGCAGGATTCAATAACTGCAGGAGGAGGTCATCCATGTAAGCTGAGACCTTGATCTCACAAGGATGTATTGGGATGCCTTGTATTTCAGGGCAGGCTTGCAATTTGTGGATTAATGGTTCCAAATATAAATTGAAAAGTAGTGGGGAAAGGGGGCATCCTTGTCTCATTCCTAAATAAAGAGTAAAGGGTTCTGAGGTGACCCCATTACCTGATGCTCGAGCAGTTGTAGACTGATATAGAGATCCAATCCATTTATAAAAGGTACATGGAAAATCAAAAGCTTTGGGAGTCTGAAACATGTATTGCCAATTAACCCAGTTGAATGCCTTCTTGGCATCCAGAGACACCAAAGCTGCAGGAAAAGGGGTGTCTCTGGATGCCAAGAAGACATGGGACAGGGTACGAAGGTGATCCACTGAGGATCTGCCCTTCATAAATCTGACCTGTTCCGGTCTGATAATGGTAGAAATGATTGAACTAAGATTGGCAAGCAATTTAGATAAAATTTTTACACCTTGATTCAGTAGGGAGATAGGGAAAATTGATACACTTCCTAGCATTCTGTGCTGTGAAACAGTGCCCCAGACCATTGTTACTGATCTACGTCACAAAGTCATGAACACCCACCCCAACTCCCCCCCACACCCTGATCAGGCCACTAGCACAGCCATCCACTCACCTCCATGGTCAGCAGCCTAACTTGGCTTCAATGGATGAGCACATGCTTGTACAAGCATGTGCTCATTCATTGAAATGCTACTGTGCTTGTGCACTTCAGTGAATGACTGTGTGCTTGTACAAGCACGTGCTCATTCATTTTGGTGTTCAGTCAGTCTGCCAGGTATGGAGATGAGTGGAGGGCTATGCTGGTGTCCAGAGCAGGGTGGGTGGTGATAACAGGGTGGGGGGTTGGGGTCCACTAGACACCAGGGAGTGTTTTTTTTTTTTTTTTAAGAAAGAATCAGGGATCCGTGGGGATGGGGTCAGGGGAAATGTGTTGGGGGTGTACTACTGTTCTAAATTGGGCTGGTGATTGACAGGGAGCCACTAGACACCTCAAAGGCCACAATCAGCAGCCACTACTGCTTTCTCCGGCCCAATCACAAGGTAAAAAAAAAGATATGCCTTTTTCTTGAAAAATGCAGCACTGGGGGAATGGGAACCCCCAATATCACTATTATGTTTGGGGGGTAAACAATGGGGATGGGAATCAGATGGCAGTGGGTACCACTAGACACCAGAAAACTACACAAAGAATGGGGACAGGGATCAGATGCTGGGTGGTGCCATTAGACACTGGGGAAAATTAACTGAGCAACAGAGATGGAGATCACAGGGTGGGGGGGTGCCACTAGACACCAGAAATAATTGAGTATACAACGCGGACAGAGATCAGAAGGCAAGGTTGCCACTACACACCAGGGAAAATTGAATGAACAATGGGGATGGGTATCAGATGGCAGGGATGTCACTAAACACCAGGGAAGCTACACAGAGAATGGAGACAGGGATCAAAGGGTGGGGGGTGCTACTAGACACCAGGGAAAATTGATTGAACAAGGGGGACAGGGATCGGAGGGTGTGTGGTGCCACTAGATACCAGGGAAACTATATAAATAATGGGGACAGGGATTGGTGGGTGGGGTGTGCCACTAGATACTAGAGAAAACTGATTTAACAAGGGGGACTGATGGTGATGGGAGGGAGCCACAAGACACCAGGGAAAATAATTATAATAACAGGGGCAGCCATTAGAGTGCAAGGGTGCCACTAGGCACTAGGGAAAGGAGTTTGCCATCATGAAAAAGGATCTTTTTACATTATTCGTGATATAAAAAAATATTTTTTGTATCACGCTATACAAAAAAAGATTTTAAACAGCCAAGAGAGACATTTCAAGGGCATTACTTCAACTGCAAACTGCAGAATCCTGCAAAGGGAATCCTGATAGGCAAGGTACATGTGTTGGTAGCTCCCCTGCATCTCATTTTTTGGGCTTTACAAATTTGAATTTAAAGAAAAAATGAAAAGAAGATGGTGGCCAAAGGAAAAAGAATTTCCCACTCATGAAAAAACAGGACATCAATATGAAAAACAAATGTATTTTTTTCATTTAATTCTGCTATTTTAGGTGCTTACTGAGCATGCTCAGAACAATTTTTGTAATTAAATAACTTAGGAACAGATAAATATTTTTTCACCAAAGCAGCAACAGGCACATCTGTGGGTCAGCCCCTTTCTACCCTGAAAATGTCAGACCAAAATGCCAAACCATCTGGGTAGTAGACAAAAAAGCAAAAAAATCCCATTCAAACCAATGGGGAAAAAACTACGAAAAACTAATTTTTTTTGCTATCCAGATCTCAGACACTGCACTTCCAACTGGAACAAAACCTGGCACATCCAGAGGTCTACCACACCAGACAGTACAAGTAAAATGTCATACAAATCCATTCAATGGTTGTAAAGATATTAAAGTGCAAAATTTCTGGTTTAACAGTCACCCCAGAGTCACCCTAAATATAGTGTTGCTATGTGCCACTATAATATACATATATATATATATATATATATATATATATATATATATATGTATATATATATATATATATATATATATACTAATTTGCATTGACTGTAATGTGATTCTGCCTCAGTATACCCAGGTATACCTCAGTACTGAGCAACTTTCGTATGACTACCCATCTATCTATCTATCTATATATATATATATATATATATATATATATATATATATATGTGTGTGTGTGTGTGTGTGTGTGTGTGTGTGTATATATATATATATAATGTGTGTATATATATATATACAGTATATATGTATATATATGTGTGTGTGTGTGTGTGTGTATATATTGTAAAACAACAAAAACACGGTGCTGCATCAGCATGTGGTCTAAAAGCAAAACAAAATGGTTATATTAAATGCACACTGAAAATAGAAAATAGAGTTAAAAATCTCCGTTTTGACCTTAAGTCTTCTTCAGGAAATATCTAAAAGAGAAAAAAAACAAGTTAGTGTAGAGGAGAGGTAAAATGAGAGAGATATATATGTGGAGAAAGAAGAAGGGGGAGGCTCAGGGAGAAGAAGTGATAAATGGTAAGATTAAGAGAGAATCTGTGAAACAAAAAGGTGATGATGGGAAAGATAAAGCGTAATGGGAGAGAAAGAGCTGGGGAAGTTCCCAGGTGGAGACTAATTAACAGGGCCTAGTAAGAAGGCTGAAAGGTGACAAATGTGTGGGAAGGAGACAGAAATGGAGACATACGGTGAAAATGAAAAATAAATTGGTACAAAAACAAATTGACTTTAGGGAAAAAAGGGATGGCTGAAAGATGTTAGTGAAAAATAAGTCTATCATTTAAACCAGAGGGCTGCTGGGAGCAAAGGCGGATGATTAGCTTGGCTTCCATTTTTTTCTATGGTCAGGATCCCGGAAACTCTGCTGAAGGACACAAACAGAAAGGTAATTGACATTGTGGTCCCTGGAGATAAAGTGGGATGCAATGGGTTTAGCAGTTTCACCATTCCTGACTGCTCTGTAATGTTCCCTGAAACGGTCAGCAAGAGGCCTACCAGTTTCTCCGATGTAAATAGCTGAACACTTCCTGCAAAGAATACAATACACCACATTAGTGGAGGTGCATGAGAACTCCTTGGTGATGTGAAAAACACCTGTAGGCTCCCGAATCTCAGTCACACTGGAAATAAATTTGCAGGTGTAGCAGCGAGTCCTGTTGCAAGGTTTGGTACCTGGGGGGGAGGAACTGTTAGGGGTGGGTAGGCTGCTTTTAACCAGGAGATTCCACAGGTTAGGTGGCCGGCGTTAGGAGGCAATAGGTGGTTCTGTAAAGGAAGCACCAATGTTAGGGTCAGTTTGCAAAATGGGAAAGTTACTAGTGATGATCCTGTGAAGAGAGGTGTGCTCTGATGGAAAGGAAGAACTAGTGGAATTCGCCATTGTTCTTGTGTGACAGTATCCCTCCTGCGGGGGTCAAGGTTACGGGGCATGTTACTGACCCGGGAGAGTGCTCTGTCCACTGTGCTTTTAGGGTATCCCCTGTTGATAAAAAAATTGCATTATTTGGGTCTGCTCAGCAAAATCATCCTCTTCACTGCATAACCTGCATATATATATAGTATACACCCCTGACAATGACATTTCGACCATGGGGTCCCCTACAGCGATTACAGTGCCATGTCACTGTTGGGAACCCGCTGGAACCCAGCACTGTCTGTTGGGGGTCCTGCACCCCCCCCGAATCAGCTCTAATTTGGAGTTGAGAATTCTAAGAGCGGGGGGTGCCAGGGCACAGCCCCCTGCATGAGGGGTTTGGGGCACGAAGCCCCCCCCGAAGAAAACACTTGTTGTTCTCCAAAACCGGCAGCTGACTACAAAATGCGGTTGCCCTGGCGGTTTTGCTGTCAGGTCATTCGACAAACATTTTGTTGACGACCCATTGTAGATCCTAGATAGATAGATATATGTATATAGATACATATATATATATATATATATATATGGACATACGTGTGTGTGTAGACTCACACATACACACACACAGATACACATACATATGAGAGGAATAATGAAACCATAAAGGAGTTTGCCAACATTATCAAAACAGTCTATGATAAGAAGAAGGATTGACTTCCTTGTTCTTTTTCCCCCAATGGTTTTTGATCTGATAGATCAAAAATATATCAAAAAATTACCCCACTGATCAAGAATCTGTACGAGTGTGGGATTACTTCATTGAAGGGTATTATTAATTCAGATGGTCTCTATCCAAGGAACATTTAGAATACAAAAGTTATGAATTTAAAAATTGAATGGTTTGATTATCACTCATTGAATATATTATTCAAGAGATTTATTCAAAAATTAGACATCACTTTGTTGAATAACTGGTCATCTATGGTCAAAAGTAATGGAGAAATCATTAAAAAGTAGACTAAAAACACAGCCTCAAAATGTACAATTGACAAAGTTACAGTATAGAAAGAAAAATCCTTTAAACAAAAAAGAAGTGTATGAGTTATGGAAAAAAGAAGCTCACTTTGAATGGGATAGGAATAATTAGTGTAAATGTTAACTGAATGCTAATAAATAATACAATTATGTGAAAAAACAAAGCCATCCGATATAATCCCTAACTATTTAGGATTTATAATTACTGGATGACTAAATTATTGAATCTGACTAAAAGTACTGTCAAATGCCCCAATACCCCAACACAGGTTAATACAGCGTTTCTCAAAACTTTCTCTCGCTAGCAGAGTCAGTCATTTGTAGCACACCACCTTATTGGCCCTTACTCTGTGTGTGTGTGTCGGGGGGGGGGGCTGAACACATCTACAAACATGGTAGCTAAAATTTTATGGTACCAAGGATGAGTGCTGCTCACCTGAAGTAATCACTTGCCTTTTGCCCTCCTCACATGTAAGTTCTTACTTTTTTAACTATCTGGTTGATCCCGCCTTTTATAAACACAAAAAAAGCTATCTGGTTGATCCTGCCATTGTTGTGCTTTGGTCAGCACTTTGACCCCACGATCATGATCTCTAAAGTGACTGACAAAACTTTTCTCATGGTCATCACTCAGCAGTAGCATTTTTTTTAAATAAAAAAGAAGCAGGAAGAAATGTCCTTACTGGACACTGTGTGTGTGTGTGTGTTTGTGTGTGTGTGTGTCTGACAGTATGACAGAACTGTGTTGTCATTCATTACCTGCACCAGTAATTATAAAAAATAAAGGATAGCCAAAGGTGTGTTTAAGGATTTGTTTTACACACCCTTGGTGTGTGATGACCTCATAAACCTCTCGAGCTTCACTCTCGAGGTCTATGGGTCATCACACACCTCAGGTGTAAACAAAAACCCATAACACACACTTGCCAATCCATTATTTTCAATAGTATACTCCAAAGAGGTTGTATAGGATGGGATTTGTTTTATCTACAGCATGTTGACACAATTGTGAGAAGGGGGAAACGTAACCCATGGATGGTGGGACTAACAAATTATACAATGTTGGTGGATATTTATACACCATGAATCTACAAGTTTTTAAAGCAATCCATACTTTTTGATTTAACCACACTTGTTTTTAATGATTTTACAAATTTGGAACTCACTAAGGGAAAGGTTTTGGTACACAGTGACTCCTATAGCCATGACTACCATAAAACAAGTTCTGGAAAACTGGAATGTCCCACAGCTACAATAATTACATATTTATAGCTGTAACAATCATTTTTTTAAAATGTATTGAATGTGGAAAGCTGTTCCTGAACCAGCAGAACATCATGAGAAAATTAGCCCACTATGGCAATAATTTAAGTTAATATTCTCACCACCTTTGAGAATATAAAGAATATTAATGTGAGCTGCCATATTGTCTTTTTGTTTGGTTTTCTTTTATCACTTAGCAATGCTTATGAAAAAGTGTTACAGAAATGTATGAGGTGGGTGTACATAGTATTGTATTTGGGCAATAAGACCCAGGTTGGGCCTAATTATTCTGAGAACAATGTACAAGCTGTATTTATGAACAAAGGAAACCTATTTTTCTGGCAACTGTAATAGTTAAGGAAACAGACTTGCTTTGAAGTATTTTAGGTCACCATTGTGGTGTTACAGTGGATACTAGGGCTGTGCGAATACCTTTTCCAGAATACTTTGCTGAATATTCGGTATTCAGTATTCAGCCAGAAAAGGTGTTTTTTAAGGAAACTTAAAAAAAGTACTTTACCAACACCATTAATCACCCATTGAACCTGGTGTACCATATACACCTCAATGACACTTCAACCACCAATGTAGAGCTCTCACTAATGCAACACAGACTTCATGTGGTATACTTGATCCACCATATCACACACATAGCACTCTGAAAACGATATCAAACATTGCATTGGGTCAGCACTAGAGGGTGTTCATGGTCACAGACACGGGGTAGAAGGTGATTTGGCCACGGGCATAGGAATAGTCATAGCAGTGGCTGCCGTAGTGATGACAACTGAAAGGGTGGCTACTGCATGAGTGGCACCAGTGGTGGGAAGTACACTCGCTGTGGATGTAGCAGCCATAGTGGTAGCAGTAGGAACACTGGTGGTGGTGTATGCTGCTCTCTGCACTAAGCATGTATGCTCTAACGACCACCTACTACTGCACAAAAGGATGTGACAGTGAACGTACAGATGGAACAGGTGGTGACACTAGTAGCAGTGGTACTGCTAGTGGTGTTAGTATTAGTAGTACTAGTAGTACTATTCCTAATGCTACAAGAGCTAAAAGGATTGCTTGGGGAGAAAAACATTTGAGCCCGCTGAATAAAGAGAGACACCTGTCTGTCATTGTCTATGTAATCTATCTCACCACCTTCTCTGAAATTGTGTTATGTATCAATAATATACGGTGGAGAAAGATGAGATGCAGTTCAGTAATTTGCAATAAATGGCATAGGGCTTTTGACCTACAAAGCCCTACATGGACAGGGACCTGGTTATCTGCAAGAGCTCCTGGTTCTGTACAGCCCTGGCCGACCTCTCCGCTCCACTGACGAAGGGTTGTTAGAGGTTCCAAAGGTGCAGTTGAAGACATTTGGTGCAAGTGCTTTTATGTTCGTGGCGCCATCCCTGTGGAACTCTCTACCTTGTCAGATTAGAGAGTGCAGGACTGTGGAGAGTTTCAAGACCAATTTAAAGATGTATTTATTTAAACAGGCTTTTAATATTTGAAATATTCTGAAATTGGAAGTTTGTAATTGAAGTTATGTGTTTTTATATGATTTTATTGAATCGCTTTAAAATGCTATATGTAAAGCACTTTGATACTTTAATTGTGCTATACAAATAAAATATTATTATTACTAAAATATTGGATGACTAGCAGGCTTAATTGTCATTAAATTACACTGCTTCGTGCAGCATACTGCGGCATTTTGCAGTAATTTTGCAAGATACTGTATTTCATACTGTCTAGTGCCACTGTATGAAATGTGTTTTATAATCTTTATGCAGTGTTTCATCCTTGGCATGATAGTTTTGGATTGTTTTGTTACAAGGCCATCTCAGTCTCATTTTTTATAACTTCACTTATTTATGGTGTGTGTTTCTTTAATGGTTGTATTTTCACTGTGGGTTTGTATGTTCTCGACATCCACCCTGACAAAGACCAGGTTCTGATCAAAGCACCAGGGCTCTGTTGACATTCTCTAGCCTTAGCTCAAATAAATGTATTGGCAACTTTAATTTTCACTGCTCTTAACTGTATTTTGTTACTTCTCCCTCCCCCACAATGCTTCCATTGTTCTGCATAGACTGTTTGGGGGTTTGGTAGCCCAGGGAAATCACCAGCAGTAATTGCCTGGACATGCTGTACATTTGTGGGTCTATAATCTTGTCCCTCACCACTTGGGGCCAGCGGTGCAAATGCTTTGCTGTGGCTGTAGCAAACCCGTTTTCAAGGTTGCTTAAGACATGATAGATCAGGTTAGTAGTGGCTACTGTGTAAAACACAAACTTTTACTACAGAGTACCTGTGTGTGTGATGCTTTACTTAGTGCCTGTGGAACTTCAGTAATATGCTATACTGTACCACAAAAAAGTAGCAGCAAATAAAAATACTGCTACTAAAAAGGGTGAAGAAAAGGGTAAACTTTTTAGTCAAACATGGAACCGAGCAAGGAACTGACAGATGACATATAGTCAGTTTAGCAGTATAGCCTAGAGGTTAACGTAATGAACTGTGAACGAGCTTGGTACTTCCAGAAGACCAGATCTGGGTTTGATTCTCACAACCTCCACTTGCATACTATGTAACTCTGAGCAAGTCACTTGACTGCCCAGTGCTCCCAGGTCACCCTTGAAAACAGGCATTTATGCCTAGTGGGCCTTACCCAGTTACCAAAGACTAAAATAAAAAGAAAAAAACCTCAGTGAGACAATCCTGCCCTACTAAATGCAATAGTTTAGCAAAACAACAGCAAACAATAAAAAAAAATGCATGTGCACAGCTGTGCACTCACAAGGCACAGACTTGGGGGGGATATATTTCACATGCACAGGTTAATAGTGTGCCGTGGGATGCGGAAGTTGGGGGGGGGGTCTACCAACACACTCCTCATGTGTACAGGGATCCAAGCCCAGAACCAGAGGATTAACAATAATAATTCAGTGAGTCAAGCCTGACTGGCTCGGAATTGAAGAAGTTTATTTCAAAATCTGTGTGCACACAGCTGTGCACACGTGTGGCCCTGCCGCATGAAAAAATATATTAAGCATGCACATGCAGGGCAAAACTTAACAAAATCAAATATTATGCATGTATGCAGCAAATCATATGCAGTGACCTGCAGGAGTGGGAGTTTGCAGACACCTTCATCAGTCAAGCAGGGAACCAAGCTTGGAAGTGGACAACAGCAAAAAAACAAGACACTAAAATATGCTTCACCCAAAAAAATCACATTGGAGCTATGCCAGACAGCAGCAGAGAAGGGGTGTTAGCAGACAGCTCTCCTAGTCCCTGTAACAGTACAGCAATAAGGACAAAAATACAAGTCAGAAGCCAAACATAGCTTTTCTGACATTGATCAAATTAAACTGACCCAAGAAAGCCTGTGAAGCAAAAATCTATTTCTTTTTTAGCAAGTTTAAGGTCTCAGAAGTACTGAAGAGCAGTTCTCAGAAACCACTGTCTCCTGTCTTCTACCAGCTCAGAGTGAAGATGTCACATGGTGTGCTTGCCTTTGAGCTCAAGAAATGGTATTTGATTGGCTAACAAAGCTCTGTGAGACTTGGAAATCTCATCAAATAGTAGTTCCCGAATAGTGGCCGAATACAGAACTTTTCGGAAAACGCATCTGAATATTCGGGAAGCCTACTATTCGTGGTATTCGAAAAATACTATTCGGCCCATGCACAGCCCTGGTGGATACTATCATGTGTTGACAATTTTTTTTTTGGCTCTGTTAATGTATAATGTTGGTACATCTTTCGCTGAAGTAGTTACTCTGTATGATTGTGAATTTCAAACAATAAAATAAGATTTTAAAAAAATAAATTATTTTTCAACTAGTCATACTCTACACTTTAGCTCTAACTGATTGTGAACTGCAGTGCAGCCCATTTAAATGAATAGCCCTCAGTAAAATTGAGTGTATTCATTTAAGCTGGTTATTCTTGTAAATGAGCTGACCTTGGCTGAATGTGGCTTTGTTTGAAAAAGGCTAACTCAAGGCACGTATTATAAAAAAAAATGAGGAGTGAGTTTACTGTACAAATTCTATACCTTAAAATAATTTAAAATACTTTTTATTCATTTAAAGCATTTTAATCATTATGTTAGCTGTGCTTTTACTGTTCAGGTTTCATAAACAGTCCATCAGGTGTTGTTTAATTGGAAGGCTGGGCCTGTGGTTCAATGGACAAGCAGCCAGCCACTCCCACTTCCTGACCTATATAAGCAGTTCCTCTTAGTCTCCTTCTAAAGCACTTTTTCTTTGTCAGCCAGAGCCACTGTTGGTCTGTTCTCTGCAGCTGGCCGGGCCCTACCCCCCTCCACCTTGCTGCTTCTGCTTGTCTCTGCTGGACTTCTGTGTTTGTTCTCTTGCATCTGGTTTGTATTTTGCTCTGACTGTGTGCTTCTTCCAGTTGTTCGTTCCCTGTTTTTCTGTGTTTGTGTGTCTTTGGTTTTGCCTTTTGGGGGCTTTGTTTCGAAGCTCCTAGCATATTGCTAATCCAGTGCTCATGCTGCTTGCTCTCAGTTACACACAATGCTTCTGTAATCATTATCTGTGTGTTTCAACTAAAACCACATAGCTGCTCTCCATGCTACACACTTAATTGTTTTTCACCTGATTCAGGCTCACTTTTAACCTTAGCTATGCAGCTCAATCATGCTTTCTCAACTCATTCTACCTACCTCATTGCTGAAGTTTCATTGCATTGCCTTGTGATGGCTACTTTCAGAGCATTGCACCTCCCTCCATTCTATGTTTATTGAATTTTATGACTCATAGTTACTCAATACAGATGCGGCTCTCTATGTTTCTACACTGCTATTATACTTTGAGGTCAGCTAAGCTACTGCTACTGCTGATGCTGTAAACTAGTTTCAATATCTGCATGTGGGTCTCGGTGCCTTCCATCACTTTCTTGTTTTTCCTATGGTGGGGACGTGGAGGTGTTGGGGCAGTCATCGCCCTGTGTGGCTACTTACTTTAAGTTCTAAACCCTGCCTCCACCACTGAAAATTCTCAGACTATTTGTCACCTTCATTGGCTTTCTTGAATGCCTAGCTGGCTTGCCCCATTATTCATATTGCTGCTATGTGCAGGTCTGACTATTGCTACTCTGCCTTATTGACCTACGTTCAGGTCCACTCTTTGCTTATGCAGTCATTGCTTAATGCTTAACCTCACTACTACCATCTGACCTACATGAGGTCCCAGCACTCTATGCTCATTCAGCTCCTCTTCAGTTTTGGAGCACACCAGCCATACCATTCTGGTGCAAGGTCTCCCTGCAGCCAATGGTCTCACACTGCATTTCAAAGTCCACATCTTGAGTGTGCCTGACTTGGGGCAGGGTCCTTCTCACCTGGCCCATAGTTGGGAATGTTCTCACTCTGGGCCTGGCTTTAGCTGTTTGAGACTCGATGGCAGCTCCTGGTATAGAATTTAAGACTAACTGTGAAGGGTGGTTACAGTGATCTTCTTTGACTCTAGTATTCTACTAGCAAGGCATCTTCACCGCATTCTCCCTACAACTGCCTCTGGTTCACTGGTTTGTTTTTAGGTTGAATAGGCCAGGTGAGTGCCTCAGCAGTCATTGCTCACCTTCTCCCACCTTGGTTGCCCCCAAATTTGCAGAGCACTCTCGCAAACTACCACGGTGTTCCTGTTAAAAGGATTGAGTGAGAGCTTTCCTCTAAATTGGAATATTTCCACCCCACCTTATTGGGTTTCTAAATTGCAGCAGCAGAGCCATCACAAAATAAACATCCTGAGCCTGGAGGGAAGATGACCTAGACCTTGGATCCCCAGAGATTTCCTCCTCAAGGTTTTTTTTTCTCACCTCCATGCCTCAGGTCATAAACATTAGTTAGCTGTAGTTAATGTTCCCTAAGGTTCTGCTGTTGGATAGAGGTGGTTGGTGTCCCTGCTTGCCATTCCCTCTCTCCTTAGGAGGCTCCCCTCAATCTCCAGCACAACCCATCATAGTCTTGCCATTGCTGTCATGCACATCTCATTATGTTATCAAGCTGCTTGATGCCTTATCCACTACTACATCTCACAGCTACTGATTGCTAACATGATTCATACTACTACATTTTCTTTTTGGGGATCCTTCCTAAGGTACCTTTAGCCAAGGGAATCGTCCCACAGCACCTCTAGGGGTGGAACCCTCTTTGAGGATTCCTTGCCTTTGGTACCCCTACAGGGTGGTAATTCCTCTGGAATAGAGAGTGTGAATGGCCAAAACCTAAGTAACACAGTTGCACAAGCATAACACTATACTGGCTGTGTAAATCATTGAATTGGAAGGCTGGGCCTGTGGTTCAATGGACAAGCAGCCATCCACTCCCACTTCCTGGCCTATATAAGCAATTCCTCTCAGCCTCCTTCTGAAGCACTTTTTCTTTGCCCCACCATCTTCCCCTCCTCCTCCAGTGGCAGCACCTTTCTCCTCGGGATCCTTCCTAAGGCACCTTTAGCCAAGGGAATCATCCCGCAGCACCTCTTGGGGTGGAACCCTCTTTGAGGGTTCCTTGCCTTTGGTCCCCCTACAGAGTGGTAATTCCTCTGGAATAGAGTGTGAATGGCCAAAACCGAAGTAACACAGTTACACCAGCACAACACTATACTGGCTGCTGACAGTGCAGATTTTATTATTATGTTCTCTAGCTTATAATAAAGATTAGTCATCAGTGCAATTGACTTTCAGGTAGCATGTCATCTTTTTTTAAGCAACAATTTACCTCTGGTCTTATGGACATCACTTTGGTCTTCTTTCATCATCCTTATAATCCTCCTGTTCAGTCTTCATTGTTCAGCACTGCAGCTGAGATTTTGGTGTCTCTGAGCTGTGCAAAGCAGTCAGTGTCAACTGACACAACATTTTCAAACTCAGTTTGGTTCATGTGTTCTGGTACCGAAATTGCAATCAGTATCGGGGGCTCTTATTTGAGGTCACCCATGTTCAGCAGAAAGCCAGCCTTTTGAGTGAAATTTGTCAATTGAAAAGCATCTGATGCCACTCCAAGCTTGTGTCATCATGTGTCTGGCATCTAGAACACTCAATATTTTGGCCAGCTCTGTTGAGAATAATACCGAACCAGAGTCAAATGCAGTCAGAATACAGTTCAGCATTCTTTTGTGGTCAAGTGTTTTCAGATTTTTGATTATCCCATGGCCCGTTGGTTCCATGAGGGAGGTTATGTAGAGGAATGAATTTTATGTTTCGCAGCTGCAGGTGTGGATGTGTGTTGCTATTGTCTAAGGGGAATGCTTTTCTCCACCTATGCCGCATCTCCACATTGAAAGCCTTTACTTGTTCTTTAAAAATTGCTGCTGTCATCCATGAGTTTCTATTTAAACATCCCAGGAAGTCTTTCAACATTAATCCTATCTGAAGCACTGTGGTTTTCTGCTCTTGCTGAATACAAACAGCTGACATGTTTTGCCCTATCCATATTTGTGCATGTCAAAACCATTAACTGTTCTCTGGCTTTTTTAGTGCTGGCTATTGTTTCTGCTTTAAAAGTCAGTGTGCTGTCTGAGGTTGCAAAATAAATCCTCCTCCAAACTCATACTCTTACTGCCCCATGGTACATTCATGTTGGAATCTGTAGAATCAGCCAAGCAGCAACTTCATATAGTTTTGCCTCAGCTACAGTATTTGAGAAACCCCAGTCTAAATAAATTTCTGATAAAATGGACCACAAAAATGGGGACAGCTAGATTTGGTATACCTGGGTCATACTGTGAGTTAACCAGTGTTTTTTGTCTACAGCTTAAGTAGAATTCATGGCATACTAGCGGCTGCAAGCAAGGAGGCCTCCCATCAGTTTCATGACTGACAACACTGTCTTTGTTCTAAATCACACTGCCCAGAATATGATGGGCCGTAGGCTTTTGACACTTCAGATTAGGGAGACATGCTAGATTCATCACAGCTGGTTGTTGAACTCTCTTTGCAAACAAATGGAAGATCCTGTAGATGGTTTTATTTCTCACAGAAGCAGAGCTCCACCCAGACCTTATGAGAAGGACATAGGAGTCCTCAGAAAGACAGACTGCTATGCTTCCTTTATTCTACTGTGTAAGGTGCCATTGATGTGATCTGTACACATGTTTAATAATGTCTGTAGTGCCCCAGAGGGCTGAATGTTAGCATCTGGACTACATGCCCCTTCTTTTTTCTTATCTGTGCTGTAACTTGTCAGCTGAATGAGAGTCTATTATGGTCACTTAGGTGCTGCATTTTCCCAGGCCCATCAGATTCTCCTGCTTCTTAGCCTACAGGACTTACACATATTGTAAGTAAAGCAGTCAGCCCTCTCTTCTGAGCAAAATTGTTTTTATTTCTTTTCAGCCAAAACATGGAAACTTGCTGAGTTAAATGTTATTGTTTTCTTCAACAGGCATAGCAGGGTATCCACAGTAGAGAATGGGTTACTATTGTATTTTCATACTAATGGTTATTTATTTTTTTCAGTTTTTTCAACAAATCATTGCAGGACAACATGGTTCAGTTTGGTACTGACACACTGTTTACTGATGGGGAAATTGTTGCACTTACCACTGTGATCGCTGGGTATCTGGACATGTAGTAGTCCTTGGATGTCTCTATCCCAGTCACAATTTGTGGGGGATCCACCAGCACAGCTGGGCTGCTGCAGGGGGGTGGATGATATGTTCTAATGCTTCCAAGAGCATTTTCAAGGGAGAGATACAAATGCAAACTCCATTTTTAAATGTTTTTTTTAGCACAGCTTAGTCTGGAATCTTGCCTTTAGTGTTTAACCTTTGAACTTTTTTATCAACAGAGCAGCTCGGGCCACTAGTATCTGATCCTCAAACAAGAAGACAAGGAGTTGATATTGTTTTGTTACTTGGAGTATTAAATCAGTGAATTCACCACACAAACCTGAAGCATCTTAAACAGCATACCCCTGTAGTGTTTGTTTCTACAAGAGACACACTTACTTATTGCAGACTTGTACCTACTCAGATGCAGTTGGGTGGGTTAGCTGTATGGGGTTGTCGAGGATAAGAAAAGAGCAGGGGTTGCAGTATTGTTTACCAGACAAATGGCTTTTACTTTACATCAATCAATATCTGATAACTTAGGCAGATATAGAAAACAGGTTATCCTAGCAAACGTATATGGGTCTAATAAAGATGACTCACAAATTTTCATGAGACTGTTGGTCCTCATGGCCACCTGGCCAGATCAAATGGTCATCAATGCAGGGCACTGGATTTCTCTACTTGATAGAGATTTAGACAGATCTGGTAAATCAGAGTACTCTCTTACTCCTAACCAGAGAGCCCTATGAGACCTTATCAATACACACAACCTGATGGATCCCTGGAGAACACTTCATCCAACAGCAAAGGATTTACTTTTTTTCCTCCCCCACTGTATTCACTCCAGGCTGGACTATTTTTTAATTGGTAAATTTTCCAGTGAAAACGCTGGCAAATTATTTGCCATCTGACTGAAAAAGCAGTAGGCCTCCCAGCATATTAAAAACCTCAGGAAACAAGATTCAAAAACTATTACAGCATAACCAGGGCCCCGTGTTCATTGTGGCAAATTGGACATACATCCTGCAACAGAACCTTGTGCTTGCTGTGTTCAGGCTATGATCAATTCTGTGGTGATTCTACAGCAATTCTGTGATGGGCTTTACATTCTCTGGCAAGTCAAATGAGCTCCAAAATAAAACCTAGTTACCCAGAAAGAATGCTCAGGAAAAGGCATCCTGGGGCACTTTGGTAGATGCACAAGCAAGGCAATGCAAAACACATCTGGTGTCATGATTTGGATTGGATGTTGGGCATAAGGGAATTGATAGGTTATTTATTTTGTTTACTTAAGTCTGTTTTATTGTCCCATGGTTCCTTACCACCTGCCCAGTGCTGGTTTACTATTGCTATGCTCATGAGAAGTTCTCTCCCTGCCTGCCCAGTTGCTAGAAGATCAGTATTACCTGGTTGCAGAACAGTGCTGCTCCAATGGATCCCTTCCACCCACTTGCTTGAAGTCTGGTGATAATGGTTTGTACTGTAGCACTGCTCTAGTTGCTTCCTCCTGCTTGCACAGTTCAGCACTGGTGGTGTCATCTGTGTCAGTGCCACTTGGCTTCCATATCTTCATATCCCCCAATCTTTAAGCATTTACTGTGAGGCTAGAGAGTAACTGGATCCTTTTACATTAGACAAAGATCCAGAAAGCCTTCCATTTTTTGTCTGCAATAATTACTAATACGGTTTCATTCCACAATTCTACAATTGTTAAACAGAACCATCATTCTTTCTCATGAAATAGACTATCTGAAGTTCCCTCAGTGTTTGTAAAAGGCCATAATGATCATAAGCTTTAGGGTATGTGCCAGCAGATTGGAATGGGGTGGCCCCACTAACTGGTGCAACCCAGGGGTATGGATGTATAATGAAGCTGCCAACAACTCACACTAATGCCATTTTAAGCTTCCTCACAATCATTTTAGCCATTTAGTTGGGGTTTTCAGTGGCGACTACCATTTTTACTGCTGTTTCTGCAGCAGAAGTTTGTTTCTGTAGCAAGACCATGTTTCTGCTAAAGTTGCTGCAACTGCAGAATCACAGAAAACATGAGACCTTGAGATAACCTTGATCATCTGAATTCACTGGGGAACATCAGATTAGTTTGGATAATTGAGAGGTTAGTAAAAATGAGAGTCCCATTGGAATGCATGGGAAGTGCCAGTCACGGTTAGCACTATACTGGATACAGTACAGTATTATAAATTTCATTTGGCTAAGTTAAAGTATTGACATGCACCTATTCGAACAGTGAAAAAACACATTTGATTTGCCGTTCCTTTAATAGCATTTCGGTTTAGCCTCAGTTTACTTTATTATTGCAGCCAAATAAAATGCTATACTGTATTTAGAACTGTGCAGTGTTGAAACACTTTGAAACACCTTGCTTGTTGTTTTAGGGGGTTGTTGGGTTACATGTGCCATCAACCTCCCCCCACCAATCACCTCTCTGACTTGCTTGAAGCTCCGTTGGAAGCTATATCACACCCTAGGCAGATAGCGAAGGAGTTCCTGGTTTATTATAGCATACTCTGTGGGCTCTATGGGGCACAAGGGGTAAACACAGAGGAAATAGAACATTACCTTAGCCAAGTAGAACTCTCCCAACTAGAGGAAGAAGCCCAAGCTGTCCTTAAAGGTCCCATTACTCTAGTGGAGTTACAGGCCTCTTTTCAGGTGATGGCTTTGGATAAAGCCCTGGGTCTTGATATACTCACCACAAATTTTTACAAAGTATTACAGGCTGAGATCCTGCCTAAACTAGTGGTGGTATTTAACAAAGCCTACAAAACTGGTATGTTAAATGCTAACATGCAACAAGCTTTTATTCCTGTCTTACTTAAGCCAGGCAGGGATGAAACTAGTGTTCTTAATTATTGATCTTTCTTTATTATATGTGGATGATAAACTATTAGCCAAAGCCTTAGCTCCCAGACTCCAACAGATATTGTCACATCTCATAGGCACTGACCAAGTAGAGTTTATAGCAGACAGTCTATCTTCAGATCACTTCAGTCAACTGCAAGATCATTTCCACCTCCATGGAGGATTATACCCCCACAATGTTGTCCTCTCTGGATGCAGAAAAGGCTTTTTATAGGGTCTTGTGGTACTAGTTGTTTAGGATACTTGGAAAATATCACATCCCCGATTAGTTTATCCACTGGGTGAAACTATCATACCCTTGTCCCACAGCTAGAGTGTATTGTAACAAAGTCCTCTCATCTGTTTTTCCCCATGAGAAATGGCACCCAGCAAGGATGCCTGCTTCCCCCATTCTTTGTTTACCTATGTCTGGGAACCCCTGATGCACCACATCCAGCTTAATCCAGAAATAATTGGGGTACCCTTTGGGACACAGCAATATAAAATATCAGTAAATGCAAATGATATTTTATTACACATACAAAACATGGCTCCATCCCTTCTGGTTGCTCTGGCAGAGATTAAAAACTCTAAGAAAATCTCCTTCTTAAAGCTAAATATAGGAATGACTTAAGTAATATCTCTAAATACCTCTTCCATATGAGGGGACCTTGCTGATCTAGGGCTGTACTGGGTCAATAAAGAACTCATGCATCTTGTTATTAAGGTGACCATGCCCTTTAGCATGCCTATAAAAAAAAACTTTACTGACCTGTTGCAGGTGACAAAACAAGACCTAGATCACTGGAAATGGTTGCTCTTATCACTTTGGTGCCACATTAATATGGTTAAGATGAATATTCTACCTCATTTGTTATATTTGCTCCAGATGTTGACTATAGTAGTACCTCTGGACTGGTTTCAAATTCTGCCTGCTTTGCTTTCCACCTTACTCTGGAAGGGTCAGACACCTAGAATAAAGTATCTTAAACTAGCTATGCCAAACTTTCTTGAAGGCCTAAACTTACCCGACATCCTTGAATATTACCATGCTGCACAGGGTACAAAATATTCCACTGGTACGTGATTGATAGAGAACATTCCTTTTCCTATATCCCACAATGGCTGGCCATTGAGGAGGGGTTATGCGAATCTTGAGGCATGAGCCTCCAGACCTTATTTAACACTACCAGCTGGCCAGCTAGCACAGCAGTAGGGCTTCCACTTGTGATGCCAGTGCCCCTGGTTTGGAGATGGCCTGCAGAATCAGAAGGCTGGCCAGGGGAAGGTGGATTGAGCATCTTATAGACTGCTCTCTTCCTCTGGACAGAGGGTGGGTGTGAGTCTGGTACATGATAGATCTCTGGCAGATGCCTGGGAGAGCAGCTACCAGAGCCCACATTGCTGGGAGGTGTGTCAGGTGTTGACACTTGAGTGCTGCTACATCCTTGTATGCCATGCCTCCCATATAGGGATTACAGCATCTTGAAAAATGCGGATCCCAAGAATAATGCCCTGCTCCTCTGGACCTGTCCCACCCTGCCTTGGGCTTCCAGCTTGGGAACAAGTCTATTGTTCCATCGGGTGGCTAAACCCCATGGTCCCACCCTGGGGGGCAAGCCAGAGAGGCATCCCAGTAATGGGTGTTACATCTGGTTCAGTCTTCCATTGGGGGTCACGCCTGCTCCATTGTCCTGCCCTGGGTGGCAAGCCCTGGAGGATCTCCACCTGAGGTAAGTCCCTAGGGGAAAGTGAGGGTCTGGGGGAAGGAAGGCTTGTCCTACAGGGTGGGGGGTTGGCAAAAAAAGCTATCCAGTCATCCATTCCAAAGGGGCTTCATTATACTCCTATTGGCACTTCAATTATGGTATATAGTCAGCTAGTACAAATTGTAAAATTCTCCCTGAGCACCCTGTTTGAGCAGCATTTATGGCATAACACAAATTTTAAATTAGCTGGTAAACCTATTTAAAATGCTTGCTGGCACAGAAGAGGCATCTCTCATGTACACCACCTAAGGACTGGTCAAGACTGGGGTGCATTTGAAACCTACATTGGAAATATACCTTGGAAAATAAAGACATCTTTTTGTGCTATCAAATTCAGCATATGCTTATTCATGTTTTGAGTAAACCTACAATCTCTTAGTCTAGCCTTAAATAACCTCAGGGAAATTAGTCCAGATAGGCATGCCATTTCCAATATCTGCCATGATCTGGCCCAGGTCATGTCACATAGACATGGCCCACAACCCAGATACTGGCCGAAACCACTGTCATGGAGACCAGACCCAAAACAATGGGAAGCAGTATGGAATAATATTCATTGTTATATTAACTTTATCAGCTATTGATTGATGCAATTTAAAATCTTTCATGGTATGCATCATGCTCCAGCTAAATTATGCAGATGGGGGATTCTGCCCTTTCCCTTATGTATGAGATGAGGCAAAGAAGAGGGCACCCTTCTTCATAACTTATGGAATTGTTCAAAAGCTCAACCCTTTTGGCAGGTGGTCTTAAGAGTTGTAGATTCCCTATTCAGCCTAACAGACTTCTTTACAAGAGAAAGATGTCTGCTGGGCTTAGACATCCACAGTCTTGTGGGCACCAGACGTTACCACTTCACTCTTGCCACCACAGTGGTGAAGCAAATAAGTTTGTGGCACTGGAGAGACCAGGCTACACATTCACTCATAGAATGACATCAAGCGGTATTAGAAATCCTCAGTATGGAATGTATGCTTGCCTCCACGAGGCATTCAAATTTTGCTTATAACAAATGCTTGGGCCCTTTGGAGGCTTGGCTGTCTACTTTATCTTAAGCTTTACATTATCCTGAACTTTGTCATATTCATTCATATCTTTTTTTTGTCTGTTATATTGCATCCCGCTTGATACCCAGTTATTCATTGTATGGGGGCATAGAGAAGGAATGGAAAGTCATGTTAAGTACTTGTCAAATTGTTTTGTGCTTTCTTACTTGCTTGTGTTGTGTTGGAAAACTCAGTAATTAAATTCAATTAAGAAAAAAACATGTCTAAGCTTTTGTAAGCACTGAAGCCTTTGACAGGTCTTAGAAATCCTCAGGCATCCAAAACGTTCTACTCTTCTTATGAAAAGCTGAGTGTAATATTCTGCACAGGTTTTGCCAGGATTATTTAAAAGACAGTGTTGGCTCCTGGCTCCATGCCATTAACCAGCAACTTTAATGTGTGAGAGTATGGAAAGGTGGTAGAGAGCTTTTTCACCCTTTGTTAGTTCAACTGGTTTACAACAGTCAAATGAGTAAAACAAAAAGTTTAAATTTATCTCCTCAGGTTCACTAGAGTCAGCTATAATCATACACCCAAAGTTTGAGGTGTTCATTTCTTGGGAAGAACTGAACTTGCAGCTCTAGGTGGGGAGTCTCCTTCAAATGCGGATGCGTATGTGACTAGGAGGTCATACAATGAAGCTGGAGGGGGGAGTTCAGGAGAGATATAAGGAAATATTCCTTCACTGAATTGACAATAGACACCTGAAACAGACTGCAGCAGAAGTGTTGGAGCAGTGGGAGATTTCAACAATTCATTGAATAAAAGTAGTGCTATATTAGAAAAGAGGCAGGCAAGGGGATGGGTTGCTTGAGACCAGATAGGATCTACAGTATTGAGGTGAAATAGTTAAGAAACACCTGGACAGACTGGATGAGCCAAGCAGTCATTTTCAGTGGATAAACTCTATGTTTCTGTTTCTCAAAATAAAATGATTTTTTTTTAACCATTGTTTCATCTGCATAAAGTGACAATGAATAAAAAGGGTATGTAGAGTTCACAAATTGCAAAGATTGCCGACTTCACCCATATCTAATCAAAATTTCAGTTCTTACTTTATTTTCCATTTGCAGTATGCATTAAAGATGTTTTTTGTTTCTGCTCTATGCCCATATATGGACAAAGCTCCCTGCTTTGATTTGATCTCACTGACCACCTCTCCCTCAACAATATTCTTGACCACTGAACAAGTCAGTCTCCTTGACTGACTTCTCCTTTACAAACCTAAGCACTACACCAGTGATGTTGGTTCATTCTAATCCCAGCTCTGCTCTTAAAGTACTGTACCTACCAAAACATTTCTTGTTGATCTCCTCAAGTGGCTTCTACTCAGATTCAGTTCCACTCCCATATAGTACAAAGGTTCTCAGTGACATGTTCCTTCTTCTAAGTGCTTAATTGCTGTGTGTTTCCAATCATGGATGCCTATGCTCAAAGCATGCACACCATCCATAGGGCACACAGGGACAGCACAGAGGCACCTATGCCTGCCATGCACATATGCCACCCATGTGTGGCATGCACAATGCGTGCATAGGGCCCCACCTAGCAACCAACGTGCAGCAGCACAGACCACTCACACGACTCATATGTAGAGGTGTGCCCATGAAGAAATCCACATAGGCATCCACTGCACATATCCACAATGCCATAGACAATGCCCAGATGCATGGTGTAGGACACACACACATGTCTGTCTGGGAGTGCTGCTGTAAGTGCTAGTATAAGTCTGCCAACCACCAGCAGCCTGGCATGGTGGCCACATAGGGTGACACAGGCACATAACCCCCCCACCCACAGCCCCGGTGTGGCAGCATGGTGCACAGCTAGTAGTACAGGCCGTGGTGTGGCAGAAGGCACCAATGCTGCATGAGTGTCACATGGCTATGACCTCACCTTGCCACCCTCAAGACACCATCTGCCACGTGATGCAGCAACAGTGGTCACCAGCCTGCATGCAATGGCTATGGATATGGCATAACATCACCTCTGCACAACACACAGGACTGCAGAAATGTGGCATGGCACAGATCCAGCTGTGGAGCATGCTGGGCCTTCCACCCCTGCACAATGCTATGGACAGGTACACAGAGGCAGTCCATGATGGGCCCTGGCTGCACACGTGTACCATGCATGCACAGACATGCCCCCAACAGACAGATGCCAAATACCTGCCATACATAACAGGGATGGGGCATACTCTGTAGTGATGTGGACCAAACACGAGGGACACAGCCAAGAATATTGCACCCCCCAGGTAGTGGCAACAGTTGCAGTGGGGTGTAGGATGCCCACAGTGCAATACTGGATGCCTGGGGCAGACACTGCAGGACAGCAGGCAGAGCCACAGACCCCAGTATACAGCTCTAGTGTGACACACAATACAGTGGTCAGGGGCTGCCTGTGGGCAACACTCAGTGATGGAAGTGGTGCACATGGGCAGCTGTCATGAACAATCCCCACCCACAAGTAATGCCATGTAGGTGCACCCCTGACACCTGCCTGCATCCTGGAGACAGGAATCACACAGATGTGACAGCAGCACAAAACATTATTGCAATATCCTAACAGCAGCATGAAAAATGTCAGCAACCCCCCTCCTTCTGGTCCACAGAAGCCCCGGTGTGCATCCTGTTCAGGTGGCAGCAGCAACTGTGGCACTGGTCCTGGCATGTCCATCCTCTCTATCCCACTTGCATCCCTCTGCCATGGCACCATGCTCTCAGGACCATGCTTCCTTATCACTGCTGGACTCCTATGCCTCCTGCGGCACCCTCACAAACCTCTCCAACACCATCATGTGTACTGGACCTTGGTAACACTGTGGAGACAAGGGACACAGTGAGACACAATGCCCAGTCCCAGCAAACCGGCAACAACAAACAATGGCGCACAAGCATGAGACTGGCCATGACCCTGGGGGCCGGACATCGCTGCAGCAATGGCTGTGCATAAGGATGGCTACATGACTGTTGCTGCCACCATGCCCATGTGCATCAGAGGCATGTACCACAGTCCCCATGTGGTCCACTTGCAGAGGGATGATACCTAGACAACCCAGGTAATTAGCCTGCCCCCCCCGCAAGCCCTGTGTGGCACAGCAATGCACATATGGGACTGTGCGCCAGACACACTGACAAGCCAGACACTCACCTGATCTGATCACACCGTGTCATGGCACACGTGTACTGTACAGGGCTGCAACAGGGCACCCACAGTAGTATGTATATGGATGGGCCGACTCACATATGAAACACAATGTAATGTGGGCCGATGTCACAAATGCCACACCAGTGTGACTGTCCCAGGCACGTCCACAGGTGCATTTGGATAGGCAACATGCGTGGGCCACATGCCACCACAGGCAGCACCAGCAGACTGTTCCATGGCAACATGGGACATACACATCTGACATGTGGTGGCCAGTGTAGTGCAGTGCTGCACTATGGAGACCGTGCTTGGCTGCAGACCATATCAGTGCAGTGCACAGTACACATGTAACTGGAGGCTGTAGTAGCAGTGCCACGGCATGATGTGTACAGCCAGCCCCATGGGCCATGTAACATGTACAGTACTAAGGGGCATGCATGCAGAGCAGTCCATCAGCCTCCAGTGTCACAGGTGTGGTCTTGCAGCCCACAAGGGGAAAATCAACAGTCAACCACAACACATGCCAGGGAGCGATGCATGCCGGTGGACACCATGGTCTGCCAGCAGATGTCATGCCCAGAGCCACAGGACCTGAAGCGGCCACGGGTATGAGTGAGCACCAATGTTGCAGGTCATGGCCAGGACCACAGGTGTGCACATGTGGTGCCACAACAGCATCATATGAACTATGGGGCACTGCAACATGCAGCAGTGGCATGGTAGCCTCACACCATGGATCATACACACAGTGTGCACTGCCCAGAACATACACATGGTATGCACATACATGAGACAGGACAGTCACCTGCCAGAGCGTCAGTGTTCCTATGTCATCCTGCTCCCCCTTGTACTCCACAGCACTATCCACCATTTTCCTTGACAGGTACCAAGGAAATGAAACCCACCACTGATGCCTCCTCCAGCCTGGTGCAACAACTATTATGGGTGCCCATCTGGCTGCAGCAGCCTGTCCAGCACTATGCATCATGGCATGCCACTCAGGTCCTGTGTGTGAAAGGAGAGAAAAAGAGAGGGGACATCGGTTAGGCTACAGCACAGTATACATAAACCACACATAACAAGTCGTTAGCCTATGAATCTCACAATGTATTTCCTTTATCTTTCTGCTGCTACTGTGTAGCTAATGTTTGCAATAAATTTTCTCCTGTGCATTAGTATGTTATCTCATGCCTTCGAAGATGTCTTTCTTCTGTATTGTGTAATTTACTATGACTTGAACTGCCTGTATGCACCCCTGTACGAGTTATTGAAAAGGGGTGTTTCTTGGTCATGGGGACCAGAACACATATCTGCTTTTAATTCCTTGAAACAGGCATTGACCTCAGCACCAGCTTTGGTAAATCCTAACCCAGAGTTGCCATTCCATTTGGAAACTGCTACTTCAGATACTGCAATGTCTGTAATTTTGGCACAGGAGGTAAATAGGACCCTTCAGCCTATTGCCTATGCCTCAAAGGTGCTATCCCCAGTGTAACAGAAGTGATCTCTCTGTGAAAGACACCTTCTTACCACAGCTTGGGCTGTTAAACATTTCGCTTACATCATAGGCCTTTGTCCTGTGGTGCTGCACACCAACCACTCCCCAACCACTTTCCTGCTATCAGACCGAGTCAAGGACAGTAATGTCTCAAACACCAGACTTATGCATTGGTCACTCTTCCTGCAAGACAGTGACATCACTGTACAACCCACAAAGATACCATCCATCCCTGCATATGGAGTCCTTCACCAAGGAGACCCACATGAGTGTGGCCTAGAGCCACCTACTTTGCCAGAACCAAGCCCTTTGCTACCCACCACTAACACTGCTTTGGCAGATCCAGCCATACGCCACATCTTTACTGATGGTTCCTCTTTCCACTTAGAGGGAAAACAAGTGGCAGAGTTTGGGGTTCTGGTCATATGTCTAGATGTTGACATCACTGAGGCATCCAAACAGTGTGCAGTTTACTCCTCACAGAACGGGCAGCCATTGCCTGTGCCCTGGAAATCATCATCAGAAAAGAGGAGGAGGAGGACAAGGCAAACACTTCCAAAATAAAGGAGGAAGAAGTCATTGACCTCCAGATGTAAAAAAACAAATTAGATGACTTCCAAAACTGTAGGCATGGAAGTCAGAAATGATGGATTTTTCTGAAAGAAATAGTATTTTACCACCAATACTCTGTATTAACATCTGTAAATTGGTCCTTCATAGAATATTGACTTCTACAAGTGGGATCCTGGATGTATTTTGACTTCCAAAAATTGGATTGATTTCCAGATTTTGACACATGGAAGATTTAGACTTCCTCTAAAAATAAATTAACTGAACTCCTGCTTGAGAGGTAGGCCCCATTCAGAAAATACCTGTTCTTCCAGGATCTTAGCAGTAGCCTTTGTGGCATTGGCTCTGCAAGCAAAAGCTTCTGCCCATTTAGAGAAGAGGTCTGTGATCACAAGTTCATACATGTTACTTTTACTGGCAAGGCAAGGGCCCAATAAAATCAATTTGTAAGGCATTCCAAGGACTGGATTACCACTGTGGAAGTAATCTGGCATTTTTTTGCTGGGAATGGGGTTATTCTGGGCTCAAGTAATGTAGTTATACACATATTGTTGGACGTCTGTTGACTGACCAGGCCACCAATCCAAGATTTTTAGTCTTTGTAGAGATTTGTCTACACCTTGGTGTCCACCTGTAGGTGTGTCATGTACCTGGTAAATGAACTCTGTTTGGAGTTCTTTTGGGACCACCCAGAGTTTCATGTCCCCAGTTTCATACAAGACCAACTTCTGGTCTGTAGCAAGCAAGAGATTTTTAGAGTGTCTCATGCAAGGATTGTCTGCAGACATCTCTTTTGCTGTTTCTTTGTTGAGGTACTCATATACCTCCTTTATTTTAGGATCTGCCATTTGTGCTGTCTCCAGATCCAGTTGGACCACTTGGGTCCTTCTTTGTGTGGCCACTAAATGGGACTCAGTTTTGGTTTGTGTCTTGGCATGGGATAGTATTTCTCATACCCCCCTCACCCCTCGAGCACCTGCCTTGGTCAAGGTATCTGCTCAGTCATTATACTGATAGACTGAGGCAGACTTTGTGTGCACTTTTACCCTTTGAATATAAAGCTTGAAATGAAAATTTTCAGCTAAGCTGGCAATGTACTGAAATAAGTTTCTGTGTTGGACAGGGGTTCCATCTGAGGAGACATAGTCATGGGTCCTCAAAAAGGGAAGGAACTCTGTAAGAGTTACACACCCGTACTGAGTCACAGAAAATGATGATGTCTTCCTCTGCAGCAACCCAGTGTATACCCTTTGAGGTGATGACAAGTCAGCAGATGAGACTGCTGGAACACTTAAACAATAATGCACGACAAGGTATGGATTGTGTTGAGATAACTTCTTGCCTGGGGTGGTTGGTCATGAGTCTGCAGGCCAAGTGTACCCAACTTCACAGAAGTGAGGTTATCCCAGCATGACCCACACCCTGGAGTGCATTATTTCTAGTATACAATAGCTCATTGTAATTAAAAGAAGTTAAAAGATTAAAAAAAGGAAATGTAGAGTTTTACAATATTTTTTGCAGTATGGAAGGATACTTGTTAAAAAAGTCAGTTTTTTCCCCTTCCACTAGGTGCTGCTGTTGGTGGTTGGTTGTCTTCCTCCCCCCTCCCCCCAGCTCTTTGTGTATTTATGTCAAGGATTTATTTGATATAAGTTATTTTGGTCCCAGTGCTTGTCATGTGAGTGAGGCAAAACAAAAACTGCTTTGCGATCTTAATTGCAACAATGCTGCTGACAGAGGAGGGCAGAAGTGGACATTTAGCATGTGCCAGAGACAGAGGTAGAAGATGAGAGCACTGCTTGGCAATGGGGGATTTAAAATTATGTTTTTATTTTATTGTTAGAGGACTCTTGGGATGGTCTTACTGCTATCTGGCACCTTGCAGTCAGGGGAGGAAGCGGGTTAAGAAGAAGTCATGGACTCTCATATCAGAAGGAAATTCGATCTCTGGTCAAGTAATACTAGGTGAGGCAACTGGTAAGAGATGTCATCATCGCTCTTGAGTGGAGAATTCAGATTTTGAATGGTTTATAGTTTACTTTTTAATTCTCAGAGGACGGGGGGGTGCAGTTATTTCTGAATGAGAAGCCGCAGTTGTGTTGATGTTTACAGTTATAGCACTGTAGCCGAGGTGAATGCAAGTGCCATTTCAAATTATGTTAAAAAAAACAACACACATTTTGATGTTTGGTGGAGTAATGTGAGGGGAACAAGGTTTATGCTTGTGTGTGTGGTTGTGGCTGGTGGCGGGAATTGAATGAGGTTGGCAATTGAACATGGGGGAAAGCCCAAGAACGGTTCGGCATGAAGGGCACAGTGATTTTTTTCTATTTGCTGCAGTTGTCTTCCTGCTGGTCCTTCATACAGCAAGGTTGCACTGAGATAACTCACTGGTCAAGGTGGCACTGACTAATCAGAGCCCAGCATTCTTATTGCTTTTGTATAATTGTGGTTAGATCTTAACACCCCAACCATCGACAAAATGTCGGCTGACACTTAAGTCAAACAGATGAAAAATAATTTCATTCAAACCTACCGTTTTGCCACTCAAAACATAGGCAAGGCCCAGGAAAGGCCAAAATGTACTTTGACAAGGATGTCAAAGAAGTCGATTGGCAAGTAGGTGATGAAGTCTTGGTACCGCAATATGCTACACCAGCCCATCTGCTGTCAAACAAGTGGACTGCTCCCTACTATACTGTGAGCAAATTGAGCCCTGCTGTCTAGCAAGTAGAGTTGACAAACCATAAGAAAATGACTATGTAAAAATGGTACCATGCAAATCAACTGAAACTGTACAAAGGAGATTAATCATCCTTCCATAGACAGGGAGGGAGATCTGTATTTTTGCCTATTTGTACCTTGTTTTTTCAGAATGTTGCTGTCTGCAACCTTCCTTGTACTATGTGCACCAGTAAGTGTTCTGAAATCAGCTTCAAAGACTCTCCAGATACTCCTTAATCATCAGAATCCTGCACCTCTCTAGACCCATGAAACCACATCTCCCAGAGGGGGCGTGGTAATCCGATTGCCATCTACTTATATGACTGTGACTGAAGGAAAACATGCCTTTCTTAGAGCCATGGTGGCTTCTCCGACAACTGTAGTGTGCAAATCAAATGGAGAACTGGTAATTCTACCATTCAGGGCTTCCAAGTGACCCACCTTGCCAAAGTAACCTTTCAAGGTTGGCCCAGTTCCCACATTTGATCCAATGGCACTTTATGCATTTGCCAAGTTAATCAACACCATACAGGAATTTGCAACATTGCAGCTGCATTTGGGGCCAGATTTTTGTGCTAAATATTTCAACACTGCCATGCATCATGACTGTTTAACACAATCAATTGCAACTACTGCTGTTTTCCTTACAGTCATACCATCCTCCCCTGATGAACCATTACAATGCCCAACTATTGAACCAGGACCACCCAGTGGCCTGGCAGCAACTTCCATTCCTGGAACACTTATCAATGATGTTCAGTTTATGCATGTTCCTGTTTTTTTTTTAATATTATTCATTGGAACATGGCTGAATTTGGCCAATGCTACAGCACAAATGTCTCCAGATTTCACGCTACCATCTTAACTTGACATTGTTGTGGCATATTAAGCATGTGCACAAAACCCTAAAGTTTGATGACATACCATTGAGCATAGGGGCCTTTTCAACTACAGATGCATTAAACGGAGTTTGGGTGTAATAGACCTAACAGGAATTGCAGGTACTGTAACAGGCATATTTGGCTCGGGTCTGTCAATCAGGAATAGTGCTGATTTAGCAAAAATCAAATGTCATATGTAATACTTTAATAATAAACAAGCTCAAACTGTGATACAGCCCATGCTATACAGTATCACTGGTTTATCCCAGGAGGAAAGATTCATGGTGTATAACATGCATGACATAGCACATTTATTCAATAAGGCTCAAAATAAAATTAATGAATTGATTTACTATAACAGTAAAGAAGCTAATGAGCAACACATAGGCAAGGAAAACATTTGTTCAGCTTATGGTAATTATGCCATAAACACTATTATCAATCTCTTCTGGGATCTGGAATCAGGGCGTATCCCTGACTTGATCTAAGATAAACATATGGCAAATAGTACTGCCCAAAATGTAGAACTTTGACCTGTACTACTAAGTTCATGGCCAAGACAGTTTCTTTTCATTAGCCACAGTCAGAAACATGGGTTATGTCATAACGCACTCTAATCAAGGACCTTGCTGCATGACACATCATTTTGACATCAGGGATACCTTGTATGTATCCTTCACTATGTCCCTGACAATCTTCTACAAGGATTCTTTGTTTTTTGACAAACTGGCTAAAGTCCACTCCATGGGCAATCTTGACAGTAGCATCTCCTGAGAATGAATCAACCTTCCTTGTCTGCTGGTGTTCTATCTGGAACTGGATGCTTGGGTAGCTCCGCATATGGACTGCTGTGCTATACAAAACTACTGCTATCTGTATCGATGTGATGTTTCTGATGTACAGTAACAACGCCAGTGTGTGGTTACTCCATGAACTCTATAGACTGATCATACACCTTTAAAGATGACCTGTTTGACAATATTTCTGCTCCTGTGAATATTACATCGCCTCTTCCAGTATCTACTGTACAACATGTGCCTCGAGAAGCCATGCAATGCCTCACCAGCCAGATGACAAACACTTCTATTACCTGCCCTGTGCAACTCAAGAAGTGGTGTCTTCCTCAAGTTCAAGATACCTACAACAGCAAAGGACAATAATGTGTTGTGACAAACTACAAGACTTTCTCCTATGGACCTCTCACTTGTGATGCTGACATGTCCAACTTCTGTTTTTTGCCATATGAGTGCACTTTCATTAGCCATACTGTTATCACTCCTATTCCCACCCTGGAACTTGATTACATTGATAGTGACCTTGACTATGTCAGTGCTTTAGAACAGTATGTACCAGTTTTCAATGTGCATATCAATCCACTCTCCCTGAATCTCAAACCCTTATTAGATAGAAATGATAAACATCTTATGTGTATTAGTAATAATATTATTAAAGCTGGTAATTCTCTTAATGAACTAGTTCATGATGGCGATTTAAGTACTGCATTATCTAACACCTGGTTAGAACTTACATTTAAAGGTTTTGTCATTATTCAAGCCTTCTTGATTATTTTTCTAATTTTTATCTTATGCTGCTTATGCTGCACTCTTCAACAAGATCATGCACAGCTATGCTTTCTTTATGCCACCCATTCCACCAAGCTTTAGCCTACAGTGCTATCTCTTTGGTGTTGCCTCTTTATCAGGCAACAAGGGGAGGAACAGGACACCCCATACACCCATATACCCCCATGCATGCTACAACACCCATTATTGTGGCATAAGGTAAAATTTGTATTTCCTTTACACTTGTTATTATGTGCTTAGGAACTGTTATCCAGCATGATTATTTGGTAGTGCTTGTGTGCCACCTACAGCTCTTTTGCCTTGTTGCAATGGTCAGCACCTCTATGTGAATCGCTGTATTGTTACTCAAAACCAGCCTTAGCTTACTCTTATCAGTGTGTACATGTAAAACAAGTAATGATCTAACTGTCCAAGGTGCTATCTGCCCACTAATAGAATTGCTGTATTTGGATCTTTTGCCTTTTAGGAAAGTCTGTAGTAACGTACTTTGCTATCTATAGTATAGGAATGTCTGTAAGATTATTTTTCAGAATTTGCATGATGTTCAGAGGTTTCTGAACTCTCAGCAGGTATGTTGTTTCTCTGTATATTCTGGAATAAACTTTCCTCTGTGACATCTGGGCTTCTGTGTCATGTTTTGCCAACAGATCTAGACTCCTGTCTAACATAAACAAGAAGGAACATGACCCTGAGCATCACTGTATATCTCAGATGTTATTGCTTAGTCATCTCCTCTCCACTTAATGTGTTTTTACTGTTTGTAACTAATGTCTACTAACACTACTGCACAGATGATTACACAGCTGCATACTGTATATCATTAGATCCTGTCATTGACTCCTTTTCTTCTCACCTTGTTTGCATGCCTCTGCTAAGTTAACTCATGGTGAGCACACACAATGTGACACGATAAACTGAAAATGTTTTGATGCAAAAGTGTGATTTATTTACAATGATTGACAAGCTACACAAGAGAGACGTGTTGTACCCTAGTGCTTCACCCCCTAACAAAGCCTTATTCCTAAAGAGGTGAAGCTCTGGGAAATAGTCCATTTCTCTTGTATACCTTGTCACTAATTGCAAATAAATTTCACTTTTGCAACAAAGTGTTTCTGGTTTACCATGTTGCTTAGTGTGTGCTGTATCCATGCCACCCTTTGAATTCAAATTCCACAGCAGCACCAGACACAACAGTATACAGTAAGAGTGTTTTGGGTTTTTTGTGTTGTCTAATTCATGGATGCACCTACATTTCTTAAAGAACAAAGAACCTTAGTGCATAAGCACTGAGGCAAGGGCTACCTCAAAAGACATTGGCCTGGAAGCCAAGTTTCAAAGTAATACAAAATCACACATGCTTCAGTAATGTAAAGCATCATGGGCTTTAGATGCAAATTACCACAAAATGTTATGCTGGTTCAACTTTAAGCAGGAATGCATGGTGCCAAAAGGGCTCTCACACAGTCTGCAAAGGGTGCCAATACAAGACACAGACATGTGTTTCATCCTACCAGGACTCATCAGTGTGCCTCATCTGTATGACACTCCAGTGGAATGAACCAGCTACCTTAAACTGGTTTATTGGGTTTGAATTGTGGTGTGCCCAATCAAAACAAAAAACAAGCTAAAAGACTTAGAACCTTAGTGTGTAAGCACTGAGGCAATGGTTACCGCAATGGGCATTGGCTGGGAAGCCAAGTTTCGAAGAAATACAAAAGCACACATTCCCCCATAATGCAATGTATCCAGGACTGCATGCAGGGTAACCCTTGCCTCAGTGCTTATGCACTAAGGTTATTTGTCTTTTAGCTTGTTTTTTGTTTGATTGGGGAGGGAAACACAGATGTTGTGACAGAGGAGGATAGAGTGAGGGAGGGAGGGGCTGCTGGGATTGAAGGTGAAAAAATCACTAGGCCTGGACAGAGTACATCCAAGGGTACTAAAGGAACTGGCTGAAGAGCTGGCAGGGCCACTGGCAGACTTATTTAATAGTTCATTAGAGTCAGGTGTGGTACTGCAGGACTGGAGAACAGCACATGTAGTGCCCCTCAACAAAAGAGGTCCCAAGGATGACCCAAGGAATTACAGACCATTCAGGCCCACCTCCATTGTGGGCAAGCTCATGGAGACCATACTAATGGAAAGGTTGGTGGAATATCTAGAGAAGCATGGTCTCCGGGAAGCGAGGTGGCATGGGTTCATGGGGTGAGATCATGTCAAACAAATCTGATTGACTTCTTTAACTGTGTCACTAAGACACAAGACAGGAGACAAGTGGTAGACATCCTATATCTTAATTTCTCATATCTCATTTTGACTCTGTGCCCCACAAAAGGTTGATCAGGAAGTTAGTGGATCTTGGGGTGGGGGAAAAGATGGCCAGATTGGTGGAAAACTGGCTAAGAAACAGAGCCCAGAGGGTGGTTGTGGGGGAAGAGTTATCTGGCACCAGAGAGGTAACCAGTGGGGTCCTGGAGAGTTCATTGCTGGGGCCTGTGTTGTTCAATGTCTTCATCAATGACATTGGGGATGGCATTAAGGGCACAATGTGCCCTATGCACAGATGACACCAAACTATGAGGGAGAGTGGACATAGCTGAAGGGATACAGGACCTACAGGAAGATCTGGAAAAGCTGGGGAGGTGGTCCAGGATCTGGCAGCTTGGCTTCAATGCCAAGAAATACAAAGTTATACATATTGGAGCCAAGAATCCCGGGACAGAGTACTACCTGGGTGGAGTCTGAGTATCTGCATCAGAGGAGGATAAGGACCTGGGAGTTATGATCACTAGTGATCTGAAGCACTCCACACAGTATAAGAAAGCAGTATCAAAGGCAAACAAGATTCTGGGATGCATAACTAGTGGAATCAGTAGTAAGAGAGAGAGAAGGTTATACTGCTCTTGTGCAGGTTACTGGTAAGGCCGCATTTAAAGTATGGAGTTCAGTACTGGTGCCCACACCTCAAAAAGTAAATTAACCTGCTGGAGAAGGTGCAGAGGAGGGCTACAAAGATGATAGCCAGTCAGCAGGGTAAGGCACATGAGGAGAGGTTGAGGGCACTGAACATGTACTCCCTGGAAGACAGGACAGAAAGAGAGGGGACATGATTGGGACCTTCAAGTACTTGAAAGGGATACATAAGATTGATAAAGACAGCCTCTTTAAGCTGAGTGGCAACCATAACATGAGGGAGCATAGTATTAAGCTGCAGGGTAGGAGGTTTAGGAGGGAGGTCAGAAGCAGTTCTTTACAGAGATGGTGGTGGACACTTGGAATGCGCTATTGGAAGAGGTCATCTCATTGAAGACAGTGGGCAGCTTTAAGAGAGGATGGAATAGGTATAGGGGGAAGGTAAAGATCATGGGTAGGGAGGATGGTAGGAGTGGGGATGGAGGGCAGGGACATTAGCTCAAGCTGTGGACCCTGCAGTATGAGCAGACTTGATAGACCAAATGACCTTCTCCTGCTGGCTTCCTCGTATGTTCGTATGTTCATATAAGTCCTGGTAGGACAAAACACATGTCTGTGTCTTCTGTTGGCACCCTTTGCAGACTGTGTGAGAGGCCTTTTGGCACCACGCAGTCCTGCTTAAAGTTGAATCAACATAATATTTTGTGGTGATTTGCATATACAGCATTTGATGCTCTGCATTATGGTGATATGTGTGATTTTGTTGTACATTTTCTAAAATGTAATACAGTTTATCAAAGACAGAAGTGTTTGTCTTGGTAATAATACCATCCTAAGTTACATTTACAAGGAACTACTTGACTCTTTTTAAACATTTTATTTGTATGTAAGTCATAAGACATGAAGGAGTGTGCGTTAGTTCCAATGCACAGCTATGTGGTGTAGTGAGTGCTTGCAACCCTCAACCTCTGTGTTAAAACTGTCTAATGTACATCCCCAGAGTGGCATATTAGGCTTATCCAACGGGACTGTGTATTCTACATGGGGTTTCTAGTTTTTGCCATGCATTAGACACTCTTCAGCTCACCGACTTCCTAGACAATCACAACATCCTGTGCAAGGAGCAACATGGCTTTAGAAAAGGTCATAGCACCTCCATGGCGCTACTTGAATTCACTGGTGCAATCCATCACTCACTTGATAACAGTCATCTTACTGGGTCCACCTTCATCGACTTAACTAAAGCCTTTGATACCGTCAACCACAATCTCCTACTTACCCAGCTTCGACTAGTAGGGCTCTCACCTAACTCGTGAACTGGTTCAAAAGCTACTTAGACAACCGCTCCCAAAGAGTGAGAATTGCTGGCACACTCTCAGACCAAAGACCAGTCCAGTCCGGTGTCCCACAGGGCTCAATCTTGGGCCCCCTCCTTTTCAGCCTTTTTCTAAACTCACTGCCAGAATCCTGCCCTGAACAGATCCTACTCTATGTGGATGATGCCGTCATCCTGGCATCCCACCATGATCCAGTCCATCTACAAGGTAACCTCCAACAGGCCTTCTCTGCAGTTGAAAACTGGTTCACAGAACACAGACTTATACTTAACCAGATAAAAACAAAGACCATGATCGCCTGCAGCTCCCAAAACAAACACAAACAAAATCAGCTCTCCATTAAAACCAAGCTAGGAATCACCCTTGAACAAGTTCATACCTTCAAATACCTCAGCCTCACCCTCGACTGTAATCTCTCCTATGTCCCTCACATCAATAACGTGGCAAAAGTAGCCAACACCAGGATGGGCCTACTATTCTGACATAGGAAATATCTAACCCCAGAAGCTGTGTCCATAGCTGTCCAGAGCTCCATCATCAGCATCATTGACTACGATCTCATTATCTATGGATCTGCCACAACCTCATCTCTCAGGCGTGTTTCAACTTCCCTCAATCAAGCCTGCCAACTCATTTCTGGTTCCCACCGTCTCACCCACACCTGCGACCTCTACTCCAAAACAGGCTGGCTGCAACTGAACAACAGAATCAAATACCAAACCTGCATCACTGCTAAGAAAATCATGATGGGAAAGTCACCAGGATGAGTCAGCACCCTCCTCAAACCCAAAATCACCAGCCGCAACACCAGGAGCTCTAAGCCCCAAATCCTTCAAATCCCCCGCTGCCGCACGTCCCAAGGCCAAAGGTCATTTGCATACAGGGCTCTGTGTTGGCTGAATGAGATCTCTAGTGACACCTCATCTACAGCAATGCTTGGAGCATTCAAAAAAAACCTCCACCACTCCATAACTGGCACCTCCACCTGTGCTTGCACTCCATAACATCTTCATTCCCTACGCTACTTCTGACCTTATAGGTGTCAGTTTCTGCCCTCTCTTCTTGCACTTACCTGTCCAATGCAATTTCTAATGCACTTGCCCTGTGTCTGTCCTGACAAGGCCCCTTGGCTGCCTCACCCTGACCCTCTACACCTATGCCTTCCCCTATCCTCAGCCCTCTCCCCTTCTTGCCCTCTTCCTCCTATTGTTTCTTGAGTTACTCATCGCTCAGTAGTCTGATTTTTGTCAAGCAAAGTTACTGTCTAAAACCATGTACCTGTAACTGTTTTATGTTTTAGTGTCTGTTACCCTGTAACCAGCATGACGTGGAACCTTTGTAAAAGAGTCTTGGCTCAAAGGTACTTTGTAATCCTAGACACAAATAAATAAATAAATACATTTCTAACGCATGGCTAATGACCAATCAGAATAGCCAAAATCCTTTCCCCACTTCATAATCTTGTTTTAATATATGTACAATTCATTAATAAAACTATGCAATATTATTGCATACATTTAATTGCACTCCAAGATATAAATTTAGCAGAACCAATAGGGAAAATAAATCATTACTACATTTTAATGATAGAAATAAAGTAATACATAACAGACAATGAGACAAGAATGCTGTAATTCATTTTCAAAATAAAAAGAAAAGTTATATTGTAGAACTAGAAATTTTCAATGTAAAAAAAATGTTCACTATATTTGTGGATGAGACCCTTTTCGTAAAAATAGTTTTCCAGTAAAAATGGCATGACGTCATATCTATATAGTGTCTTAAACCAGTGTCCCATACTGTATCAGTATGTCATTTATCCTACCTCACCCTACTCACCAGCAGCCTTAAACTCAAAAGTTTAAAGTTAAAAACTTAAAATAAGAGATAAACAGGAGTGGACAATGAGCTGATCACAGGCACTGACTTCCTGGTTTCCTGATCAGTGTGTCAACTGGCATAGTGGAGAGTGGTAACTCCCACTTCCCTCATTCACCTTACCACATTCCCTGAAGCAATACATTGACAATACCATGCCACTGATTCAGGTGCCTCTCTTTGCTAAGCTGGTCTGACCCCCTAAACAAACACGCACCACAAAGAAGACAGAAGCAAGAAAGCTGAATGTCAACTGTCGATTCCTTGATCAGAGTGTTGGCTGGCATGCTGGAGTGTACTTGCACTTCTCTTATTAACACGACTTAATTTCCCAAACAACACACTGACAATACCATGTTACCAATTCAGGTCTGTGGTGCCTATCCTTCCTAAACAAACACTCATCCCACAAGAAAGAAACTGAAAAGTTATGCACTTCTCCCCGGGACCGCATAGTGCTGAACAGCTGCTGATTCTCCCCAACAAACAACAAACTGACCCAGTACTGTGCTGCTGGTGTGCCTACCCCCTCCCCCCAAAAACACACAACAACATGTTAAAATTGAAGGAATTTAAAAACAAAAAGCACTTGTGCTTACCATAATCCACTCACTCTCTTTCATATTGTTTAGTAGCAGAGTACAATGATTGTTTGGCGCAAACTGAGTGACAGTCTGCTAAGCGCAATTTAAACTTCACGCAGATATTTACAGTTCTACAGTACTCAGGCGGGCATCACTTAAAAAGAAAATATTTTTCTTTGTATGAGTATACATGAATGCAGTCAGTTTATCCTTTGAAGTAGAGACATTTAGTGATTCAAAAAGAATAATACTGATCCATCTAGAAATATGCTGTACACTGTGTCCTGTGCACCACAACACAGGTCATAGCTAGTAACTTCAACTCACATCAATATTTAAAGCTAATTTTTTTTTGGTAATTCATGTGATATCTCTCACAAAAGTGTCATATGAAACGTAAGTATATTTTACCCCTTTTTCTCTTTAAATGTTTAATAGCAACAAATGTGTTAGTGTACTAAGCAAAACCACATTTATGTAAGAGGAACGAGAAAGTAAAAACCTGAAAAGAAAGGTAAAAACAAAATAAAAGCACCAACAAGTTAAACTTTAGTTGCCTCATCAAGAGGAACTCTATATAATCTAGAAAGGTTTTGCTTAGCCCTAACATAGAAAGACAGAATCTGTTGGCAGATAAGGACCTGATGCCCCACCTAGTGTACCCTATTTTCCCTACCTGTAGTGTTGCTGCACACCCTACTCAGTCTCTGCCCCCCCACACACTGCTAAGATCCCCCTGAGTCTGTCCCATGCATTCTTGAACCCTGTCACCATTTCCACCACCACCACCACCACCTCTGATGGTAAGCTGTTCCATGCATCCACCACTCTCTCCATGAAGAAGTACTTCCTTACTGCACTGGCTGCCTGTCAGATGGAGGATCCACTTCAAGGTGGGTCTTCTCACCTATATGGCCCTACATGGCCAGGGCCCTGGTTACCTGTCTGGCCTTCTTGTTCCTATTCTCTCTGTCCTCCTGTCCTCCCCTTCCATTCCTCCTGTGGAGACCCCCTTGTGATTGCAAGGATGAGGTTGAAATCTGCCGACAACAGGGCTTTTAGTGTCACCGCTCCCGTCCTTTGGAACTCATTGCCCCTTGGGGTTAAGGGAGCCTCTACTTTGGAGGTATTCAAGGCCCTCCTATTTGCTCATGCATTTCTGGACTAAATTATTTATTGATTTGATTGATTATTAATTTTATACATATTGTTGTATTATGCTGGGTTGTTAATTACATTGTATTTAAATGATTCTATTTTCTGAAGCTGTGTTTATTGTTTTTACAGTGCCCAGAGCCTCTGGGATTGGGTGTTTTTAAATATATTTTGCCTTGCCTTACATTTCGTCTGAGCCTCCCCCATTCTAACTTCATAAAATGACCACTTGTCCTTAAGCATCTTTTTCTGTAGAAAGTGTTTCCCTCCTGTACCTTGTTTTTGCCTGTGAGATATTTGAATGTCTCTATCATAGCTCCCTTTCCCTCCTTTCCTCCAGGGGGTACATGTTAAGTTCATTGAGCCTCACCCCATAGGGGGTTTAATGCAGGCCATGCACAATTCTTTTCCCCTCCTTGGTACTGCCTAAACCCTCTCTATGTCTTTCCGGAGGTGGGGCCTCCAGAATTGTACACAGTAACTGAGGTGCCTCCTAACTAGTGATTTGTACAGGGGTATTATTACCTCCCTCCTTCTGCTGGTGAGTGCCCTTCCTATGCAATCCTATGCAACCCAGCATCCCTTCATCCTCCCCACTGCTTTGTCACACTGCTTCATGACCTTAAGGTCATCAGAAATTACCACCCACATGTCCTTTTCCTGCTTTGTAACTGTTAATATCTCTCCTCCCAGTTGGTATGTAGACCCCGTGTTTTTATGCCCCAAGTGCATTATTTTGCACTTCTTTGTGTTAAAACCCATCTGCCAATCCCTTGACTAGCCTTTCAACTTTTCTAGATCACTTCTCATTTTTTCCACTCCTCCCGGTGTTCCACTCTGTTGCAGAGATTTGTGTCATCTGTGAACAGGCTTAGTTTCCCTCCCAGCCCTTCTGAATGTCACTTGTCTACTCTGGTGTGACTGACATTAACCACTACCCTCTGACTCCTAATTTTCCAGCCATTTTGCTACCTTAAGGCCTACTCCTAGAATTTCCAGCTTGTGTAAAAGCCTTCTATGTAGAACAGTATCAAAGGCCTTGCTGAAATCCAGGTAGGACAGGTCCACCACTCCCCCTTGATCCACTTCTCAGGTCACCCAATCAGGTTTGTCTGGCAGGACCTCCCCCCTGAAAACCCATGCTGCCTCTGATCCTGCAGGTTATTGATAACTAGGTATTACCCAATTCTTTCCATTAATAGTGTTTCCATTATGTACCTTGCCTACCACCAATATCAGGCTGACTGGCCTATAATATCCTGCCTACTCCCTATTTCCACTTCTGCGGAGTGGAACTACGTCTGCCTTCCTCCAGTTCCCCGGTACCTCCTCTGTTCTTAATGACAGTTTGAAAAGTGCTGTCAGAGGTACAACTAGCTCCCCTTTCAGTTCCCTCATTATTTAAGGGTGCGCCCAGCCGTTTTGAGTGGCAGTGGATTTTTTTCAGTTTGCACCACATGGTATACCTCTCCCACAATGACATTTCAATAGCGACTAACACTACAGTGACTACAGTGCCAGATCACTGTAGTGTCAGCACTGGACCCCGGCACTGTGTTCGGGGGGGGTCTTGCACCCCTCTCCCCTAATCAGCTACACCATGGAGTTGATTATATTAAGTAGGGGGTGCAGGGGGCACAGTCCCCTGTGTGTGGGGATTTGCGGGGCAAAGCCCCCCAAAGAAAACATGTCGGTAGGATAGAAGCCGTGTGCCACCTGCAAATGTGGTTGGCATGACGGTTTCGCTGTATGGTCGTTCAACAAAATTTTTGTTGACGACTGATCGTAGATCCATGCCAGATCAGGGGCCTGCACTCTGTTGTATCAAATCTATAGTATCAAAGAGAAAGACACTGAAGAAGTTCTAGATTCTCTAGCAATGAACCTCAGATTTGGAGATAGGTTATAAAATATACAATAATGGATGGGGAAGTGTGCTTAATGAGAAATTAATGGCTGCCCAAGGTGTAGGATGCTACATAAACCCCTAGGGCGAAGCCCTAGGGGTTTATTAAAGCATCCCACACACCGAGGGCAACCATTAATTCGAATTAAGCACATTTCCCCATCTTTTATTATTTATAATTGCTGGTCAGCAATTTTTCCTCAACAGTGATTTTGGTACTGTCACACAGACTGTCTCTGACACACACAGACTGTCACTGACACACACACACACACACACACACACACACACACACACACACACACACAGTGTTTGTAAGAGACACTGCTTTTTTTACAGTTGGTGTTTTTATTTTGTTGTGCCAGGAAATCGTACATTTACTTCACTGCATTTCTGTAGTTAGGTCACGGTGGCTATCGCAATTGAACCCTACCTTCGATCGAGACTTTTTGGCTGTTCTTCTTTGGAGTTGTGAGGTGTGATTTTGGAATGGTAGGATCAACCAGATATTTCTTACAATTGCTCAAATGCATTTTTCTTTTTAAAAAAAACCCCAACAAAACGAGTAGGCGTTCCCAGTCTGGCTGCTCCTCGCTCTGTGGGAAGAGAAGACGCCATGTTTTTTTAACGGTTTTGCCCACCTCCGAGGAATGCAGAGCCAATCAGGATGCAGCTCTTGTGTGATTGATGTGGCGTGAGTTTGTCGTTATAACCCGCAGGTTATAACGGCAAATTATAATTGGCTCAAGCAATGGGAAAAATTGCTTGCCAGTTATTATAATGAAAGAAATGCTGCAAGTTGGTCATTAAAAAATGATTTGCCATTCTGTTTTACTGGACAATTTTCTGTTTCCCTTAATGGAAGTTTCTCTGATGTTCATTAACGGTACAAAATTTAGGCATCATTTCTTTCTCTGCTCTGAGGTGAAACACACATATCTGGGAAGATTTAAAATTTAAGATCCTTATATGGAATTGGGCCACACAGTCAAACAATTCTCAGTAGGATTTTATGGTCTGACTTAAAAAAAAAAAAAGAATACATTATAGTCAACAATTATTCATTTACTGTTCAGTCTACCAGGACAAGGAAAAGAGGGATACACTGGTTAACATTTTTATATATTTTTTTTCATTTAAGGTGTGGGTGGCACATGGGGAGAGGGCTTAGATTGGAGTGTTAGTGGGCATGGGGAAGAGGAGTGTATTGCTTTTTTGAGGGGATAGAAGAAGTGGGAGGGATTTGTGCTATTGGATATTGAAGGAAAGTTGCTTTTATTATTTTTTGTTAATTAATGTATATATAAAACATTGGGTTAAGAACCCTGTGTTAGAATCATTAGGGAAGGGGGGCTTTTGAGGCACTGGAGATGAGCTACCAATGTCAGAAAATGTATTTTAGTTTTGCGTTTATCATCTTGAGGTGGCACAGCACTGGTGACATTACCGGCATCAGGGACGGGCTTCCAATCACTCTGTCATTCAAGCAAAGTGAAAGTGGCTTCACCATTTGCTCGGCAACCCTGACAAAGACAACTCATATGCCCGTGGCTGTTCTTCATATGTAAAAAACAGCAGCGAGCGATTACCTTTCAACAAATTGCTGGAAAGCAGGGAGGTCCCTGAAGATTAGAAAAGGGCCACAGTAGTACCCCTACACAAAAGTGGCAGTAGGGAAGCAGTGGGAAACTATTGCCCAGTCAGCCTCAACTCGGTGGTAGGGAAGCTGATGGGATACCTACTAAAGGAGAGGACGGTGACATTCTTTTAAGATAGTGGACAGCTGGACCCAAAGCAACATGGATTTATGGCAAGAAGTTCCTGCCAGACTAACCTAATCAAATACTTTGTGTCACAAAAATGTTGTACAATGGGGGTGTAGCAGACGTGGTGTACCTAGACTTCAGCAAGGCTTTCGACTCCATTCCACACAGTAGTCTAATAAACAAGCTAGAGCATATGGACATTGGGCCAAGAATTATAGTCTGGATCCTAAACTGGCTCAATGGGAGGACCCAGAAGGTACTGGTAAATGGCACACTTTCAGAGGAGGGTAGAGTTACAAGTGGTGTTCCACAGAGTTCAGTGCTGGGACCAATACTTTTTAAGGTATTCATCAGAGACATAGCTGATGACCTAAATAGGAAGGTGTACATATTTGCTGATGACTCTAAGCTCTGCAGTAGGCTGGACTCAGTTGAAGGGATTCAAAAGATGGAGTCAGACCTTAAGAAATTGGAAGAATGGTCAGGGAATTGGCAGTTGAAGTTCAATGCCAAAAAATGTAAGGTTATGCACCTAGGAAGACAAAACCCAGGGAGAAATGACTTTCTAAATGGGGTACAGCTGGTAGAAAAAAACACAAGCATGATCTTGGGGTGATCATCATAGATGTCCTGAAGATTAGCGAGCAATGTGAAAAGGCAGCACAAAAGGCTAGCGGCATCTTGGGTTGTATAGGAAGGGGCATAACCAAGAGAAAAAGGGAGGTGATTTTGTCACTGTACAGGTCCCTCATGAGGACTCATCTGGAGTACTGTATCCAATTCTGGAGGCCTCACCATAGGAAAAACTAGAGACTTTATTTTATTTTCTACTAGAGAGTTTCCTCTCAAACAAACTGCATTCTGCAGTTTGGTAAGCAGACTAAGAAGAAACTGCCCGACGCTAACCCTCCAAGCAAGGTACGGATGGGAACTCTGAATTTTGGCATCTACCCCTGGAGGAATCTCACTTGCCCCTGTTCGACAGTGTTTCTCACACTATGTGCAGCAATCCAGAAGTCTTCTAGGAACTGCTGCCAAGAAATTAATGCTAGGACTGACCTCTGCTTGACATGTTCTTGATTTCTTACTTTAAGTAATGTTTAGTCTGAAGTAGACATTTCTTAAGAGTTGATTTAAGTTTTGAGAGAGGTTTTAAGGTAGTGTGATTTTGCTATCTGCCCTGAGCCCTGTTCCCCTTCTCTTACAGCTGTAAGTCTGTGGCTGCACCCTTGACCTCTGTGTCCCATTGAGGCTGCTGGCAGTGCCCCCCCCAAAAAAACTTGCTTCAGAACCTCCCTGCCTGTTTTTTGTTTGCTGACTTTTCCATTAGCAGATTATATCTTTTAGCCACTAGAGGGCCCAGTTATAAGCACACTTACCCAATCCAACACAATACAGTTCCTGTCTCATTTCACTTATTGTGTGGTCAGTCTATCACTATTCATCAGTCTTTGCCCCTTCATCTTCTACTGATTGATACTAATTTTTCCCATTTGCAGCTTATACTCTTCGCCCACTAGGTGGGTTTTCTCCCAACCGTGCCAAAGCTGCTTTACATCTCCTTACTCTCTACTACTCCTGGACAGTCTTCCTTAACTGCTCAGCTGTTATGGGTACCTACACTCCACTACTAAGTCTGGTCTCCTTCACCCTCTTGTTACAGAGCTCACACCGACTGGAGTACCTTTCCTCCACACTAGGCACCTCATCCCCAGACTACCCCACAGTGACTCGGCCCTCCCCCACCCTCGACACACCCGTGATCCCCCAACACCCACACCCTGCCAACACCCCCACTACCTCCACCTCCAAGGTCTGACCTGGACCCAGCTCTCCCCTGCCATTCCCACCCTTTGCAGTTTATCTATCCCATGCACCCTGATTGTAAAGTCCTCAGCTGGGTGTCGAGCCAAGGTCTCCATTGCCACTGGCCACTAACCAGAATAATTACACTGCTATTATTATTATCTGGTAATGTACACCCAAACCCAGGACCTATGGCTTCTAGCCCTTCTAAAACCTGTACTGCAACTGGCCTCCACTTTGCATCCTTAAACATTTGCAGTTTCCTAAAGAAATCTGCTGCCCTCCAGTGCTGGGTCATTCAACATCAACCTGACATAATTGCACTGGTAGAGACTTGGCTCTCTAAATCCACCCCTGACTCTGCTATCACCATCCCTGGATATACCATCTACAGGGAAGAACGAGTCAGCAATCATGGTGGTGGTTGTGCACTACTCGTAGGGGACTCCCTTATAGGCCAGGCACTCCCAGTTCCTAAACTTGATTATGGAGCCCAAGCCCTCACCTTAAAAAATCACACCTGACCCCGCCCAAGGCCCTCTCTTCCTCATGGTCTCCTACGTACCCCCGAGGAATCAAAACCAAGCAGTCCAGTCCCTCATTGACTACCTCACATCTCTCCCTCAAAAAGTGGAGCAAGTCATCCTAGGTGATCTCAATGTTAACTGGCTTGCCTCCACTGCCTCCCATATAAGGGACTCCTTTGCTGCCCTGGATATGTCCCAGTTAGTCACCCAGCCCACCAGACTCAACCACTCTGCTGGCACCAGCACTCTCCTAGATATTGTTATATCTAACCGCCCCTACAAAATCTGGGATGTCACTGTCCTCCCTGACTCTCTTAATGATCACTCCCCAGTCCTCTGTCTCTGGTCATCCTCCACTCTGAAGCCAGTGTCCCAGGCCACTCTACGCCACCAGGGCCTCAGAAATTTAAAACAATACCTAGCCTAGCTAGACTGATCCCCTATCCAGTGTGCCCCTGACATTGACTCAGCTCTTGACCACTTCACAAACGCCTTCTGTAAGACTTGTGACCTTTTTGCCCCCTCACCAGGATTCACTCCAGAAAATGCAGTACCCCATGGATCACCCCATATCTCGTCCAGAGACTCAAAAACAGAGATAATCTCTGCCACATTGCTGTAGAATTTGGAAAGGCATCTGATTGACAGGCCTACAATGCAGAACACAATAAGTGCACTTGGGCCATTAGGTGTGCCAAGGCAGAGCACTACCAGACCACCCTTGCTTCCTCTTGGGATTCATCCTGAACCTTCTGGGATAATATGAAAGAGCTAAATGGGAAGTCCTGCTCCACCCCCACCATCTCAGCTCTCTATCAATGGCACCCTCACCACAGATCCACTCCTTATAGCTGATTGCCTTAACACTGCCTTCTGTGACCTAAGCTCGGTCCTCCCCAGCAGCTTCTTTGACCCAATCCCCACCTCTCTCACTCTGGTCCTGCATTGCCCACCATTCTACCTGTGCACCCTATCCCCCAAGTAGCCAGGCTGCACCTGCTAAAAGCCTTAGGCAGCAGTAACCCCAGCAGTAACCCCCTCGACTCCAGGATCCTCCGTATGGTCTTGGACAAATTCCTAATCCCCCTGACTGACCTTCTAAACTGGTCTCTATGCCTGGGTCAGTTCCCAAGTGCTTGGAAAACTGCTGAAATCACACCCATACATAAGAGTGGGGACCAGTCCACCCCCAAAAATTACCGGCCAATCTCCATCCTCCCCCACTCTCTAAAGCCCTTGAAAAAGTGGTGTTGATCCAGCTGTCTGAATACCTAACCAAGTACAACATTATGTGCCCAGAGCAGCACGGTTTCTGCCCAGGACACAGTACAACCATGGCTCTCCTGTAATTCTCCCAACACCTGCATGCTGCTCTCAGTTCTGGCAGCCTTGCAGGAGCAGTGTTCATTGACCTCTCCAAGGCCTTTGACACTGTCTGTCATCCCCTTCTACTCGACTCTCTCCACCAATTTGGCTTCTCTGGTTGTCCCATTTCCTGGTTCTCTAGCTACCTCTCTGCTAGATCCCAGCGTGTCAAGATCAGCGGCTCCCTCTCTAGAACTCTTCCTGTTCACTCCAGGGTCCCTCAGGGCTCCATCCTGGGTCCAATACTTTTTAGCCTCTACCTCAACACCCTCCACAGCTCATGTACTGGTAAAATGCTCCTCTATGCTGATGATGCAGTCCTCATTGCCTCACATCCCAATCCCACCTCCCTCCAGTTATCCCTCCAGCAAGCTTACAACCAAGCCGAAAGGTGGTTCGGCGATCGCAGACTGGTTATTTACCTAAAGAAAACCAAATCAATGCTCTTCTCCCACCACCAAAATAAAGCTAAAAATACCCCCCTCTTGATTATCCCCAGTAATCTGCACCCGCTAGAACAGGTGACCACATACAAGTACCTAGGCATCACGTTCGATACTGCCTTTTCCTTCCACACCCACATTAATGCCCTGTCAGCCACCATTAACTCTTGGATTGGCCTGCTATACCAGCACAGGGACTGCCTGCCTCAGGTTACCCTCAGGCTGGCCATCACCTCCTCTGTCTTGTCCCTTGTGGACTATGGCTTGCCCCTCTACGTCACAGCTGGCAACACTGCCCTCTCCAAAATCCAACTCTCCATCAATAAGACCTGTAGGCTCCTGACTGGTGACCCCAGCTGATCTCACACCTGCCTTCTCTATACTACCACCAATCTGCTGAGCTTTGAGGAGTGACTGCTCTACCAGACCTGCCTTCTAGCTAAGAAATCACTGCTAGGACTCTCCCCCCCGGGGTCTCCACTTCTCTACAGTAGTCATCATTGTCTGTCACCACCCATAGCTCTGTTAAGTCCACTTTCAAGGTGCCCAGAACCAGGACCTCTCTTGCCCTGAGATCCTTCCTCTACTGAGCCCCCACCTGGTTCAACTCCCTTCCTAGCTGCATCTCCAACTTGCCAAAAATTGGCTCCTTCAAAACAGCCCTTCAGAAGCATATATATATAATACCCACTGTTTTAGGTGCAACTAACCCTCTGTTGTACCTGTCGTACCCACCTGCCATGCCCCCTGGCTTGACAATGTCCAATGGACAGCCTCTCCCTCCCCCAGACCCACTCCTTCCCTACTAGGTCCAAACAGGGATGTAACCCGCTGTCTTCTCTGAGGACCAACTATATCAATGAGTGTAACTCACAATTTTGTAACATTATGTAACCTAAGTAACATACAAACTACTACATTATGTAACCTAAGTGTATCTATGTTAAATGTTCCTTTTACTGCACCTGTAATGTTATCCTCTGTTTTAATCTGCACTGTAATAGCTGTCTTGATATCTGCCTCCCCACTGCGATGAGGTGCCTTTGTAAATCAGTCTTTGACTCAAAGGTTGTAAACCCAATTTGTAATGAATAAATGAATAAAGAGCAATAAAGATGGTGCAAGGTCTGCACCATGAGCCATATGATGCAAGGCTAAAATAGCTCAACATGTACTCACTAGAACAAAGAAGGGATGGGGGACATGATAGAGGCATTTGTCAGTGTCAACAAAAACTAACTAAATAAATACCTAAAGGGTATCAACAAGATTCAGGAACAAGATCTGCTGCAGGTAAACAACTGCACCTGGACCAGAGGTCATGACATGTGCCTTAAGGGGGTCAGGTTCAGGAGCAACACAAGGAAGTTCTTCTTTTCAGAAAGGGTGGTGGAGCCTTGGAATGGTCTCTCCCCCCACAGGTGTTGGTGTCAAAAACAGAGAATTCAAGCTGGCATGGGACAGACAGTGTGGAAAACTTAACACAGCAGCCTGATTGGGGGGGTAGTATACATAGGCAGACTAGATGGTTCACATTGACCCCATCTGCCGAAACGTTCTATGTTTCTCTGTAATTGCCTTTGTTTTTGAAAAAGTGTCATTTTCGTATTCTGACACTCTTGCTAAAATAAAGTACCAAACCAAATTTAACCCAAATGAACAGATCAAGAGAGACTGTACCAAACACACTTTAAAAATGTGTGTGAAAATCCATCAAGGAACGCCTAAGGAATTGTATGAATGGATGAATTCACAATTTAATGTTAAGACGCTTAGCCAGCACCGATTCTATTGGCACCTATGTGCAACAATAAAGATCAACTAGGAAAGGGATTCCCCCTCTAATTCAGGATATTGCCTATATGATTAGCAGGATGTAGTAGACTTAGACATTATCTTAAACCAGTAGTATCTGTTAGTTGCCATGTTATCTGTTTCAGCAATAATGTTTTTTCTGGCAAAAAAACATCAATACACCCAATTTTCTTTTCATTTTCTTTTATTCCTGATCTAAGGTATGGGGTTTTGAAAGTTCCCACTCCCATGTCATGCCTGTCAAAAAAATATTATACTGGCATGGTAGTGCCAGTATAGTTAGGGTTCAGTGGTCACTTCTATGTTAAACCCCCAGTTTTGCACTTTAAGAACTTTGCAACTGTTGGACTGATGTGCACACAATTTCCAATGCTCTATCAGGTCCCATGGATCTCTTGACATGGCAAGTTTCATTCCAGTCAGATGTGCAGTTGCAGAGATTCAGAGTGTCAAAAAATGGGAAAATTATCATCTAGGTGCAAATCCTTTTCATGCTGTTTCTCCAAAATGGCTTCAGGGTTTGGTCTGAAATTGTTAGAGTATATTGAGTCTGGGTCGCAGATGTTTCTTTTGAAGGTTTGGTGAAAAAATATGAATCCTTTCAAAAGTTATAAAAGTGTTAAGTTTCCCATTATAGCCTATGGGAAAAATTATATGTGCCATATGAAAGCAGTTTCTGTTTTCGTGAAAGCACTTTTTGCTGTCATAATTGGAGCATAGTGTTATGCTGCTGCCATCTTGTTTTCAGTTTGCGATAGTGAAGAAACACTGCAATTCAAAAAATACTGCCCCTTGGTAAATACCAGCAGCTGTGTTTACCTAATCAGGGCCCAAGGAACATGATTCTGTTATTAGATTTCTTTTAAATAATAACAGGAAATATGTTGATTTAAATCGGGCATTGGTAGTGTCGCAAATTTGCAACACTACTCTCATTAAACTGCAGCAAATTGTGGTGCAGTTCTGCAAAACTAATTCCATAATGCCACAAATTGTGACACTGTTTCATGAAAGCTTTTGCAAATTATGCCCCAGATACCACTATTTGAGGCATTACTTTACAGATAAAAAAAAATCAGATCCTAGAAAACCCCCAAACCTTTTCTGGCCATTTTGTTGGCCAAAGTAACCACAGAATCCAATTCCTCAGCCCTGTTTAGGCAAACACCTGTTGGTGTTTACCAAAGAAAATTATTTTTTTATCCTTTTACTGCCTCCAAGGGGGCTGAGGCATGTTTTATATTACAAAAATGCATTTGCTGATATTAGGGTGCCCAGTCCCCATGTCAGCGGTAGAAGCCCACCCCCATGAGTGTGGAACACCATGTAGCCCACTCCCAGTGTCCTAAAATATGTATTTGTAAAATACTGTTTTTGCTGACATAGACTGCCCAATCCCCATGTCCACACTTAACTCCCCCGCCAGTGTGGGACACTGGGGAGACAACTCCCAGTGTCTCCAGTTATATTCTAGCCCCCAGTACTTGTAAAATATGTATTTGCCTACATCGGGGTGCCCGATCCCAGTGACTGCACTAGGCCCCCAAACAGTGTAGTACACTGGGGATCCCACTTCTAGTGTCCCCAGTTATGTTAGTTTAGTCATTCACTAAAATACCACCACCAGCTTAATCTGGTTCAAAGTCAGTTGACATTCATCTGTATCCCCCTCTCCTGGGTCATGCCTGAAAATAGGCAGAATTTGTCTAGTGCACTAAATAAATAAACAAATAAAATGTCTTACCTCCATCAGTACTGTGGGATACTGAGGATTCCACTCTCAGTGTCCTGAAATATTGTTTTAAGTGTACCTGTGAAAAAAGAAAACAGTCCCCGATGTCTTTTTTTATCCTCAAAAAAGAAAACAGTTCCTTGTTGGCTCTCTTTTCCCCCTCATCCATCTCGACCCTCCCACTGAGCACCCACCACCCCACACCACCCTTGCCATATACTTACCACCAGAAATCATCAGTTGTCATCTTCTGTAAACTGGGACACGTCTGCACTCTTTAAAGCTGAACTACAAACTAAAGAATCAAGTTAAGTGCCGTTTAATGGCTTTCAAGGGTGTTTTGAACTTATGGTGATATCATGGCCATTTTTTGGTATTTGTGCAGCACATTTTCAACTTGGGCTTTTTGGGACTCATGAACACTGTCACTGTTATTTCATTAATCAGGCCCGTAAGGTGATTTTTCAGTCACTGTGTGAAATCACCTTTTATAACCAAGTAATGAAATGGCAGTGCCAGTGTTCATGAGATGGGGTCCCAAAAAGCCAATGTTGAAAATTTGGTGCAAAAATATCAAAAAATGACTGAGTTACAAGTGGTCATTGGAATTTTTCTATGCAAGCATGTAACTTTGGCAATGTTAAACATTTTCACTCCAAATTTTAAGCATTGCCATTTTTTCACACCACCTCATGAACAATACAGCTGTCATTTTTGACATCCTGGCCAAAATATATTTTCACACATGTGTTGTGGAATGGCGTTTTACCATGGTTTTTAAACTTTTCACCTGTGGGGTTTATGAGTTGGGGAGATGAGAAGACTTGAAAATTTAGGGTAAAAATATGAAACAATGGTAAAGTAATGACCATTTGTTGCAATTTTGGTACGCCCGCTCATAACTATGGAAATTTACAATATTTTGACCCCAGATTTTCAACATAACATTGTTATTACTCCCATCTCATGTATGACACAGCTGTACCTTTTCAAATCCTGGCTAAAAGGTGTTTTTGCAAATGTGGTACGGAATGGCATTAAAGTTGTGCAGAATTATGTTTTGGTGGGGATTTGAAAATGTTCTGTACTGGCTACTTGTCTTGGGGTACTTAGATGGATATGGTGATAATTTGGTCACGCATCTATGGAGGGATGGATGCACAGGGTTCGAAGGACTCTGCTCCCCTACACTAATATAAGGAAAATCATGGAGCATGGGGCCCTGCACTCACACAGGGAGATGAAGGTTTTGTACAATGCCTCTACACTTATGAATAGATGGGAGTGCAGATCCCCCATAAACAACTACGGCTATGATGATACTTTCACAAAAAGTAAGGAAATTCATTGCAAAAAACTTTGTTAATGCATCAGTTAGGGTTCATATTAAAGCAACAAAATTATGGAAATGTGCTGTTAGTGTTCACAACCCTAACACCCCACCTCACACCCCCCACAACCCCACCCCACCTCCCTTCCACTCTCCCTCACCATCCACACACCAACCGGTGTTGGGGTGTGCCTTGGGGTCATCGGCCCTAACGCTCACCCCATTCTTCTATACTTTGCCATCTTACCTTCCTTACAAATGGAATTGGGTGAGTGTTAGGGCTGATGACCCTAAGTCACACCTCAACACCTGTTGGAGTATTGATGATGGGGGGTGAGGGTGATAGGGTTGTGGGCGTGTGAGGTGGATGTTAGGTGGGAACCCTAACACCACATTTCCATACTTTTGTCAATTTAATATGAACTCTAATTGATGCATTAACAAAGTTCTATTGCAATATATGTGTGTGTGTGTGTATGTGTGTGTGTGTGTATGTGTATATATATATATATATATATATATATATATGTATTACTGCCAGTATAGTTAGGGTTGAGTAAGCAGTTTAATGTTAAATCCCAAATTTTGCACCTTAATAACTTTGCAACCATTCACCAGATTTGCACAAACTTTGGCGTGTGCAATATTGTATGGTAGATCTCTTGATTTGCTGAATTGTGTTTTGGTCGGACTTGCAATTTCTGTGCAGCGAAGCACTGAAAAATGCATTTTTCATTGTTTTGCCACTTTTTTTGCTGATATTTGCCCATCGCCCTGTGGCCACACTGTTTGGTATTTTGGTCTGCAATTTTCAGGGTAGAAAGAGATTTGGCCATAGAATAATTCAGCAGTGGTTTGGTGAAAAAATATTAATCTGTTCCAAAGTTATTAAATTTTACATTTTCAGGTTCTCAGCATGATCAGTTCAGTACAAGATTTATATGTATGCTTAGCGAAAAGGGATTGGGCTCACGATCAAGGATTTTGTCAGTTCACAAATGGGGATTTATAAAATCCCCATTCATGAGAAAAAATTCTTTCTTTTGTGAACCACCTTTTTGTTTTCATTTTTCCCCCAAACTAAATACTGCAGCTTTCCCCTCAGGTGACTTCTTGCATAAATAATACATGTGTTTCGTTCAGGATGATGCCCTCTACAAAGCAATGCCTTTGTATTCCTTGTTTTGGTCAAAAAATGTCTTTTTTGGATTTTAACATTCTTTGTACGTGCCTCACTTCCAATCCTCATTCGCGAGATGTTAAAATCCCTGTTCACGAGCTGATCCCTTTTCGCAAGGCGTACATAAGGCAGTCCTAGAGGGGGGTAGGAGGAAGTAAGCTATTGGTTAACTAGGATCTGCAGCTTATCTGTTAGGTAGGAAAATGGGCAGACTAGGTGGGCCAAGCGGTCCTTATCTGTGGTCAGATTCTATGTTTCTGTGTTTCTATGATCTCCTTTCATAAATTGACAAAATCCTTGATCGTCATTTCACGACCAGATGGCACTTCCCGCATACAAGAATTGGCTCACAAATAGGGATTCTGACACCTCAAGAAAGGGGATTGACTTGAGAAAGGGGATATTGTCAGCTCGAGAAAGGGGATTTTTTTTTCTCGTTTGTGAACTGACAAAATCCCCAATCGCGAGCTGTCCGAATCCCCTTTCACGAGTCAAGCCCTTTTGCGAGCTGACAAAATCCTTAATCATGACTTCGAGACCAGATGTCCAAAATCTGACAATCAAGGATTCCTCACAAATGGGGATTTTGACAGCTCGCGAACAGAGATTGACCCTGCAAATGGGGATTTTGCCACCTCACGAACTAGGAATCTAAAAACTTTTTTTTATTTTATTTTAGTCTTTGGTAACCAGGTAAGGCCCAATAGGCATAGGTGCCTGTTTTCAGGGGTGACCTGGGAGCACTGGGCTATTAAGTGATTTGCTCAGAGTCACACAGTATGCAAGTGGTGGTTGTGAGACTCAAACCCAGGGTTGGTCTGCTGGATGTACCAAGCTTGTTCACAGCTCGTTACTCTAACCTCTAGGCTATACTGCCAGTGCATTGTAAATAAACGGTTTTGACTTTTGGCTTGAAATTTGCAGGGTAAAAAGGAGATGTCCTAGAGATGTGAATTATGCTGTTTATGTGTAAAAAAGGTATACAGTTCCATAGATATGCCATTATGAAGTTGAGATTTTCCCCATAGGATAACATTGTGGCACCTCCATTGACTTTCAGTGCCTGTATCTCGGTAACAATGCAAGATATGGATTTTTAGCTACCTGCACCATAGTTCACCTTTAGGTGAACTAAACATGCATGGAGGTTTCAAAGTCATGATTACAACTGTAATGGAATTTTTTTCATAACTTGTATGGTTACTGAGATATTGGCAAATTAGTGTTACAAGGGTTCTTTTTCAGCCCTATGGGGCTACTGTATGGCTCCATTGTTATGTGTAAGTGGGCCTGCACTCCTACACACACATACTGTTATGCACAAATGGGCAGCTTGGTGGGAGCATAGGGCCCAGAGGGCCAGCTCTCCCATCAACACATGCCAGCTACCAGGTACATTACACTTTCCAAAAAAAAGTTTCAAGAATGTTGCCAGTGCATTGTAAATAAACAGTTTTATCTTTTGCCTTGAAATTTGCAGGGTATATAGGAGATGCCCCAGAAATGTGACTTATGCTGTTTAGGTGTAAAAAAAAAAATTATTGGTTCCACAGATATGCCATTATGAAGTTGAGATTTTTCCCATAGGATAACATTGCGGCACCCACAATGCTTTTTGGTGTCTGTATTATGGAAACAATGTTAAATATAGATTTAGTTGACTCATGTAATGTGGCGGTTTTGCAGTCTTGATTACAATGGCACTTGACTTTTTTCATAGCTGCTACGGTTGATGGAAAATTAGTGTTGCAGATGTTCCTTGCCCTATAGGGCTTCTGTGGGGCTCTGTAGTTATGAATAAGTGGGAGTGCAGGGCCTGGAGAACCCATGCTCCCACAGACACAAATTATTATGCCCAAATGGGCAGCTTGGTGGGAGTACGGGGCCCCCAACCTACACATACCCATTTACTAGTTATATTACACTTTTTCAAAAAGTAAGGACATTCATTGCAAAAAACTTCATTAATGCATCAGTTAGGGTTAAAGTGACAAAAGTGGGGAACTGAGATGTTAGGGTTGAGCCCCTAACCTCCCATCACCCCACCCATGCATCCACCACAGACTGACAGACACTGGGGTGTGCTATGGGGTTGTGAGGCCTAACTCTTAACTCATTCTCTTTTGCTGTAGCATGTCAACCTGTTTACACATGGAATGGGGTGAGAGTTGGGCCAGATGTCCCCATGGCACACCCTGGTGTCTGTCAGTTGGATTAGGTACCTCCCCCTCCTCCTCTTTTGTGAATACTGAGCAGGAGTATTTGTTCAGTATCTCTGCTTTTTCACTGTCCCTATCTGCCCACCCACCGTTTATTCTATTCAGCCTCACTATGCCTACCTTTGTCTTTCTACGCTCCCTAATGTACCTATAAATGGCTTTATCCCCCCTTCTTAACTGAGTTAGCTATTTTTTCCTCAGTTTGGGCCTTTGCTATTCTGACTGCCTTCCCTGCTTCCTTCTGCCTTAGCTGGTACAGTTCTCTGTCCTGCTCCTTCTGTGTTTCCTTATACTTTCTAAATGCTATCTTTTTCTGCCTAACCTTCCCCGAAATCTCTTTTGAGAACCATAGTGGCTTTTTCTTTCATTTTGATTTGTTTATTTGCTTCACACAAAGACTTGTTGCCTCTGTTATGGCAGTTTTGATGTTGCCCCATTATTGCTCCACCCCTCCTTCTTGCCTGTTTGCTAGGGCTCAGTATTAAGCTTGGCAGAAGACACCAGGAGAAAGGACTGCTGTGTGACTGGACTTCTCTGCTGGGACTAAAGAAGTAGAACTCTTGTACTTGGACCTTTAATTTAGGGTAAAAAAAAAAAATAAACAAAACAAAAAAAAGTGTGTGTTTGTCTGAGTTAACTGAACTGAATGGTTATCTGAACAGTTATCTAGGTGTAAATCTCAGGTGATTGAAAGGACTTGATAGCTGTGAGGTTTAAATTACTTGTAGAAAGATCTTGTATGTAGGGGTAGTGGCTTAGCTAGAAGGAAGCTACATTTAAAGACTGGCTTAGAAAGATACTGCTAGTAGCTTGACAGAAGACACCAGGAGAAAGGACTGCTGTGTGACTGTACTTCTCTGCTGAGACTATATTGCCCTCCTTTCCCTCTCCTCCACCCTCCCACCCAAAGCTAGTTCCACTTTTATAGGCACAGGATTTGACTGACAACAGGAACTTCCTGTTTGGGAGCAGGAAGTGAGTGATCACAAAGCCACCAAAGCCCCACCATCCTAGAAGGGCAAGAGTAGCTCTCCAGCCCCCTCTAGCTGCTGGAGGTCTGCCTCTGAGCAAGTAAGGGGTCTACCAAGAAATATAGGATATTCTTGTCTCAGAACAGGACAGTCAGGAGCTTAAAGGGCACACAGGCAGAAAGTAAGGAGAGAGAGAAGAAAAAAAATAGAGGAAAGAGTAAGGATTGCAAACAGTTAAGGTGCCAGAAATAAGACATGATGGGAGTGGTGCAGTGCAGTGGCTGTGGAGCAGCAGTCTTCCGGAAGATGTTCTGGAGGATGCGGTGTTGTCCCATCTGAAGGCACCTCTCTGAGCTGAGGGAGGAGGTTGCTCATCTCCAGGCTGAGTTGGCCAGGATTTGTGGGACCTCATCTTCCATCCAAGGACCACCAGTGCTACTACCGTTGCCTCAGAGGTTGCCAAGAAAGAGGAGCAGTTGGACCACAGTGGGCTCAGGGAAGGTGAGGGTGGTGGAACAGAGGTACATCCCTCCAGTTGTACTTCTCCACAATTCCTATGCCATTCTGGCAAAGTGTGGGTCTTCTATGGAGGCACCTACAGTGGAGACCAAGGAGGATGCTGGGAACCTCCACAAAGGAGACCCACAGGAGGGTGCCAGGGGACCCCATAGGGGAAGGAAACAACTCCTGGTGGGGGACTCCACTGTTAGGAAGGTAGAACTGGGGGAGGAAGGGGAGAAGGAGGTAAGGTGCCTGCCTGGCACTGTGGCTTGGAGGGACAAGGAGCGAATCCTCAGGATTGCTGGAGCAACTGCACAGGGGAGGGAGCTGGATGTCATTGTCCACCTAGGGACAAATGACCTGGCTAAGAAAGGGATTAGAGAAGTGCAGGAAGAGTTCGTGGAATAGGGGAAGGGCCTTAGACAAGTAGCATGCATGGTAACCTTCTCGGAGGTGCTGCCCATCTATGGCGTAGGAGAGACTAGGGTGTTCCACACCATGGGATTCAATCAGTGGTTGAAAAACTGGTGTGGAGCTCAGGGATTTGGCTTCATTGGGGAATGGGGTTCCACCTGGAGTGATGCAAGCCTATACTGGCATGATGGGCTGCATCTGTCTGGGAGGGGAACCAGGATCCTAGGTGATAGGTTTAAATGCTTCATTGGCAAGCATTTAAACTAGCCAAGGGGGGAGGCACTGGAAAGGAGCAGGGAAATCCTAGCCCCCCCAAAAAAAGTCACGGTAGTAAGTGCAGTAAACACCAACATAGAGGTGTCGATAGGGAGAAGGGCAGTGGTAAATGGAGAAAGTGTTAAAGGCAAGAAGGACAGGGATGGGGCAAAAAGGGGTAAGGCCATCAGGAAATGGAGGGTAATGAGTACCAATGCCCGTAGTATGGGCAATAAGCTCCCTGAGCTGGTGGCCTTGATGGAAGAGGGATGCCTGGATATTGTAGCAGTCACAGAAACATGGTACACAGAGAATCATGACTGGGATGTTAACATACCAGGTACATAACCTACAGGAGAGACAGGCAGGGGAGAAGAGGGGGAGCAGTAGCTCTGTATGTAAAGGAAGGCATAAAAGCAGCTGAACAAAAGAGTAAACAGGGAGGAGAGGAGGTACTGTGGGTCACCTTGGAGACTGAAAAGGGCACCACAATCCGCACAGGGGTTGTGTATAGACCCCCATGTCAGAGGGAAGGAATGGACAAGGATATGATAGAAGGCATTCTTAGGATGGCAGAGAAAGAGGAGATACTATTGATGGGAGACCTGAATATGCCAGATGTTAACTGGGGCACATTTGCTGCAGCCACATCCAAGAGCAGGGCCATTCTTGATGCCCTACAGGTGGCAGGCCTCAGACAGCTGGTTTCAGAACCCACTTATGAGGGAGCAATCTTAGACCTCGTACTCTCAAACGGGGGCAGTGAGAGGATCTCAGATCTAGAAGTGGGTTGCCATCTGGGAACAAGTGACCATCAAACAGTATGGTTCACGTTAAACTCAGCTACAGAGTCAAGCCATACAAAAAGTGAGGGTACTGGACTTCAGGAGGGCTGACTTTGGCAAGATGGGAGAGTGCCTCAGAAAAGCACTAGCAAACAGGCTAGAAGGAGGTGTGGAGAAACAATGGGAATCATCAAACTGCCATCACAGAGGCAACAAGCCTTTGTGTGAAGCAAATAAACAAATCAAAATGAAAGAAAAGCCACTATGGTTCTCAAAAGAGGTGGTTGTGAGTCAGGTAGAAAAAGATAGCATTCTGGAAGTATAAGGAAACACAGAAGGAGCAGGACAGAGAGCTGTACCAGTTAAGGCAGAAGGAAGCAGGGAGGGAAGTCAGAATAGCAGGCCCAAACTGAGGAAAGATAGCCAACTCAGTTAAGAAGGATAAAACCTTTTATAGGTACATCAGCAGTAGAAAGACAAAGGGAGGGATAGTGCGCTGAATAGAATGAACGGTGGGTGGGCAGAGGGGACAGTGAAAAGCAGGGATACTGAATGAATATTTCTGCTCAGTATTCACAAAGAGGAGGAGAAGTGCTAATCCAATTAACAGAAGCTCTCTTGATAGGGGGGTCGATCCCAGTCCTTTCACAGAAGAAAGGGTTCTGCAAGAACTCCTAAAACTGAAGGTGGACAAAGCAATGGGGCCTGATGGAATTCATCCCAGAATTCTAAAAGAATTAAGGGGGGAACTAGTGAAACCACTGGCTCCTCTTTTTAATAAATCATGGGAGGATGGTGTGGTACCCCGAGGACTGGAGGAAGGCGGATGTAATTCCCCTTCATAAAAGTGGGACCAAGTCATGGGCAGGAAACTACAGACCTGTCAGTTTGACCTCTGTGGTAGGGAAAGTGATGGAGTCACTTCTGAAGGAAAGAATTGTTGAGTACCTAGAGGCCAGTGGGGCACAGGACCCAAGGCAGCACGGGTTCACAGCGGGAAGGTCATGTCAGACGAATCTAATACATTTCTTTGACTGGGTGACCAAAGTAGTAGACCAGGGAGGGGCTGTGGATATGGCCTACCTAGACTTTAGCAAGGCATTTGACACAGTCCCACACAAAAGATTAATAGTCAAATTAACCAGCCTGGGAGTGGGTCCCAGGGTGGTAGCCTGGGTAAAACATTGGCTGGACAACAGGACACAGAAGGTAATTGTAAATGGAGTCCACTCTGAAGAAAGAGAGGTTACTAGTGGGGTACCACAGGGTTCAGTACTGGGTCCAGTCTTTTTTAATGTCTTCATAAGTGACATTGCAGAGGGACTGGAAGGAAAATTATGCCTCTTTGCAGATGACACAAAGATCTACAACAGGGTTGATACACAAGGAGGTGTGGAAAGGATGAGAAGGGACTTGACAAGGTTGGAGGAATGGTCAGAAGTATGGCAGCTAGGATTAAATTCAAAGAAGTGCAAAATAATGCACCTGGGAAACAAGAACCCAAGGGAAGAATACACAATGGGGGGAGGTAGTAACAACAACAAAAAAGGAAAGGGACCTGGGGTAATCATATCAGATGACCTTAAGGTTAGCAAGCAATGTGAGAAGGCAGTAGGGAGAGCAGGGGTATACTGGGATGCATAGGGAGCGGCATCACCAGCAGAAAACAGGAAGTTGTTACCCCTCTGTACAGACAGTTGGTGAGACCCCATCTGGAGTATTGCATCCAGTTCTGGAGACCCCTTCTCTGCAAGGACATAGACAGGATAGAGGCAGTCCAGAGGAGGGCAACTAAAATGGTGCAGGGTCTGCAAGAGAAGCCATATGAGGAGAGACTTAAGGAGCTTAATATGTATACCCCTGAGGAAAAAGGGAGAGAGGGACATGATAGAAACTTTTAAGTACCTCAGTGGAATCAACAAAGTCCAAGAGGGTAGCATCTTTCAGAAAAGAGACTGCAAGAACAGGGGGACACAATTTAAAGACAGAGGGGGTTCTAGGGCAATGTGAGAAGTATTATTTCACAGAGAGGGTAGTGGATGTATGGAACAGCCTTCCTGAGGAGGTTGTGGGGTCTAAAACTGTGGGAGAATTCAAGAATGCATGGGACAGACATAAGGCAATTCTTGTGGGGGTAGGAAGAAATAGGCTGTTGGTTAACTAGGATCTGCGGCCTATCCTGTAGGTAGGGAAATGGGCAGACTAGATGGGCCAAGTGGTCCTTATCTGCCATCAAAGTCTATGTTTCTATGTTTCTATGTTTTCCATTTTGACAAAGTCAGCCCTCCTGAAGTCCAGTACCCTCACTTTTGTATGGATTGACTATGCAGCTGAGTTTATTGTGAACCACACTGTTTGGTGGTCACTTGTTCCAGGATGGCAACCCACTTCTAAACCTGAGATCCTCTCATTGTCCTCATTTGAGAGTACGAGGTCTAAGATTGCTCCTTCCTGAGTGAGTTCCAACACTAGTTGTCAGAGGCATGCCCCCTGTAGGGTATCGAGAATGACCCTGCTCTTGGATGTGGCTGCAGCAAAGGTGCTCCAGTTAACATCTGGCATATTCAGGTCCCCCATCAACAATATCTCTCCTTTCTGTGCCATCCTAAGGATGCCTTCTTTCATATCCTTGTCTATTCCCTCCACCTGACATGGGGGTATGTATGCAACCCATGTGCAGATTGTGGTGCCGTTTCCAGTCTCTTAGGTGACCCACAGTGCCTCCTCTCCCCCTGTTTATTCTTTTGTTCCATTGCTTTTATCCCTTCCCTTACATAGAGAGCTACCCCCCCTTCTACCCTCTCTGTGTCACCTGTAGGTTGTGTACATTTATATATAGGATACATGATGGGCAGGACTAGGATATGGAAAATATTCTCACTCCTGCAGAGTGACCTCTATATTCTCACAACTGCCAAATTAATTTAGAATTCAGGTTGTTTTGAAGCTGAGATCAGCACAGTAATGAACTAGGAGTGTTAGAATCACAATAGGACACAGGTGAGAGTGTTTTGCAAAGCTAATTGAGTAAGTTGCCACTTCAGTGAGAAAGAGAAACTGTTTTCTGAAGCAGTTTCATTTAGAATGCAAGCTGCAGTGAAGATATTCTTACTCTGGTGATATCAGCAGAGTGTAGATATTTGTCGATATCTTCACTCTGCTAATTTCATCAGGATTTATCCTCACTCCAGTGGAAATAGCACAGGATATTCTACTGAGAAAGCTGTCACCCCATGGTGTATATAAATAAATATATATATATATATATATATATATATATATATATATATATATATGTGTGTATATATATATATATATATATATATATATATATATATATTCTATGCAAAAAAATGTGTTAATGCATCATGTAGGGTTAAAACACAAAATGTGAAATGAGACCTTTAGGGTTGCCCCTATGTACCCCGATCCTCCTGAGATTGACAGATGCTGGGTGTGTCATTGGGGTTGTGAGGCCTAAATGTCACCCCATTCCATGTGTAATCATATTCACAAGCCACAGTAAAGAAGAATGGGGTGACATCTAGGCCTCACCAATGACTCACCCTGTCAGTCTCAGGAGGATGGGGGAGTACACGAGGGGGAGGGGCAACCCTAAAGGTCTCATTTCCTGACTTTTTGTATTTTAACCCTAAATGATACGTTAACGCAGTTTCTTTGCATAGAATTTCCTTACTTTTTGAAAAAGCATAGAAAAGTACAAACTCACACAAGTTGGTGTGAGCGCGGGGCCCAAACTCTACCAACACCAGAATTTCTGCCTAACATAACAGTACAATTACTGAATATTATATCTATCGGGAGCGCATATTGGTGGGCGCCAAGCTCCCACCAGCTTGAAATGAAGCAAAGTTTCATTCATCGGAGTGGCATAATTCTGCACCTGTTTACATTTCAGACACCTAACCACTGAAAATTACCTCCACGGCAGTAAGGTTAGCTACTGTAAAAATGTCAAGTCACTACCACAATGCTAAATGCTCTCCGCAAACATAAACTGTGCCACAGAATATCTCCACAACAAGAGTATTTTCCAATACCTAAAAAGCATAATTCACATCTACAAGACATCCCCTCAACACCCTCCAAATTTCAAGTTATAAGACCAAATTGTTTCCGAGATATTTCATTTTAAAAGTTGTGAAAATTGGGATATCTGGTCCCTCCAAATCTGTCCATCTAGTCCCTCCCTCGTGAACAAAGATTGCGATCAAAGAACCTCAGTGATCAAAGAATTTGCAGGTTCATGACCAAAGAATTTACAAGCTCACAATCAAAGAATGAAACAATTTTAAAACTCAATTTTTTTCACAGAAATACATTAAACTACAGGCATGACTTGATAGAATGAAGCCCCCCTGAGCAAAGCCCATCCTAGTTTGACTTCATAAGTCACCCCTGGGCTGAGATATTTGATTTTTAAATCTGGCCATCTAGTCCCTCCTCGCTATCAAAGATTGAGGTCAAAGATTCTCGATCCAATAATTTTGAGCTACATGACAAAGAATTTGCAGGCTATGATCAAAGAATAAAAAATGTTAAAACTAAATTTTTTCAGAGAAATACATTAAACGGCAGACATGACTCGATGGAACGGAGCCCTCCAAGTAAAACCCATCCTAGTTTGACTTCATAAGTCACCCCTGGGCTGAGATATTTGATTTTTGAATTTGGCCATCTAGTACCTCCCTTGCTATCAAAGATCATGGTCAGACTCTTGTGATCAAAGAATTTGCAGGCTCGCTCAACAATCCCTAAACCTGGTAGAGACCCCAGACACCTTGAATCATACTGACCCATTTCTATTTTAAATTGCGGTTATAAAATATACATGTCAGTGTGGGCCCGGAGACCTGAGGGTATGCTTCCTGATTTAATCCATCAGGACCAAACTGGCTTCTTAAAGAATAGACAAACTTCAGATAATATGCTTAGAACCATATGCCTTTTGTCCTATGTCTCTAGATCCTCACTTCCTGTGATAGTCGCTAGCCTAGACACCTACAAGGTATTTGACAAGGTGCTTTGGAACTATCTTTGGCAGGGGTTGGGAGCATTTGGATTTCCAGAAGAATTTGTGAAATGGCTTAGTATTCTTTATTCTAACCCAAGGGCCTGTATCAGGGTTAATGGCTCTCTGTCCTCACCAATAGAACTGAAGCGAGGAACTAGACAGGGCTGTCCCTTATCCCCACTGTTATTCACTCTTTATATAGAGCCTTTGGCTGTGGCAACAAGATCCTCCTAAGAAATACATGGGGTGCTAGTGGGAGGAGTCTCCTACTGCATTTCACTTTATGCAGATGATGTGTTGTTGACCTTGACAGATCCTGAGGTATCATTACAAGGAACCTGGCAGACCTTGGAAAGGTTTGCCTCGGTATCTGGCTATGTTATTAATTCTTTGAAGACAGAATTTCTGGCCTTGAATTTTACCCCCTTCCCCCAACTTAAACAATGCCTGCCCCTTAAATGGCAAACCACGAAATTAAAATATCTGGGTATTCATCTTCCATTACATATTTCTAATGTTACGTTAGTAAACTACAAACCTATGACACAGGTTCTAGAGGTAGATATGCATAAATGGTCTCTAATGAAGCTCTGCTTTTATTTGAGGATTGCTACTATACAATCTAATGGTCTACCTCAATTATTGTACTTATTTCCAACAATTCCCTTTCTTCCCTCTAAAATATATTTTGACTCCTGGAATAAGCTCTTATCTAGATTTGTGTGGGATGGGCATAGCCCATGTGTTTGCTGGTCCTTGCTTCAACTGCCGAAAGACAAAGGAGGCCTAAATGTTCCAGATTTAAATAATGATGCAATGTCAGTTCGAATAACCCAAATTCTCACTTGGGTGAACCCTAACCTCCAACCTCCTTGGAAGAAAATAGAATGTTTTCTTAATGATATGCACGATCCATAAAAGGTCATTTCTGCCCCTCTTTCTGACTTACCAGCATTCCAGATTTTGAAATAGGAACCAAATAGACTTTGCAAAGCTGTTATAAAATTAGATCTGTCCGTGCCATGGAACCTGTGTTTTATTTTTTGTAATTACTCATTGCTGAAACAGATTTCCTATCTACACAATTTGACCTAAAATTTCGCACTTGGCATAGGAAGGGACTCACATTTATTAATTTTTGGATCCAAATGGAGTAGCTGAGCTCCAAAGGGAATATAACATATTAAATTCAGACCATTATAGGTACCTACAGGTATGTGATTTTCTTTTACATAAGAGCCCCTAGAGGAATCACCTCCCTATTCCTATGCCCCTATTCCTCCAACTGGTTATTAATGCAATTCATGGCTCTATCCAGTTACATTTGATTGGATTGTTGTATAGGGGAATCAGGGAAATTATCTCTGATTCATCTGAGTCAGTGGTGGAGGCATGGAACAGGGAACTTTCTTCCCGAGTGACTTACAACCTTTGGGTTAAATATACCTGCCCCTCATTAGAGATCTTTTTGGCTCCTTATTGGAGAGAATTTGCATGGATCAGGTATTTTAATACACCAGCTAAACTGGCTAAGATTTTTCCTGCACTAGGGGAGGACTGTTGGAGACAATGTGGGGAACGGAGGGCAGATCAGGTACATCTTTTTTGGGGTTGTAGTAAATTGCAAGCATTTTAGCAGCAAGTAGAGCAAACCTTGTAGATGATTTATACACCAGACTTAGTACAAAGTCCACAACTTGATCTCCTGGCAATTCCTCCAGAAGGGCTCAAAATTCAAAAAAGGTCACTTGTATTTACTTTCCTCCTATTGGCAAGGAAGACTATTACTAAATTATGGAGACAGATTAGAGCCCCTGTGGTGGATACCTGGCATGATTTGATAGTAGAACATTATTTTTTTGAACGTATGATAGCAGGAGCTATGGGGCAAAAAGACCAATTCGAAATAAAGGGGAGGACTTGGGTCCTTTTCCATTCAGCGAGAGACCCCACATTTGTTCCATGATGAAGTCCAAATTTTTGATGTTAGGAGATGGAAAAGGTACCATAGGAGAGGACTCTTGTCCCCAGATAGAGGGAAGAAGGATAGATACAGGAGGAAAGGGTAGTTAAAGGTGTTTACTGGGATTAAGTTTATGAAATGCTGTGAACTTTATTTATTAATTGAGATGAAAACACTACTAATACTGCTATTGTATTGCTGCTTATGGAATGATTTGCTGATATGGATATTTATGAATGTCATCTATAATGTATCTGCAGTGTACTGTACCTCATATGAAAATAAAAGAAAAATAAAGTATAAAAAAAAGAATTTGCAGATTCATGTTCAGAGATCGTTAGCAAGCCACGATCACAGAATTTGAAACTTTAAAACTCTATTTTTTGACATAATTACAAGAAACCACAGCTATGGCTTGATAGAGGGAAGACCCTGAGAAAAACCCATTATAGTTTTACTTCAGAAGTCACCCCTGAGCAGAGGTATTTTTTTTTCTGACCGCAAAATTAAAACAAGATGGCAGCTGTCACTATCAAAGAATTCTTCACAAAGATTCTTTGATCATCAGACTACAAATTCTTTGATCATGAGGAGGGACCAGATTGCCAAAACCCCATTCTTCTTTCACAAATAACCATATAAATGTTCCCATAGACTTATAATGAGAACTTAAAATCTTAATAACTTTTGAACGGATTAATATTTTTTCACCAAGCAAAAAGTGTCATGTTCCTTGACATGAGCTCTTTCAATGTGTCAAGTTGCAGACTGGTATACCACACAACAACCACACAGTGCCGTGGACAAAATCCAAAAAATTGCCCACAAAACTGGTGAAAAGTGCATTTTTCAACATTTTGGTGCAGAAAAAAACTTAGGTCCAACTGAAATAAAGTTTAGCAAATTCAGAGATCTACCATACCCCACCATGCATACCAAATTTTGTGCAAATCCATTGAATGAGTCCAAAGTTATTAATGTGCAAAATTTTGAGTTTAACATAGAAATGCCTTCATAACCCTAAATATAGGGGCGCGACTGCTTCTCTGTAATATATACTGTATATATCTGTCTACAGTGATGTGTTGTTTACCATCTGTTACATGTTATAATAGCAACCTAATACAGCCTCACTGTGAATCTAGTATGTATATTCAGTAGGTAAATTCAATGAAATATTTTTTTTATTGTGAACTGCAGCCATCTGTAATGTCATTAATTACAAAATTAGATTTAAAAGCTATTTTAAAAATATCAGATAAAATTGAAAATAGACTGAAGATGAATCTCAGGATGTCAGGAATACATTTTTCCTCAAAATCTTATCATAATTTTTTGCTGAATGACAAATACTGCTATTTAAGGCCCCCCCCCCCCCTTTTCTGAATGGCCAGATCAAAATAAATAATACAGTTGCAGTATTTTGGGGGGTAGGGATATATATATATATATATAATACTGATAATTGTTGACTCTTAAAATTCAGGGCATCAGCATATTCAATTTGCACTATGACACCTTTTGAAGTAGAAGCAAAAGGGAACAGGCAGAGTGTACAGTATTTGTAAAGTGCCAGGTAGACTGTAGCCTAGGAGTGAGTCAGCGTTCATACTTTTATTTATTTTTCAAAACCTCTTTGTATTTTAGTATCTCTTTCTTAATGTCTGAAGATAGAATTGTTATTGTGTTATATAGTATGGTTGACTAATCACTGACAATACCAGAAATGGTGAAAATAGGGTAACATTTTTAAGGAGTAATAGCACATGAATTGGACTGCAATATATGTGTTGTTACCTGGTATGAAATTTTTAGTAAACTTTATAGGGCAGACATGTACTGATATAATTCTGGACACAGATCTCCCTCAATGGCCCCCTGTAACACCCCAAAAGGTGACCACAGGGGGCGTGGCTTGACCGCCATGGAAATGGCAGTATAATTCTTGGGCTCCTTCCTCTCTGAGAAAAAACCATGGTGGGTTGGTCTAATCCCAGGATGCAAATCTTCTTTTGTTGCTAAATACTTGTTTGGGGAACTGCCCTGAATTGTCCAGTGTGTTTTTTTCTGATAGAACTGTATCGTAAAGCTGCTAAATTACATCAGTTATCTTTGAGTGGTGCTGCTCAACTAGGCCATAGAAATTACAGGCCTAATCCTCGAGTCTCACGGGTATATGCTCCATACAGCCTGCAGATGGAGTCTGCATCAACATCCCTCCAAGCCCAATCGACCCCAAATAAGTTGGCTACTGAGATTCCTCTGCCTATAATCTCTCCAATACAAGATGCAAGTGTGCAATCGCCATCAGTGACTTAATTACTAACGTTTATTACCAGAATGCTGGAGACATTTTTTCTGCGACTCGATATCATCAATACTACACTAATAAACACCACTGCAGAGGTACATATAATACAAGATCATTTAAATGTAGCAGAGCAAAAGGTGGAAACTTTGGAAATGTAGCAAGTTAAACTAATACAGAGAATGCGAATGCAAGCTCTACAATTGGAAACATTGCTTGCCAGAGTAGAAGACCAGGAAAACAGGGGGAGACTTAACAACCTCTGAACTGTTGGAGTCCCCGAGGGCTCTGAGGGAACATCCATGGAAAAGTTTCTCGATGAGACGCTCCCTAAGATGCTAGGTGAGCACTTGAGAGGCCCAGTTGAAGTTGAAAAAACCCATCGGATCATCGGAAGGAAAGAGAAACAGCAACTAGCCCCAAGGCCAATCGTAGCATATTTTTTGAGATATTCTACAAAGGAATGTATTCTAAGTGCTGCTCAAGATATGGGTGAAATTCAATGGCAAGGAGTGCTGATTTCTATATATAGAGCTTTCGCACAGGAGACAGCGAATAAGTGCAGAGCTTATGGCCCTATTAAGAAAGTACTGTCAGCCCATAATTTTCAGCATAGATTCAAGGGTCTTACCAGACTGTTGGTCTCTAAAGAAGGGAGAGAATTGCTAGCAGATACTCCTGAGGAAATTTAAAGATGGGCCTCTAAGCTTTGGCCTAACTTACCCCTTCAAACTTCATCCCCCAGAAGGCTATGGGAACCCTCTGATACCAGAACTAGGAACCAAATTCACCAGCCATGGAATCCAGAGGGCTGATGTGTTATGTGACCAGGTCCTTGGTATAATGAGCCCCCCAAGGAGAGGTCTACCTACAAGAGCACTATGCCTGTACCTGCAGAGGCTGCTGGTTTGAGTCAGCCTTTCCTTCCTCCTAGAAACACCAGCTTGATTTCAAGACAGCGACAGCGATCTAGGAGTGGCCAACAACTATCCCTTGAGCTGCAGAAATCGGCCCCACCAGCAAAAATGCATAGAGATGAGCCTTTGGTGTCCTGTTCAGATTACCTTGCAGATATAACAGAGCCCTCCTCGCCTAGACAAGGGAGTCACATGGACTGGGCTGACATTCCAAAATCTTCTCTTTTGGAAGTGGTGGACATTTCCAGTCAGCTCAAACCAGGGATTAAATCATATAAAGCAGCAGTAGCTTCCGAAGATGTTCCTGTTTTTAGCAACCGCTCCCAACAAGCAAGGACTTGTGATGAAGAATCCCCTGGCTGAACTTTGACTGTACTGACTGCAGTTTGCAATACCTTACTGTATGATGTCTCACTGGCTTGGTTTAATGATAATATGGAGACACAGCAGAGTTTCCTTTTCTCCGTGGCTGTTGAAACTCCAAGAGTTATATTGCCCTGACAAAGAAGGGTCTTCTCCCCCCACTTCCTCCATCCCCTCTATGATCCTCCCAACCCCCACACCACAACCTTCTAAGTCTGGTAACTGGGAAGTATAAAAAATGTTGGAGTTAACAAATCTTTATAGTTCAATGTTTAGATTAGTAATGAACCTGTACTGTATGGACAAATGTTACAGGGGACTTGGCCATTATGTTTTCGATTAAGGTAGTTTCCCTACTACTCCCACCCCTTTTCTTTCTGCCATTAATCCCTCCCTTCCCCTTTCCCTATTTGGTTTATGCCCCCCCGGGATTATACTTTCCCTTGGGATTACTCCTTGGATGAGGATGGATAAACCCAGTTAGGGTGTGATTCTCCTTGATAACCCCTGAGCACAAACATAAGTAGAGCTGAGGATACTGTTTTTGTTTATCCATTTCCATGAAATGTCTGTAGCAGTTAGCAATTAATCACTCTTGTGCTATAGAATTGTGCATTTAAGCCTGAATAGCATAGGCTTTCTGTCTTTACAAGTACTTAGTTCTAGTTGGGTTAGATACCGTTGTTAGCATATACACTTCCTGCAGCTGTTATTGTCAATTAAGAATCTCTCTTGTGTTTCAGAGTGTAGTACCTCTAGATATTTGATAACAGGTCATAGTAGGTTTGATTAGGTAATAGCTCTCAAATAGGGTATCAAGGGTCTATCCCTTTCAAACATGTTAGATGAAGTTCATAGGTTCCTGACATATTCATTACTATGCCCCCAGCTATTGTACAGGGTCTACGTCTAGTGTCATGGAACGTAAAGGGCTTTAACCACCTTGTTAAAAGAACCAAGGTGCTTCAGCATTTGCGTTCCATGCACACAGACATAGCCCTTTTGCAGGAGACACATCTCCTCAATAAATCCATTCCTTGGCTCAAGAAATCATGAGTTGGCACTATACATGCTAGCTCAGCATCTTCCAAATCAAGGGGAGTAGCTATATTAATTCAGAGATCGAATAACTGGGTAATGGAGGAGTCTCGTTCTGACAAACAGGGGAGGTGGGTAATAGTTGAACTAAAATCTGGCCTGGACAAATTGATAATATGCAACCTTTATTCCCCAAATGTGGACCAAGCGGAGTTTTTTTCCAAATTTTAGCCAAAATATTGCTGGGCTAGCCCAGTCTGACTCCACTATTCCCTTGATAATAGGAGGAGAGTTTAACTTAGTACCAGACATATTTTTGGATAAATCCCATCCTACCCCTCAAACCCACACAAAGGCACATGCTGCTTTGCAAGAAATGATAACAGAATGGGTCTTAGTGGATGTCTGGAGGTGAGATTACCTATCAGGCCGTGACTACACGTACTACTCCTCTCCACATGGTGCCTATAGTCGCATTGACTATTGGTTAGCTAACCAGCCAGATTCAAGTGCCATCTCAAATAATGACATAGGCAACATAATTATATCAGACCATGCACCAGTATCGCTTACTTACTCCACCCCCGAAAGTCAAACTACTGCTACAAGATGGAGATGTAACTCCCTATTAGTTAAAGATCCTGAATTTCAACAAGAGATGCAGAAAGCTGCTCAGGGATATTTTACTTTCAATAAGACTGGAGAAGTCTCGGCTGGTATGATCTGGAAGGCATTTAAAGCCACTCTAAGAGGCCATATCATTGACTTTGCTGCAAACCAGAACAAAACCTAGTAAAAAGAGATAGAGCTGTTGCAATCAGAACTCACTGCCCTAGAGGGTAATTTTAAAGCCTCCCAGACCACTGCTACTAGAGACCCCTCATTGACGAGGTATATTGTAGGGCTTAAATATCGTATAAACTCACTCTTACATCACAAGGCAGAATGGACGTTGCTTAGGGCTAAACATCAATATTGGGAGGGAGGGGAAAAGGGGGGAAGCTGTTTGCCTACCAATTGTGGAAGCAGCAAGCATCTTCAAAGATACATGCCCTCCGCACTCCCACAGATTCCATGGTTAGTGATTCGAACGGCATTAATGAGACCATGAAAAATTATTATCAGACCATATACAAATCTAAATCCACAGACATGAGGGAACAGCTTTCACATAAATTGCATCAGTTTTGCCAAGGTTTTACAATACCCTCATTATCTCAGGAGCAAGTTGACCTTTTAGACCACCCTATCTCAGAGACTGAGGTGTGACAGGCCCTATTTCGCATGGCCAAAGGGAAAGCCCCAGGGCCAGAAGGAATGACCGTCAAGCTATATCAAGCCCTGGATCAGGAAATTGTGACCCCCCTGTTACTCGCTGTTCAATATGCCCACTCCTCAGGCTCCCTCCCCACCACAATGAATGAGGCCTTAGTTACAGTAACACCTAAAAGATCTGACGATCCCCTGAATTGTTCTAATTTTCACCCCATATCATTACTACCAGTGGATACAAAGATCCTGGCTAAAATATTGGCTACCAGATTACAGAATATTCTTGGCTCTGTTATCCATCCATCCCAAGTTGGTTTTATGCCTGGAAAGGTGAGCTCAGACAATACCAGATTGTTGTTGAATCTGAAGTGGCTGGCAAGTAGAGCTAAAACCCCTATGGCTGCCCTAGCTGTTGATTTTGCAAAGGCTTTTGATTCCATAGAGTGGAATTATCTCCATGAGGTTCTTCATATATATGGATTTGGTCCCCAATTCTGCTTATGGGTCCCAACCCTTTATAATTCCCCAAAGGCCAAGATCCTTACTAACTCCAACATTTCTTCCTCCTTTCCATTATACAGGGGCACCTGACAAGGCTATCCCCTATCCCCCTTCTTTTTTTTAATTGCTCTGGACCCCCTACTCCATGCTCTTGACTTAACAGAGGGGCTTACAGGCATATTGGCACACGGCAAATCCTATACTTTGGCAGCTTATGCAGATGATCTGCTACTTACCCTATCGAGTCCCCAAGATTCATTACCAATAGCCTTCTCAGTCCTTAAAAGCTTTGCAGCATTATCAGGTCTATAGGTTAATCAGTGGAAGACTGTATTGGCCCCATTGAATTCACTCTGCCTATGGGAATGCCTTCGTGGCACAGAACTTAAATGGGCTCCGCATGGTTTTTCCTATTTGGGGATCTACATACCTTCTAACTGGCCACATTTTGAATCAACTAACTTCTCCCCTCTGTTAGAAAAATTAAATGTAGAAATGGAGCGATGGCAAAAATTGCACTTATCTCTGATGGGTAGAGTGGCTTCGGTATGAATGTTATTGCTCCCGAGGGTATTATATTTATTCAATAATCTTCCAATATGAATATCTCCCAAACTCTTTGCCTCCCTTGTAAAGATAGTATCTACTCTAATATGGGAGAAGAAGGCACGTAGATGGGGGAAAAACAAGCTTAGTGCACATTGGACTAAAGGTGGCCTTAGGGCCTTTTGGTTTCAGAACTATCATCTAGCTTGTACTGCGGCACAAATAACAAAGTGGTTCGTTCCGCCCAACACATCTTGTCCAACATGGGTTGGCCTTGAAACAGATATGGCAGCTCCGACCCCACTTAGGTCCTTGCTGAGCCCTAGTGGCTCTACAGGAAAGGGCCTTTCTTCGGTCATATGTCACTCCTGATACACCTGGCATCACATTATGACTCTCTCCCATGCCCCCAAGAATGCATGGGCCCCACCCCTGGCTTATGCAGGGTTATGGCATAACACCTTTATAACATTAGAGGGACAACCTCTTAATTGGCCTGCTTGGGAGCAAAAGGGCATTCACTATGTCATGGATCTCTGCGAGTTGTGCTCACAACAGAGGGAGGTGAACCTTACAATTAACAATTGTCTTTGGTTTGAAGCAGATTCCTTAGGAAAGTTGATATTCTTCAGGTGGAGGATACTTCTAACTAAAAGGTGAAATAAGGAACTTCGAATTATCAGAAAAGGCAGTCTTTCAATCAACAAAGGGAGGTCAACCTTGCTTTACTTTTATTACAATTGTTAAGATTTTCAGTGCAGGAAGAGTTTAAACCCACAGGGACTGAATACTGTTTACTGTGTCTGTCCTTGTGCACAGCTGACGTGTTTTGGGGCTGACTGCTTTCAGAGCACAAGTCACCAGGCTGTTTTGGGGTTGGGGAGGTATACCTGTGTCTGACTTGGATATTTGGATTTTTCTCTGTTTGATTAGCAGGGTATTTTCTCTGTCAAATTGTTGTGTAGGGCATCTTGCTGACAGGAAGGCACTCTTCGCAGTGATAGGTCACAGCTTTTAGCTGATTGATTCATGAGGGCACAGTATAGGCCCAAACCCTTCCCCCCTCACCCCACCCACCCTGGAAATAGTTCCTTTATACCTGGGGTTCTGACATCATTTCCTCAAGAGGGCAAGGTGCATATCACTGTCCTATCCTCTCTAGTACACTGCACTGACAACATAAGCATACACATTATATAATATATATATTTCTACATAACAAACCAATCACACACACACACACAGATAAAATACAAGGTAGACAGACATGTGGGGAGTAGTGCAATGTAATGGCTGTGGGGCAGCAGTCTTCCAGGAGTCATTCTGGAGGCTGAGATGCTGCCCTGTTTGCAGACAACTCTCTGCCCTGAGGGAGGAAGTTGCCCATCTTCAGGCCACACTGGACAGTAGTAAGGGAACCTCTCCCATCCAGGGAGCACCAGATCCACCACCACTACCTCAGAGGTTGCGAAGAAAGCACAGCAGTTGGACCACAGTTGGCTCATGGAGGGTAAGGGTGGTGGAACAGAGGCACACCCAGTCAGTTGTTCCACTCCACAATCCATACACCATTCTGGGGGAGCATTGTTCCCCTATGGATTCATCCACAGAGGAGACTAAGGAGCTTGCTGACAACTGTCACAAGGGAGGCCCTCTGGAAGGAGGCAGAGGACACCACAGGGAAAGGAAGCAGCTCCTGGTGGGGGACTCAGTTATTAGGGGGATAGAACTGGGGGGAGCAGGGAAAACTGAAGTAAGGTGCCTGCCTGGTGCCATGGCTTGGAGGGACAGGAAGATCATCCTTAGAAGCACGAGAACAGTTGCACGGGATTCTGAGCTGGATGTCATTGTCCACCTAGGGACAAATGACTTGGCTCATCATGAGATTAGAGCAGTGCAAAAGGATTTTGTAGAGTTGGGGAGGGGCCTAAGACAAGTAGCACTCACAGTATCCTTCTCAGAGGTGCTGCCTTTCAGTGGCATGGGTGAGGCAAGGGTACTTTGCACCATGCAGTTTAACAAATGGTTAAAAAAATGGTGTGAAGCACAGGGGTTTGGCTTCACTGGGGACTGGGGTTCCACCTGGAGGGACACCAGCCTATACTGGCAGGATGGTCTGCATCTGTCCAGGAAGGGAACAAGTCTTTTGGCAATCTGTTTAAATGCTTCATTGGCAAGCTTTTAAACTAGTCAAGGGGGGGAGGCACTGATAAGCAGCAGGAAAATCCTAGCCTCCCCTTACAAAACAGGGTACTAAATGAGAAAAAGACCAAGGTAGAAAGGTCAGTGGGGGATGCTGCTACAGAAGGTAAAGCCATCAAAAAACTGAGAGCAATGAATACCAATGCCCGTAGTCTGGGTAACAAGCTTCCTGAATTAGTGGTCTTGATGGAGGAGAAACATCTGGATATCATGGCAGTCACAGAAACATGGTACACACAGAACCATGACTGGGACGTAAACATACCAGGATACACTATCTACAGGAGGGACAGGGAGGGTAAAAGAGGAGGAGGAGTAGCTCTCTACATAAGGGAAGGAATCAAAGCAACAGAACAAAAGGGTAAACAGGGAGGAGAAGAAGCACTGTGGGTCAATCTGGAGACAGGCAATATCACCACAATCTGCACAGGGGTTGTATACAGACCACCCTCTCAGGGGGAGCAAATGGACAAGGAAATGATAGAAAGTATACTTAGAATGGCAGAAAAAGGGGAGATATTGCTGATTGGTGGTCTGAATATGCCAGATGTTAACTGGAGTGCAGTTGCAGCAGCTACTTCTAAGAGTGGGGTTATTCTAGATGCCCTACAGGGGGCATGCCTTAGACAACTAGTATTGGAACCCACTCGAGAGGGAGCAATCTTAGACCTGGTTCTCTCAAATGGAGATGGAGAGAGGATCACAGGTGTAGAAGTGGGTAGCCATTTGGGAACTAGCGACCATCAAACAGTATGGTTCACAATAAACACAGCAACAGAGACAAGTCAAACAAAGGCAAAAGTACTGGACTTCAGGAGGGCTGACTTTGCCACAATGGGTGAATGCCTAAGGAATGCACTAGCAAATGGGCAGGAAGGAGGGGTGGAAGAACAATGGAGAATAATAAAAACTGCCATCACAGAGGTACAAGCCTTTGTGTGAAGCAAATAAACAAAACAAAATGATGTAAGAAACCACTATGGTTCTCAAAGGAGGTGGCAGTGAAGGTTCAAGAGAAAAAGAAAGCATTTAGGAAGTACAAGGAATCACAGAAGGAGCAGGACAGAGAATTGTATCAGTTAAAGCAAAAGGAAGCAGGAAAGGTAGTCAGAACAGCAAAGGCCTGAACTGAGGAAAAGATGGCAACTCAGTTAAGAAGGGGGATAACACTGTTTTTAGGTACATCAGGGAGCAAAGGAAGACTAAGGGAGGGATAGTGAGGCTTAATAAAGGGGAACGGGGGTGGGCAGAGGGTGATGGTGAAAAGGCAGAGATACTAAACAAATATTTTTGCTCAGTATTTACAAATGAAGAGGAGGAGGTACCTAAAACAAACAATAGAAACACTCTGGATACAGAAGTTGATACCAGCCCATTTACAGAAGAAAGGGTTCTGAAATAACTCTTAAAACTGAAGGTGGACAAAGCAATGGGACCTGATGAGATTCATCCCAGAATTCTAAAAGAACTAAGGGTACAACTAGTGACACCACTGGCTACCCTCTTTAACAAATCATGGGAGGATGGGGTGGTACCTGAGGACTGGAGGAGGGCAGATGTGATTCCCCTTCACAAAAGTGGGAGCAGGGCAGAAGCAGGAAACTACAGACCTGTTAGTTTAACCTCAGTGATAGGAAAAATGATGGAATAACTTCTGGAGGAAAGAACTGTCGAGTACCTAGAGGCCAGAGGGGCACAGGACCCAAGGCAGCATGGATTCACAGCGGGAAGGTCATGCCAGATGAATCTAATAGATTTCTTTGACTGGGTGACCAAAGTAGTAGATCAGGGAGGGGCTGTGGACATGGCCTACCTAGACGTTAGCAATATACAAGTTAGCCTGCCTGGGAGTGGGTCCCAAGATGATAGCCTGGGTAAAGAATTGGCTGGAGAATAGGACACAGAGGGTAATAGTAAATGGAGTCTACTCTGAAGAAAGGGGGGTTTCTAGTGGGGTACCGCAGGGTTCAGTATTAGGATCAGTCCTCTTCATTGTCTTTATAAGCGACATTGCAGAGGGACTGGAAGAAAATGTATGTCTCTTTGCAGATGACACAAAGATCTGCGACAGAGTTGATGCACAAGGTGGGGTGGAAAGGATGGGAAGGAACTTGGCAAGGGTAGAGGAATGGTCAAATGTGTGGCAGCTTAGATTCAATGCTAAGAAGTGCAAGGTAATGCACCTAGGAAACAAGAACCCAGGGGAAGAGTACACAATGGGGGGTGAGATACTAACAACAACAAAAATGGAAAGGGTCCTGGGGGTAGTCATATCAGATGACTTAAAGGTGGGCAAGTAATGTGAGAGGGCAGTAAGGAGGGTTGGGGGGATACTGGGATGCATAGGGAGAGGCATCACCAGTAGAAAACAGGAAGTTGTTATCCCTCTGTACAGACAGCTGGTGAGACCCCATCTGGAGTACTGTGTGCAGTTCTGGAGACCCAATCTCCGCAAGGACATAGACAGGATGGAAGCTGTCCAGAGGAAGGCAACTAAAATGGTGCAGAGTCTGCACCGGAAGACGTATGAAGAGAGACTAAAGGAGCTTAATATGTATAGCCTCGAGGAAAGGAGGGAGAGGGGGAACATGATAGATACTTTCAAGTACCTTAAGGAATCAGCAAAGTCCAAGAGGGTAACATCTTTCAAAAAGAGGTAAAAACAAGGGGGCACAATTTGAAGATGGGGGGGCAGCTCAGAGGTAATGTAAGGAACTATTTTGTCACAGAGAGGGTTGTGGATGCATGGAATGGCCTTCCGGAGGAGGTTGTAGAGTCAAAAACAGTGGTTGAATTCAAGCATGCATGGGACAGTCATAAGGCAATTCTAGGGGGTTGGGGTAGAAAGAAGTAGGCTGCTGGTTAACTAGGATCTGCAGCTTATCCATTAGGTAGGGAAATGGGCAGACTGGGTAGGCTAAGCAGTCCTTATCTGCCATCAAATTCTATGTTTCTATGAATATACTATTATCCTTTGACCAGTTAAAGAATAAATTTAATCTTCTAAATACCAATGTCAGGTGGTATCTCCAAATGCATAGCCTTATCTATGCCCTTTCTGCCCGAATAAGACCAGATAATAAATGGAAGTGGCTTACCACTCTATATAAGGAAACCTCCTCACGTGGTTGGATAGGTAAATTCTACGCTATAAGTAGAGACTCTCAATCTGACCCCACAGAACACTGTAGAATCCGATGGGAGGCCGAGATGGGTGTAACTATACCTAGCACCACATGGGCCGGGTGTCTTCAAAATGTGCATAAGCTGTATAAAGATTCTAAAAGCCAACTAATACAGTTAAAAATGTTACTGTACTGGTACAGAACTCTGGCCATTCTATGTTCGGCAAGACTATTGCCACATTCCAGCTGTTGGAGATGTCAACAACCTGGAGCCCACCTTTTTCACATATTGTGGGAATGTCCACAACTCTCTGCTTTCTGGGATGCAATTAGATGGGATTGCTGTTTAGTTTTGGGTATAAGGAATCTCCAGCTAGACCCTAAACTATTACTGGGGGATATGTCTAGCCTTTCTGCATTGCCAAAGGCCTTCCGGGAGTGCGTCATGATGGCCCTATTAGAGGCCAAGCAGCTCCTCTTACTGCAATGGAGACAAGTCAACAGTCCAAGTATAAGACTACGGCACTCAGCTATAGCTAAACTAGCACTGCTGGAAAGGCTGACCTATGCTCACCGAGGTCAACTGGTTTACTTCCATAAAAAGTGGGATACTTATTTTAACTCACGACTGTGTAAAACCCCTTCCCCCGTGTAACCCTCCTACTACTGGCTCTAAGATAAACCTCTTTATATACCCAAGGTACCCTATTAACAAATGAGTAGCTACAATTAAGAAAGACAGGCTATATTTATATATTAAATTATAGATTCTGGTTATATGTGCCTAGCCTCATACTGTATATTGCAAGACTATGGATCTTAAGGATCTTTCTACATGTATGAGAGAAATTAATATGGAAGTGTGATGTAAAACTGAAAATCTTAATAAAATCTTCTATGATAAAAAAAAAGGTGACCACAGATATTAATGCTAAAAAATAATAATAAAGCCACTAGGGTGGATAACATACCAGCTGAGATATATAGAACAGAGCCAACTTGGCAGGCACCAATTTTAGCCTAGCTTTTTACTGTTATTTCAGAAGTTTTCTGGTACCTGAACAATGGAAAATAGAGATTGTTCCCGTATTCAAGATAGGAGATAGGTCACATTCTTCTGTGCATGGCTCAAAAAGTAGATGCTAGAATAATTCTGAGTAGACTATAGGACTGTTTTTTTAATGGTAAGTTAATTTCCCCACACCAGGCTGTTTTTTCTAATATATATTGTGCTATAGACCATGGGTCTGATTCCAAGATGCATTACGCATGGTGAAAGGCGATTACCCCAATCCCCATGGTGAAAATCGCAACTTGCTCCATGTGTTACGCAAGTTGCTGTTCCGAAAGGTGCCTTGTACAATGCCATATATGAGTTGTGCCAAATGTGGGTTACTCCACCCACTACACCCATAACCTGTAGTGGCATGGTGCAAGGGTGGGTTACAGCAGCAACTGCACCCTATTCCTAAAGGGTGGCTGCCATAACCCACTTATGGTATTCCAATAGCCACAATGGCACAGTGGAGTTAGACCAGCAGGAAGATGGTCTAAAGGGCATCCATCAGTGCCAATTGATGGGTGCCCACTCCACAGTGCCATGGCATGTACATTGCCGGACTCTCCATAACCCCCAACACACACATGCCACCCCATTCCCCTGACTGGAGGGGACCCCCAGGGTCCATTTCCATTGCTCCCAAATGCCTGTGCCACCTGGCAAGCCCCCTGATGCCCCCTTGTGAATGCACCAGTGTTCTGGGGCAGGGAGCCTCTGGGGGGAAGCTCTCTGTGGGCTGCAACTTGCAGCACCCAGGTCCATTATGCCATTCTTTCAGCACTAGCCTGTGGCTGCCACAAGTCACAGGACTTAAGTGCTGGGGACCCTGCCAGTTTTGGAATAACCACATGGCACGACTCTCATACACCCGTGAGTTGCACCATACATCTTGGAAACAGGACCAATATTTTTTTGTGCTTAATTATGATGTTAATTTAATCAAATTATGGGATATTCATTGGGGGAAAACATAGCTTTACTCTTGTTCAATATCTTTAAAACACTATACCCTGTATGGTGGAACGTCAGTGAGAGTCAGATATAACAGAGCTGGTGAACTTACTGAGCAGATCCTGACTTTTAGAGGTGTCATACAAGGGGGCCTTTTGGCCCCATTTTTTAAATTCTTTATATAAAAAAGTTACTTGAAGCTGTGATGCAAAAGGACATGCATTCTGTATCCGTGTTTGGACCAAAAATTGGTATGTTTGGCTTACACGGATGATACCATTTTGATTAGCAGAACCAAACTATGTATTACTAGAGCAATGCAAGTGACAACTCAGCACCTGCAGAGTCTACAGTTAGAGATGAATGCACTAAAGACCAAAAGTATGGTCTTTGGGATAAAGAAAACAACTTCTAAAACTTAGAAATTTGATACCATAACTATAAGCGAGGCACAGTATTAAAAGTATATAGGGATTATTATAGATACAGTAAGTCCACTAGCTGGAATAAGCATGAACCACAATAGGGGAATCAGTGGTATCTAGAACAAAAGGCATAATGTGGTTTGGGAGTAACTTTGCTTCAGATTCCTTTAAGGCTATGTTATAAGCATTTAAGGCAGACGTTAATGCTCAAACTTTATATGGTGCTGAAATCTGGGGGCTTTCAATAAACTGCAAAGCTCTGGAAAATACTCAAGATGATTTTATAAGCAGTATGCAAGGCCTTCCTAGAGATATGCCTACAGCAGTTTTACACATAGAATAAAACTTGACTTCATTGAATGTACTTATAATGAAGAGAGTTTTAATATATTGGAAAAAGATAACTGAACTGGAAAATGAAAGTTTGCCAATATTATGCTGGCTAGAATTTTTAAATAATAATTGCCAAGATAAGGGTTGGTTTCAGTGCTTTACTATTAAATTGTAGAAGGTGGGTTTGGAATTTCTTTTAGCTACTGTGCACAGTCTTAAATGTCTTTAATTATATAAGAGAGACTAAAATTCATATATTTATGAAAATGACTTGCGTGAAGATTTGGCTTGTATTGCAGTTACCAAACATGAAGGCCCATGTTGAGGCTTTACAATTTCCATCTTCAGGTTCATATCTTGATATATGTGAGAGAACCTCACACAGGAAGGCTCTGGCAAGATTGTGCCTAGGCCTGGTAAATAACCAGACAAATTCCTTGGCCCAGATATTCAAAAGGGTTGCGCATCGTGCAACACCGTTGCGCCATGCACAACCCACTCATGCGCCCCGGTGCGATATTTAAAAGGGAAAAGTGCGCCGCACAAATCCCGATGCACCAGGGTGCATCAGTAATGTATGTAGGCACAGGTAGGGGGGCGTGCCCATACATAAACTGCACAGCCCAATATTCAGCCCGAGCCATGCAGAGTTATGCAGGCGCAACCCCTACCTGCGCCTGTGCAAAGTTATGCCAAAAAAAAAAGGAACAAGTCGAGGGTCACCCACAGGTGAACTGCCACATTGCAAGGCGCAACACAGCAGTTGCCACCTGCGGGTGGCCATCACCTGTTCCTGCCGCATCTGGCAGTGCCCCCATGCCCTGATCGCAGGCATAACTGTGCCCCCCCGAGTAGCCCGATCGTGGGCATAACTGTATCCCCCCCAATTAGCCTGATTGCGGGCATAACTGTATCCCCGAGTAGCCCGATCGTGGGCATAACTGTATCCCCAAGTCCAATATCCCTGGTGGTCCAGTGGACTGCACGGAGCCCGATCACGGGCGGCATTCTCCCCCCCAAGTCCAAAATCCCTGGTGATCTAGTGGACCCCCACCCCACCGGCCCACTGAGCCCACCACCCAATCCCCCGTCAGCTGGCAGGCGGCGGCACCACCCGCCTGCCTCCCAGCCACCAGCGATCGGGCTCCGTGCGTCCACTGAACCACCAGGGATATTGGACTTTGGGAGTACAGTTATGCCGTGATCGGGCTACTTGGGGATACAGTTATGCCCGTGATCGGCTAATTGGGGATAGAAGTTATGCCCGATAAGAACACACCGCGTCCACTGGACCACCAGGATAGAGACGGTCTTTGTCCTTTACGGGATGTCCCGCGATCAGGCTGCAGGGGGCATCGGTCTCCGACGGCTGCTGCCTGGCAGGGTGCCAGGTGCAAGTCGTCGGGGATCGGCGCACCTGCATGCTAAAGGCATGCAAATGGGGCCGTAATCAGATGCAAATGGCCCCCTGTGCACCTTGCATAAATTATGGCCCCATTTGCATGTCACCCTTTGAATATCGCAGGTGCTGTGCATGGTGCAATGGCACTTGCGCCACTGCATCTCAATGCTCCACTCTGACCACTTGCGCTGGTGCAGTTCCACTGCGCCATGCACAGTGGGAGTGGCCAGGGGGTGATATTCAAAGCAGTTGCGCCATAGCTCAACTCCGTTGAATATCGCCCTGGCCACACCCCTGCGCAACAAATTTGAGTGGTGCACAGGCTTGCGCCACAGAATGGCGCAGTTTGAATATCTGCGCCCTTGAGTTTTTGCATAATGATCTATATGTATAATTCATGTATATTCAATGACAATATGCAACTGACTGCAAAACATCTAATTATGAAATGTCTTATTTTTGAGAAAGAAAAAGAAATGTGATTAAGTTCAATTATTTATAGATTTCAGGTTGAATCCGATTCAGTCATCTGTAATTAGCTAGTTTATATTCAGTCCATTAGTGTCCTATTTGCTGTGGCCAGTTTTGCACATTTTATGTTTTTAAAATTAGACAAATTGTTGACTAATAAAATGTCTTAAGCTTGCCATTTTTATGCTTTTTCGAACATGTCATACATTTTGCTTTTATACATGTTCTTATGAGTTAATAAATTGAACTGAACTGATATAGGGGATGGAGGAAATGGAGGTGTAGGTAGCCAAACCTGAATCCTTAGGCCTGTTTGCCTTCAGTCCTGCATCTGATTATATTCTTCAAAAAAAAAAAAAAAAAAACTTGCTGTAGTCATGCAAGCCCTGCAGACAAATTCACTCATCAAAGAGACAAACCATCTTAACCCCAGATCCCCAAATCATTCTCTTATTGATTGGATCTGCTCCTCACACACCTCAGGAATGTTAATGCAGGAATCTTGCTGTGTAGCTGCTCAATAGTGACCTATGGGCCATCATTAAATCACCAACATGAGAATTCCCAGAACTATCCTTTCCTATTGTTTCTGCAATCTGGGCCTTGCATTGCTGCTGCATGATCTCTCTGGAATCAAGTGGCCCCCTATTGTGGGGTGCTAGTATGCATGAGGAAGGGGTTATGTGGTGGGTATGGAGAAGAAGGTGGGATGGCTGCTAGTGGGCATGGGAAGGCAACTTACTGTTTTTTTTTTGTTTTGTTTTGTTTTTTTATTGCTCAGTACAGTATGTCCCACACTGGGTTTAGGCAGCCAGTGTAGTACTCAGATGGGGTGTTGCGATAAGGGAGGGGGTGACATTACTGGACACCAGAGATACTTGGACATGAGGCAGGGTCTGCAAGGGGTGTCACTTGATGACAGGGTTATTTGTACATGGGGCAGGATCTGGACTGGGCTGCAGTGGGACACCAAGACTACCTGAGATAGGACCGTGTGTGTGTGGAGGGGGTGTCACTGGATGCCAGTCATGCTTGAAATGAGGCAGGTGTACCATCAGATGACAGGGTTGTGTAGAATGGGACAGCTGAGTGAGATGGGTACCATGGGAATGCTTTAAGTGAGGTAGGGTGAAACATAGATACATACAGTTTGTCAGCAGATAAGGACCTATTGACCTACCTAGTCTGCCCATTTTATTGCTGCCTATACTGTTACTGCAGGCCCTACATGATCTCTAGTTACTTCCACCCCCTTTATATCAAAATTAATTTGTGCCTATTCCATGCATGCTTGAAGCACACCACTGTTTTCGCCCCAACTGCTTCTGCTTGAAGACTATTCCAGGCATCCACCACTCTTTCGGAGAAGTAGGACTTCCTCAGATCTGTCCAATATGTCTCCCTTTCCAGTTTCATAGCATGCCCCCTTGTTCTTGTATCCTATCTGTTCTAAAAAAATTCCCCTCTTTTACCTTATTCACCCTCGTGAGGTACTTACGGGTCTCTATCATGTCACACCTCTCCCTTCTCTTTTCTGGGGTGTACATATTGAGATCCCTCAATTTCTTCTCCTATGGCTTATGATGCAGCCCATGCACCATTTTAGTTGTCCTCCTCTGTACAGCCTCCACTCTATGTTTTTCTAGAGATGCAGTCTCCAGAACTGGACACAGTACTCCAGAAGGGGTTCATCCAATGATCAATACAATGGTAATACCTCCTCTCTCTCCTGTTGCTGGTGTTCTCCCCCCCCCATGCATCCCAGCATCCTTATGGCCCAGACCACTGGCTTGTTGTACTGCTTTGACAATTTGAGGTCATCAGATATGATAATCCCATTGTCCTTTTCCTGTTTAGTGTCCATCATACATATCCCCCCATGTATACACTGCCCCTGGGTTTCTGTGCACAAGGTGCATGCTTTTGTACTTTGTCATGTTGAAACTCAGCTGTCATACTCTCCACCACTCTTGAAGTTTCTTCAGGTCTCTAATCATTCTCCTCACCCCCTCTGGATTATCTGTCCCATTGCAGATTTTGGTACCATTTTCAAAAATATGTAATTTTCCATCCACTCTTCTGCAATGTCACATGCTAAGACATTGTAGAGGACTTGTCCCAGTACTGAACCCCGAGGTACCCCACTGGTCAGTTTCCATTCATTATAGTGAGTGCTATTTACCACTACCCTCCATCACCTACCCATCCACCAGTTCGTTCCTAGTTTGCCACCTTTGGTCTCACTCCTAAACTGCCCAGTTCCCATATTAGCCTACTGGGAAGAATGGTGTTGAAGACCCTCCTAATCTCTATGTAGGCCTAATCCATTGCTCCACCCTGATATATTTCCCTGGTCACCCAGTCAAAGAAATTGATCTGGTTCATCTGTTATGACCCCCATCTCCTGTGAATAAGTACCAGTGAACAGCAGAGGTACTTCAAATGGGACAGGGTGAGGAGGTTACCATTTCAAAAAAGATAGTTTGTAAGCACAAATGTTTTGGGGAGGTACAGACTGTTGAGCTGGCTAGCCCTGTCAGTTTTTTTTAAATGCTTCTAGTACAGTTGCATTCAGTGGGAAAAAAAAACCTTTTAGTTTTAAAATAACACATAAAATAAGGATATTATTCCAGCTGTGCAAGCTAGTATGCCTTGAATCCATCCATTCTGTATTATCAGGTTACAAGTTCTGGTGTACTTACAGTCTGAAATCCCTGTACAGGATCATCCTCCTTAGTAAGGAGTGAAAGAGATTGAGGGGAGTATGAGCTGATTGCAAGAAGGGCCACTAGGGTGGTGAGGGTGGCTAAGGCAAGGAAGGAGCAGAACCTGGCCAGGGAAATCAGGAGAGGGAACAAGGGGTTCTTTAGATACATTGGGGAAAAACGAAGGGTGAAGGGGCAGATAAGCAGGATTAAATCAGGGGAGAGATGGGCACAAGAGCCGGGGGAGCAGGCTGAGGTACTAAATGAGTACCTCACCTCAGTTTCCACCAAGGAAAATGGGGGTGCTGCATCATACATGGGAGGAGACAGAGATACTGAGGAGGGGACCCTTACCCGATCGGTGGGTCTGGGGAGAGGAGAGGCATCACTGGCAGGAGGGAGGGCTAAGCAGGGAGAAGAGGACTGGAAGTGGAAATCACAGCAGAGAGAGGAAAGCCCTCAGCTCCCTTAAGACGGAGAAAGCACCGGGGCCGGATAAATTACATCCCAGAGTGCTGAAGGAACTTGCGGATCTCCTGGCGAAACCTCTAGCGGAGCTTTTCACCATCTCTCTGAGGACAGGGTGGGTGCCCCAGGACTGGAAGGTGGCGCATATAGTGCCTATCCACAAGGGGGGATCAAGGGAGGTGGCAGAGAACTACAGGCCTGTCAGCCTGACATCAGTGGTGGGCAAGGTGATGGAGGGCATTGTCAAGGAGAGGCTAGGGGGGGACCTGGAAAAGTCAGGGTGCCTGGACGATAGACAGCATGGATTCATCTTGGGGAAATCGTGTCAGACAAACCTTGTGGAGTTCTATGACTGGGTGACGAGTGCCTTGGACCTTGGTAGACCAGTGGACGTCCTCTTTCTAGACTTCAGCAAGGCATTTGACTCTGTTCCTCCATGGGCCTGTTGGATAAGCTGGGAAAAATGGGGGTGGGGAACCAGATGATCAGATGGATAGGCAATTGGCTCCATGACCCGGACCCAGAGGAGTCGTAGTTGGTGGGATAGTCTCATCCCCAAAGAGGGTCATTAGTGGGGTCACACAGGGATCAGTCCTTGGTCCCTTCCTGTTCAACGCCTACGTCTCTGATATAAGGACAGGAATCAGGAGTAAGATGAGTCTCTTTGCAGATGACTCAAAACTGGGGGCGGTGGTGGATGGGAAGGAGGGGAGGGTGGCCCTACAGGGGGACCTGGAGGCTCTGGAAAGATGGTCTAGAAAGTGGAAGCTGAGGTTCAATGCAGGGAAATGCAAGGTACTCCACCTGGGGGCCAGAAACCCAGGCCAAGTGTACACCCTGGGGAATGCTACAAGTCTCGATGGCTGAGAGGGACCTGGGGGTGGTGGTGGATGTCAAAATGAACAACTCGGAGACTTGTAGGAGGGCAGCAGCCAAGGCCAACAGGATGCTGGGATGCATCGCTAGGGGGAATCACCTCCAGAAGGAGGGAAGTGATGCTCCCTCTGTATAACTGCTTGGTGAGGCCACACCTTGAGTACTGCATGCAGTTTTGGAGGCCACACTTAAAGAGGGACATTAAACTCCTGGAGAGGGTCCAGAGGAGGGCAAGCAATATGAAATGGGGCTTGAGGGACAGGACCTATGAGGAGAGGCTCAAAGAGCTAAATATGTACACATTGGAAGAGAGAAGGGACTGGGGGGACATGATAGAGGTATTTAAGTACATGAAGAGGGTAAATAGGGGAGGAACAGTCAGGGTGCTTCGAAGGAAGAAGGAGGAGGGGCCACTAGAGGGCATGGGTGGAAGCTGGAGGGGGGAAGATTCAGGGGAGAAAGGAGGAGGTGCTACTTCACTGAGAGGGTGGTGGAGCCATGGAATGCACTACCTAGGGGGCTGGTGGAGGCAGAGACAGTGGAGGGGTTCAAGATGGGCTGGGACAGGTACAGGGGAAGGGTTCTGGAAGCAAAATCCAATGCAGCAAGAATATCCGGAACTGGGAAGGGAGAAGCTAGAGAAGGTGAGGGGGGCAGCAAGGTCAGCACCCAGTGTGGGGGCTGACCAATCGAGCAGACTCGAAAGACCGTTAGGCCTATTCTGCTAGTATGTTAGTATGACCCTGTTACCGGTTCTCTAGTCCAGAATCTCCAAGAACATTGGGTTCATTGACAGGGTCTGGTGAATGATCCTGGTCTGAACTTCTCAGAAGTTGTAATTTTTCACTCTTCAAATTGTCATGTATCTGACCTGTGGTTTTATTATCTACATTTTTTTCTGACCTTAATTTGTCCTTTTTATGTTCATCCTTGTGCTTACACAAGGACAAACATATTGGTATGATAGTGGGTTTTGAGATGTCACTGTTTGTCTTATGAAGGGCAGTCTGCAAGGGGCTCTACAGTGTCAGACCAGTCATCAGACAGGTTGATCACGGAATTCTTCTGGTCTTGCTGGCAGAAATTTCATGTAGATCAAAGAAAAGAGCCATCCAAATCAGAGGGCTACTCTTTCCTTTGAGCTGCATAAGCCAACCAGCAAGCAGAGTTGATCAGCATCATGATTTGTCTGCTGTGGTCCTCCCACATAAAAGCAATCCCTACCACCCTCTGCCAAGTATCCCTCCAAACTCCCATCGCTTCCCCATTCTTAATTTTCCAACACTGGGATGTTGAATCACTGGTGCTGGCTAGAACCTCCCATCTCATCCATTTTCACTGTGTGACCCCAAGGAGCCCACCCTGGTGCTGTCAAACATAACATCGAGACTGGATTGCCTAATTCTCAGTAGCGCTATGTGAAATAAAGAAAACTGTCCTTCATAGTCATTTTCTTTTTTTTATACACACTGTAAATGACATTTCAGCCACTATTTTATAAATGGCACCTGTCATGTTCAGAAGAACTGGTCATAAAAGGACTATGTTGAAAATTTGAGGTCAAAATGTGAATAAAACAACTAAATTATGAAGAAACACTGAATTGTTCCAGTGCTTACTCGTAACTTTATTTTGTAGATTTGGGGCCAGGTATTCAAAACTTTGAGCAGGGCAAAAACCGTTTGTGCAGGTTTAGTGTGGGATAAGCGTTGGTTTACTATATTCAAAAGGCCAAATAGAGTGCGCAAACTGCATTAGCGCGGGCAAAATCATAATGTATGCAAGGGGCAAACTGAGGGTGTGTGCACATGAATACAGGCACAATGCTATATTCAGTGACTAGTGCTGCGCAAAGTGGTTTTGCGCAACTTAGCACGACACTTAGCGTGGTGCACATTGCCTCCCAGGAAAAGGTAGTCTTAACCCTGGGCAATCAGCTTTGCATGACATTTTGGCTTTGAGCAGTGTTTGCACAGCTTTGCACCACCCTAACAAATAAATATGACACAAAGACAAAACCTGACATAGAGGAAACATGCTGCTCACTGATGGCATCACAATGATGCCATCATCTGTCATCAGTCCCAGCCATGCCAGGCAGTAAGTGGTGACCTTGCCGCCAGTGGACAGCATGGCAGTGTGGCCATACAGCACACACCTGTGGACCACTCTTCTGTGGACACTAACAGATGCCAGCACATACATGCAGCACTGTGGGCATGGAGAATGTTGAGGGGAGAATGTACTTGTGGCCAGGCTGTGCCACAGACCAGGTGTGGCCACAAGGCTGGGACACATCACACAGTGCACATGGGCCAGTATTGGGAATACTCCAACACCAGTGTGCCTTTCTGATAGTATATGCCCCCTGGCCACATACTGCACAGCTGTACAACTGCCACAGCACACAAAGCCAGACATGTACAGTATATGTCACCGTGAGCATCCCATGCCAGAGGTGCAGCATCTGTGGGTCACACAACAGCGTAACAGTAATGTCCACTGTCAATAAACACCTGCATGTTGGGCCTGTCACTGTGTATAGTGCAGTCATCAGCACTGCCCTACACACCACAGGCAGTACTGTATCCACACACTACTGGCCCCCCTTGCTACTGTAATGTCTGCTGTGTACTGTTGCATGACCTACAGTATGATAGTTGCATGCAGCACCATCACCATCTGTGCCTATGTTGTATTGTCCCCTGGGGTACAATATTCTATGCTATACTGTATTGTTTACATGTAGCCTACAGCTATCATCATGTACTGCCAGACTGACCTACAGGTGGAGCTGCAGTCGGACCTGGCCAGGTCCTGTACTTCCAGACTGACCTACAGATGGAGCTGTGGGACCCTGTAGTAACACTGGGCAAACTGCATGCAAATCAGGGCATAATAAGATGCTAATCTGAGACTACCTAAGTAGGCTCATTTGCATGTCACTTTCGAATATGGCAAAGTTTAGCGCCGGGTAAACGTGTTTGCACCGGGCTAACGGATTAGCCCTGCGCTAAACCTGTGCAAACGTGTTAGCTCAGTGCAAGCAGTTAGGGAGAATATTATACAGTTTTGAACACTGTACTTTCACATGCGCTGCTGCCTGCAGCTGTACTGGGTCCACACATTTGCTGGCACACACATTGGCCACATAGTTCACCTCTACCTATCTTCGCATCATTGTATACTGTGTTCTGTTGTGGTTTGCACTTCCTGGTTGCTATATTCAGAGCTGTCTTATTCCAGGGCTAAGTTTGCCCTGCACTGCCAGCCCAGTTTACCTGGCCTCATTCCAATGCTAAATTCAGAAGCTGTTTGACCCAGGCTATTCCTTTTGAATATAGCTAGCTTTGTGCTCCGGGCTAAGTCTGTCCACCGGGCAGTGTTAATTTAGCCCTGGGGCAAAGTTTTGAATATCTGGCCCAGAGGCTTCTAATGTTCAACTTATCCCTGCGTTACCCCAATTCCTAAACATGACAGGTGTCATTTTTCAAATCCCCTCCAAAACTTGTTTTCACAGTCACACTGCAAAGCCAGTAATCACCTTTTGAATGTGATTTGAAAATTTCCACTTGTCTTATTCAGAATGTTATTTCATGGGATTAAAATGTTGGAACACAATGAAAATTCTATATTACCTCTGAGCTGGCCTATATGGTTAAATACAGTTTTAAAATGTGTAAAAACAGGACACCACTGAAAATGAGATATTGCATCATCTGGTCTATCCTTGGTAAATATATGGTAAAAATTTGTACAAGCAAAACCCTGTACAATAGCAATGCAAGCAGCGCAAGCAGCAAACGCTCAGCATTGACAAATGCATGTTTTCTTGTGTTTCTCTTAAGTCATATTCTTGTTTTGGAGATGAATAGGCTACCCTAGTGCTAAAATATGGTGTTTTCTTGTTCAAATTACCTTAACAGTCATGTTGCTGTTTAAGATATGTATGTAATACCAAAGCAATGACATTTATCTGTTCATCCTGGAATATTTTGTTTTGTCTTAATATGGACAAATCATTTTCCCATAGCCACCGGATGCTCCATTAGAATTATTGCTGTATGCTGTTTTTAGCAACTTGATTAAATTCTTATCTTAAAGAGAGGAGACATACTCCACCTCATTGTTATTGTGTAGTTTATGTTCAGATTCCATCATTTTTTTCCTGTACATCAGTTTGGCACCATTTTATCCACCTTGCTATTTAAAATTTCCAGTCCATTTATTGTATGTTGTAACTTGTTTTGGTTGCTGGAATGGACATATTGCACTTGTTTCAAGTTCACTTGTTGTATTAAATGAGTATGATTGAAAGACTTTAGTATTGAATCCTCTTTTGAAAATTTTTGTATTGGCAATGAAAAAACTGCTCAGCTTTCCCTGCTGTGATGGCTTTTATCACATACATCACTGATACTGTAGATATACTGTAGCATTATCAGTAACATTTCAATCAAATAACCAATTGGATGATGTTTCAAGTAAATCCTTTTGTGAACAGTACTGCTTTATTCTTGAATCCTGCAAATTATAAGTGTTTTTATTTTTATTTATTTATGTATGCATGTATGTATTTAGTTATTTGCATTTTCAATGTTCTGGTTTGTAAATTCTGCAAGTTTCCAAAGCCTGAGTTATTTTTATTTGTTGAAGTAAAAATAGTCTACTTCAAAATACCTCATATTAAGGATCTGTTTTTGTTTTGTTTTTTAATCCTCATTCTTACTCCTAATTTGGGCTGATTGAACCATATGGTCTGTAATTTTGTCTTGCTTAGGATCCTTCTTAGAAATTTTACTCATAGCAGGAACTTTGTTAATTTTTATTTTAATTGTCAGCAGTTTTTAATTGTTTGAGTATTGGGGAAATTCCCCAGCTTTATCATTCTTACTGCATGTAAACACCATACTGTATTTGAAGTCTTCACTGAGGTGGAAAAATAACACATCTTTGGAATAATTATATTATTTTAGGAATAACTGTAAATACCAATACAGTTCTTAAATAACCACAATGCAAAATAAGACATATATCATAAGAAATGTCAATAAAAAATCTGGCTTATTTAGAGCAATGCAATTTGAAAAAAGGGTATTTTTCAAATGACTTTCAGTAGTTCTTGGTTTTTAAACATGATGTTCAAATCCGGGACTGCAGAACTGCTCATAGAATAGGTCTCTGTGGACAACTTTTAATCCTGGGTTCTAATTCAAATTATTCCTAAGTGTGTGTGTGTTGAAGTGGTAAATCTTTGAAGAAAGATTGATACTAGAAAATCTTTTGTTTTTAAAATGTAAAACAAAGAGGCAAACCAAAAGACAGTATGATTTACCTGTAAAATAGCTAATAAAAGAGACACAGAGCCCAAAGTGACAACAATAGAGCCCATAAATCTTTAAAATATGTTACTGAAATTAACCTTACTATTTCAAAATTATTCGGTGAGTTACCCCAACCCAGTGAACCATGAACAGAAGTAAAGCATACCTTTACAAAAAAGAGCAACACAGTCTATAACCAACATCCAGCTCCCACTGCTGTATAAGCAGGTAATGGCTGGATGTACCAGAAATGTGAGTGTTCCATGTTTAGTGTTAGCAAAGCCCAAGTTCAGTTGAGCAGTATATTATAAAGGCTTTCTTGTGGACTAACTCTTACCACACTAGCATCCACCAGAATTTATAGAAAGACAGACATTACTTTGACATGAGGTGTTCTGATTGGCCAGCATGCATATATTCAGAGTTTGAAGATCTACAAATGAGGACTATTTAGAGCAAGTTTATACATAATTATAAAATTCATTTATGAATCATCAACTAATTGTAACTACTCCTTCATGAAACTCATCATTTACACAAAAGTGCAATCAAAATAAAACAGCTAAAATGACTCAGAGGAGGATAGTAGAATGTAAGATGAGCTGCACATGATATACAAGTAGCCTTTTATTTCTCAAACAAAATAATATTATAAAATTGTGGTTTAGAACTTGTGACTTCAAACTTGTTAAGCAATCGCTGAGCAATTTTTAAATTTTCAGTCCTACTGCCATGGTAAATACCAGACTTGCAAGACTCTCTGCAGGTGTCTCGGCATATCACATTTTTATCAGCCAGAGTTATCTTGTTCTTTCCCCATAATATGAATATGTAGGTGCAACAAATAATATAAATAATATGACAATGTACAGTTGATGTAAGACATGACAGTTCTCTGCACAGATTTATTTTTCACCTTGCCAGTACTCAGAGCCCAAAAAGAATCAGGGGATCCAAAATGGCAGATGTCTTTCCCCAGCTTCACAAACACTGGCTGGCTAGTGAATTCACTGGGGGGCTGTGCATAGCTCAACCTGCTCAAAGAAGGACATTGATCATAATATTCATTGCACAGGGCTACACCAACCCTGTATGAAGCAGGATATTATCTATAACTTTCTCTGAACAGGGCCATGCAGTCCATACATTGATCAGGAGATCATTCCTGACTTTGTGCAGGGCTCTGCAAGCCTTGTGTGAAGCACAACACCAGTCAGTGACTTCAGACCTGTAGCTTGGCCTAGGGTCACAAGGCTTGGTACTGGCAGAGGGGGATGGACATTAGTAGTAGTAGTTTTTGTTAATAAAAAGTATATGATAAGGATAGGTGGTACAAAGCTCCATTGAGCTACAGCTCATTTCCAAGGAGGTCCTACTTTTACATACATAATGTTGCACATATAAATTACAATAAATACAATACATATAATTAATTCAACATGTATCACAAACTATAAACTTACTGTACATATATCATGCATACAATCTACATAAACTTAGATCCAAACTGTGCAAATCTAGCAAATTTAAAATAATATACAATGTGTCTATAAAGCACTGTGCTGCTCTCTGCAGCACTGCAAAGGCATTTCTGATTTCTCATAATACCTTCTTTTTATTGGTGCTATATTTATAATGCAGTTTGCATAGCACAGAGAAATGGGCACAAAGTTCCACAACACTGGTCCCCTATACCAAACCACTGACCTACCTATATTTAAACAATATTTTGGGTTTATATATTCCAAACCACGAGAAGACCTTAAACGTGTTCTTGTTTTCTTAACTGTTAAATTTTCCTGAATATATGGAGGCACTTTCCCTTTCTGCACTTTAAACATAAATGTAAGGAGGTGCCACTCTCTCCTATCACTATCCTATTGGGCTGGCAGTATAGTCTAGAGGTTAGAGGAATGAGCTTGGTACATCCAGCAGACCAGACCTGGGTCTGATTCTCACAACTACCACTTGCATACCGTGTGACTCTGAGCAAGTCATTTAAACACCCAGTACTCCCAGGTCACCCCTGAAAACAGACACTTGTGCCTAGTGGGCCTTACCCGGTTACTAAAGACTAAAATAAGAAAAATAAATAAAATCACTAAGTCTCATCCAATTTAAGGATTTATACAGTTCACAATGGTGAGTTCTCCTGGGGACATCGAGGATGAAATGAGCCAGATTATTATACATTGTATCCAGCTTGGCTAGTTCCACCCCCGAGGCCCCCACATAAATCGTATCTCCATAGTCCAATACCAGTAGCACCAATGTGTTTGTTACCCTCCATTTTATGTCATTGGACATAAAATATTTCAGTTCATACAACACACCCAGCTTTTTACCTATATTCAATAACAGGGCCTCCAAATGTGGTTTCCAGTTCAAATTTTCGTCTACAACAACTCCAAGGTACTTATACTTACTAACTTGTTGTATCTGAACACCTTCGGGAATATATCTTTAATTCATCTATCTTATTTCCATTATGAATAAACAACATTGATTTTTTTTTTGTATTTAAGCATAGTTTATGTTATCTAAAAAAGGCCTGCAAATGATAAAAAGTGTCTTGCAGTTTATTTTGTATGTCAGTGTTTTTTTTCCCTTCTACGTAAATTACTGTGTCATCTGCATAGATATGGTAATTTATTGTAGGATCTAAGAATTGTAAATTGTTAATATATATGGTAAAAAGCAGCAGACCTAAATTAGATCTTTGTGGTACCCCTGTTTTAATCTGTAATGGTACAGACCTAAATTTACCCAATTCTACCACTTGTTCTCTGTCTGTTAAATATGTTTTAAACCATTCATACTCTATTTCCCTCACCCCCATTTTGTGGAGTCTGGACAGGAGAATGCCATGGTGCAAGGTATCAAAAGCTTTAGATAAATCTATAAAAAAAGCACCTACGGACATTCTCCTGTCCAGACTCCGTTGTACATCCCCCACTACCTTTACCAATGCTGTATTTGTGCTATGTACAGATCTAAATCCTGACTGATAAGCATTGATTTGTTTATTTGATTCCAAGAAAATCTCAAATTGTGACACTACAATTTCCTCTAAGATCTTAGACACTATCAGTCAGGGAGAAATAGGATGATAGTTATTAATACCATGTTGCTGTCCTCCTTTAAAGATTGGTACCACTTTAGATGTTTTCCAGCCTTTAGGAAACTCACCAGTAGACAAGGAGAGATGAAATAGATAAGTTATTGGGTATGCAATGCATGGGGCTGCATATTTCATAAATTTTGTCTGTATATTATCCAGTCCTAAGGCTTTTTTGACAGTCAGCTTCAAAAGTTCATCCCTAACTTCATGTACCTTAATGCTTCTAAACTTAAATATTTTAGGCCCATTCAGATATTGGGGATATCTTCCTGTATTTTGTCCCTATTACTAGAAATACTGGATTCCAAAACGTGTGTGCCTACTTCTATAATGAAGTTATTAAAAGCATTTGCTACAGTATGATTTTGGGAAAGCATTTGCCCATCAATTTCAATAGTTTTTGCATGCTCCTTTTTAGCATTTTCCATCAGTTTAGCCATTGTTTTCCAGAAGAGTCTAGGATTTTGGTTTATGTTACTATCCAGTTCTTTTTAAAAAAAAAACATTTGCTTAGTTTTCCTAATTTGTTTAATGTATTTATTTCTTCCTACTCTACACTGGGTCCATTCTCCAGCAATACCTGAAGATTTTGCTTTATGCCACTTTTCATCCTTTTCTCTTTTATATTTATGTAAAGTAGCATTATACCATTTTTCATTATTAGTCCTTACACTTCTTTAATTTATCGGAACATGGTGATCACAAATTTTTACAAACTCTTCCTGGAAATACAACCATGCTTCTGAGGCTGTAGGTATCAAATATAATTTATTCCAATCTATTTTCACTATATATAGCGTGAACTCAATATAGTAAAAGTGTTTAATGTTCCTCCGCTCAACTCTCTGGATCCTTTTACTAGGTTTTATATGTTTTCAAAGTGCAAAAATGACCTGATGATCAGAAAATGCATCAGGTAATACTCCACTTTTAGAATATTCAAAAGGTTTATTTATGAAAATTAAATCCAATAGTGCTGAATGTGATTTATTTTTGCTAGTAGGTTCTTCCAGTAATTGAGTTAATTGTAGACTCTCCTGAAAATCAATTAAGCTATTTATAGGTTCTGTCTGCAACCAATTTACATTAAAATCTCATGTAATCAAGAGTTCATGTGCAGAATCAAAATACATCATAAATTCCTGTAAACTGGGGAAAGTACTGTTTTTTTTATTTTGGGAGGTTTATAAATTCCAGCAATTAATATGGGTTTAATAAAGGGAATCCTTACCTCAACAAATATTGCCTCCAAGCCCCTGTCTAATGAGTCACAGCTTTTTTCATTATTTCCAAATCAGCATTTGCATACACCAATAGCCCCCACCTTTTTTATTTCTATCTTTCCTAAAATGTTGATATCATTCTATCTCTAGAGAATTGTCAACATTTCTTTTGCTTAACCAAGTTTCAGTAATAATTACAATATCTGGGATATACTTACCTATCCAGTCTTTAATTAAATCTAACTTATTCCATGTACTACGACCATTGAAATGAACAATACTTAAATCCTCCCCGTTTAAAACCTCTGCATTTATGTAATTAGGATATGTATGCCCAAGGTTGGGATGGACTTCCCCACTTGTTAACAATGTGAGAAGTATTACATACTTAAAAAACACTTGCCATTTTTTTTTACAGTTTAGATGATTAAACTTCTTGACTGTTTCTTATATAGGTTTTATTATTTGTAATGGAAAATATACCGTGTTTCTCTTTGTAGCACTTGCTATATGCGTCATAGCACTTGCTATATGCACTTGTTTTATCAAGTCCTTATACATTATATGTGTAATTACTCCTGCTTGTCCAATTCCAAATGTTCATAGTGTCTGTCCTGATTTCTTAATACAGTAAATTTTCCTGAATTAACAACTTGAGGGCAATGTACAAGATAAAAAATAAAAAAAACACCAAATCAATACACAGACTTTCATAATGCTAAAATTTAGAGCAACCTCTGTTGTACCAAATTTCCTAAACATAATAAAAGGAGATAGAAGGACAAACTGAACACAACTCTCCTTTTCCCTCTTTCTCTCCTCGCTCCCCTCACTGCAGAAGAAGGAAATTATTTGTAAATTTCTATCGAGTGGCACTCGCGCCACTCACATTCACACCTGAGTGCTCACGCTCAGACAGGCACGTGCATTTTAAGGTGCCCAGCTCCTCCTCTTCTTGCCCCAGCAACCAATAGCTCCCCAAGGAGCTCCCACACCAGCTGTTACTGATGGCAAGCTGTTTCAGGCACAGGGGAATGTTAATTTACTAGCAACAAAGTTAGTATGACAGAAAGTCCCAGTAATTCAGTGTCCAGGTGCAAGCACAACAGAAAACTCTAGGGTAGAAGACCCCAAGAGACATCAGACTATTGACTTGCCAAAACTCCTGAGACTTTGAACCATTATTTTTCATTTCCTTACTTTGTCTACTTTGTGTTTTCCAATGCTAATAGATGCTTTAATGTAGTTTTTTCATTTGATTTCTTTAATTTTTAAGCATGTAGCACCATATCTTGCTTTGCACAGGGTCCAAACAGTACGTGAGTCTTAACTTGCTTTGAGCAGGCCCACAAATTAAGAACTGAGTTCTAACTTGCTTCAGGCCCCGTGTACAACAGAAGTTGACTTATAACTTGCTTCAAGCAGAAGAGCATAGTCCTAACTTGCATCAAGCAGGACCAAGAAAACAGGAGCTGAGTTCAGACTTGATTTGAGCTCTGTGTGAAAGATGACTTGGGTCCTAAAATACTACAAGAGATGCAGCGAAGTTTCATTTCACCTGTGAATTTCCAGCAAAGTCGTACATTATGCTTCAGCAGATCAATTCGCGAAATTGTGGCTGTTGCTGAAAATTCACAATCTGTTACTTTGCTTGCTTTTTTTTTAAGTGCATATTGCACTTAACCCCCCAATGCAAGAAGTAGTTACGTATCCCAATCCCCTGGCGTCTACTGGTCCCCCCTCCCCCACACACACACATATTGCTGGCCATTTGGCCACAATGTAAATATATATATTTTTTTATTAGGTCCCTGGTGGTCCCCCCACCCACCGATTGTGGGCCATAGTTGAAATAAAGAAACTCACCCCAGGCCCTCAAACACACCCACTGATTGCTGGTCAGTCAGCCACAATGTAAAAATATAAAATATATTTTTGTAAATTCAATCGCTGGTGTGTAGTGGACGCCCACCCCATTAGGGAGTGCCATACCACTTCACTCCCCCATCCATATTGCTTCCAATTGGGTCACCAGCACAGCCCTCCACTCACCTCCATGGCTGGCAGCCTGACTGAGCTCTTAGTGAATAAGTGCATGCTTGTACTAGCATGCGCTCATTCATTGACAGCTCACAGTCATTTCATGGAGTTTTCATGGGGCTAGAGAATGGGAGAGGGCTGCTCCAGTTACAGGCAGGGGGCAGGATGGGAAGAATGGTATTGTGGACCCCAGAGGGGTCCACAGTGCCATTTCCCCCACTGGTGACTGGCGCAGCCCCCTCTCATTCTCTAGCCCCCTGAAAAACTCCTTAAAATTACCACAAGCTGTCTATGAATGAGTGCATGCTTATAAAAGCACCTGCTCATTTATTAAGAGCTATGTTGGGCTGTCAGCCATGGAGGTGAGTGGAGGGCTGTGTAGAGTCCCAGTTGGGGTGTGACCAGGATGGGGAGTGGGGTGGCGTGGTCAAGGGGCACTCCCTCATGGGGTGGTGGTCCATTAGACACCAGGGATTGAATTTAAAACAATGTATTTTGTGTTTTTACATTGTGGCTGACTAGCCAGTGATCAGCAGGTGTATTGGGGGGTGAGGTGAGTTTCTATATTTCAACTGTGGACAGCGATAGGTGGGGGTTGACCATCAGGGATATATATATATATATATATATTTTTTTTTTTTCTTCACTTCACATTCTGAGTGCAATTTGCCAGACCTTTTGCAGAGTGAAATTTGTGGACTTTGCACATCTCTACATACTACACAATAGGCCCTCAGTCTTAATTTGCTTCATACGGGCTCTTTGGGCCCTGCACAAAGCAGGATATGCATGGCCCTTCTGGCCTGCACAAACTGTGCATGAGTCCTAATTTTATTCTTAGTAAATTTTGTGCGAACCTTTTCCTGCTTTAAATATTTTATTTGTGTTAGAGTTAGAAAATTGTTCTTGACAATTGTTCCCCTGTTTAAAAGTTATATCCTGAAATGTGCATACTGGGCCCCATGCACTATTGTGTGAAGCGGCTACATGCAGCGTATCTGTTGAACATAGCCACTCTACACCCATTGCACCTCTACACAGAATTCATCAATTGGAGCCCACATCTCCATGGCACCTGATCCCCCAGCTGCGTGGACATCAACTCACAGGGGGCAGGTGGGGGGTGTCAGAGACATGCCCACACTCTGTACCATTCACAAAGGTGCAGACTGCTGGGCACAGAGGGTGCACCTTACACTGGGTAACTCCCAGCCATAAGGGATATGCACCCCCCAGGATGCTGCCACCTGTAGTGGTGCTGACATGGGGGCACTGCAGACCCCTCCATATGCCACCCCAGAGCATGGATCATCATGGAGGCTGGGGGAAGCTGCCCTCACACCCACCTGCCCTGAGCTGGTGGTGCACATTGCACCCTCCAATGTTTTCTGCACCCCACAGGCACAAGTGATCCATTCACTGACCAGGTCCGAGCATCCCATTGCATGTACACCCAGTCCACGGAAATGTCCTCCATGCATCTGCACTCCAGGGGGGTTGGGCTATGAACAGGTGGTGGCTGGTAGTGACTACCACCCAGTGCACACCTGTCTGCATGTGCAGAATTCTGTGGGTGGGTAACACACCTCTGGTGCATATTACCTGCCCATTGGTTCATAGGGGCCACTGTGCATGTAAATTAATTTAAGATGTTTGTTGAAGTCTTTAACTTTTGCTCATACTTTGTCCAATTTGGTCAACTTTGAAATCAGATTTTCAGGGATGTCCATTCTTTATCCCACTTCACAACTATATACAGTAAGTGTCACCTTGTCAATACACCCCAAAATGTGCTCTGGGTGGTTGACCCTTAAAAACATATTTATGGTCAGATTAATAAGTTTCCATTTACAGTATTTGGTCATGAGGAGGGGTGGTGATTCTGGCACCATGAACATTTTGAGTAAATATTTTCAAAATTGGTGAAATTATGACTAAAAGGAAAACAGATGCAAACAAACTGATTAAATTCACATACATGTGAAGTGGGCAATTTGAGACATAGAAGTTATTGCATTTTTTCTCTTTTCAGGAAGAGGAGAATGTCAAGGTACACTGAGGAATCATTCTGAGGGACATTGAGGATTAAAGATGTACAATTGGTGCTTTCAAGCACAAGCTTCGTCAACACCTACTTGCCACGAATACCTGTGCCTACCCTTTCTAGCTCCCATTAATGACTTTACCTACAACTTCTGAAGTCAGTAATTACTATCAGTGAAGGCAGTAATCACCACTAGTACTTATTCACCCCATTGATTGTTGTCCTGAAGTAGCACTGACTCAGCACTTTCCCTACACTCCCTGCCCTTCCTCTATGGCACTACCACACCCCACCCCAATCTACTACCACAACCTCTTACCTCCCCACCTTTCCCCTCCTGCTACCCTAACTCTAGCCCTCTCTGTTGTTTTTTTCCCCTGTACTCATTACAATTGCTGTTGTATCCCCAGGATGCAAACATACATTGTAGTATGCCTTAGTAGTGTCTACCCCATATAGTAAGTGTTATGTGTACCTCAGCGTTATATGTATATGCACTTCTGTCTTGTATTTTATACCAGTTTGTAATTCAACTGGCGTGGACCCAATTAACGAACATCTGCTCATTGGTGTTATCCAAGAATTCAATAAATAAAATAAAAAAAAGTGTGAAGGGAGAAAATTCAAATGCTCAATTTCAAAGGTTCAATGTCAAGTTGGTGTGGTTACATTAGTATATTGTACGTACGTAAGGTCGGCTGCATTTGTATACAAAGAAAATGTATTTTATTTCTTTATTTATTTTATTACAACTAGGATTACAAGTACCTTTGAGCCAGGCTCTTTTACAAAGGTTCTGTGTCAGTGAACAAATACAATACAAGTTACAGAAATAGGAACAAAACAATAAATAGGTTGGCATATTAGGTTACAATGGTAGATCAATACAATAGCTAGAATATGTAGAATGTATACATGGGAACATAGAGTAACAGAGGTATAAGTAGGAGTGAGGGAGGGTGGAAGATGAAGCTAAACATGAGGAGTGAAGTTGGAGAGGGCAGAAATTGCAGCCAAAGGGCATGGTCATCAACTGGGAGCAGGCTGAAACTAGTCAACAAAAAGGAAAAGATCATTGAGGGCTCAGAAGAGGTGGGGGTGAAGGGGAGAGAGTCAGGAGTGGTGAAAAGAAAGAAGAAATAAAAAAATAAAATAGAGGAAAAGGAGGGGGTGGAGATGTGGTAGGTGATAGTTGGAGTGAACAAAAATGAGAGGGCTAAGGAGATTATAGGTAGCATTCACAGGAGCTAGAGTTAGTAAGGTGGAGTTTATGTTTAAATGAGCCAAGGGTGGTAGTGGAGGAGATGTCAGGATTGAGCACATTTAACCTGCTAGGTGCTCTGAAGGCAAAGGATCTTTGGCCCTGAGAGGTGCGACGGTGGGGAACCTGAAGGAGCTGGTATTCAGAGCCCCTGGTGTTACATGGCTTTAGTCTAGAACTAAGCAGTACATGGACTCCCGGTGGAGTGAGGCCCATGGTTACTTTCATTGCCATAATGCAGGTTTGGTATTTTATGCGATTTGAAAGTTGAAGCCAGCCAAATCAGGAATACAGGTCACATGTATGAGTGAGACAATAAGCACTAAAGATAAGCCTGCAGGCCTTGTTAAGTGATGTTAAAATTCATCTCATGGCAGTGGCAGAGGCAGAACCATATATTATAAGACCATAATCAATAATGGACACCACCAAGCTTTGGATGGCAATCTTCAGTGCTTCTGCAGTAAGGTGTTATCTGTGTCGGTAAAGTAGGCCTATGCGCATATTTGCTGATTTGGCAACATTGTCTATGTGTGCCCCTTAGGAGAAATTTGAGTCCGGGGATAACTAGGTATTTGAATGACTGCACTTGCTCAAGGGTGTTGCCATTGCTTGTAGAGATAGCTAGGGGTTGAGATCTATGCCTGTTTTGAGAGCTGTTAAAGAGCATTACTTTGTTTTTTTTTATGATTGAGGACAAGCTTATGATGAATGAACCAGTTTTCCACTGCAGCAAAGCCTTGCTGAAGATTGGTCTGAGGGACCACAGGGTCCTTGTGGGAGGAGAAGATAACAGCATCATCAGCATAGAGGATAATCTGTTCAGTGCAAGATTTCTGGAGCGTGTTAAGAAAAAGGCTAAAGAGTAATGGACCCAGGATGGATCCCTGAGGGACTCCAGATCAGACTGGTCTGAGGTCCGAGAGCATCCCGGCAATTTTGACTCATTGAGATCTGTTTTACAGATAGCTGTTGAACCATGAGACAGTGTCAGAAGAGAGTTCTAAATGCTGGCGTTGTTGGATCGGCAGACGATGGTGGACTGTGTCGAAGGCCTTGATCAGATCTACAAATACTGCCCCAGTTAAGTGACCCATATCCAATATGCCATGCAGTGCTTCAGTGAACTCCAGTAATGCAGAAGAGGTGCTATGACCTTTTCTGTAGCCATGTTGTTGTGGGCATAAGAGATTGTGTTTGTCCAGGTAGTCCGTGAGTTGGCTGGATACTATGCATTCGAGTGCCTTGGAAAGAGGTGGTAGTATCGAAATTGGTCGATAGTTTGCATGGCAGGTCTTATCCCCACTTTTGTGGACTGAAGTAACTGCAGCCACCTTCCATTTATCAGGGAACTGACCAGTGCTAAGGGAGAGATTGAGAATGTGTGTTAATGGGACTAGAACCTCATCCATAGTGGGGGTTAGGAGTTTTAGATCCAGCGAGTCTCCACTTGATCTTTACTTTGAAATTGCTTTGGTGATGTGTGTTCGGGCATCGTGCAGTTTAATTTCCTTGAAGTGGAAGGGTGGGAGAGTGGTAGGTGGATCATTGGGGATAGTGTAGGTAGTGTCAAGGAAAAAATCTGGGGGAAGCATGCTGCTGAGATCAGTAAATGCATCATTAAAGGTGTTCGCAATGACCAGAGGATCCAGGGTGATGGCCTCATCAACCTTTAGCATTGTTGGGGAGGTTTTTGTTTGTTTCCCTGTAACTTCTTTGATATTCTTCCAGAAAGCTGATCCCCTTGTCCAGGAGTTTGAGAGAACTTCTTTGTAGTAGGCATTTTCAGTAGCCATATGGATTTAGTGCAGTTATTGCGGGCGAATTTGTAGTTCTATATGTCATGCTGGGCACCAGAGTCTATCCAGGGCCCAAAGGTGGTCCTGAGCCTTTAGCTGGGTAAGTAGCTCTCCAGTTAGCCACGGATAGCAGAGTGCTTTGACTTATCATTTTTTAAGTGGGGCGTAGGTGTCACATGCCGCATTGAAGGAGGAGGAGATAAAGAGGTCAAGAGCTCTGTTAACATCTGTTGAGAGGAAAATGGGAGACCAATCAAACTGACTGAGGTAGGATTTAAGGTGTCTTAGCTGTCCACGTGGGAGCACTCTGCTAGTGATGATTTTGGATGGAGGCTTATGGGATTTAATTGACCATTCACATATAATGGGTGAGTGGTCACTTAGTGAGTCAGGAAGGACAGAGGTGCTGGCTATATGAGAGGGATGACTGGTAAGGACTCAGTCCAGTAAGGTACTAGTGCCTGTTTTATAGTTCTTTCTGGTGGTAGAGAGAACCATTTGTGAGAGGTTTGCTGATGATATGACAACCGGAGATACAGCAGCATCTGATGAGAGCCAATTAATATTGAAATCACCTAGTGTAATTGTCTCTGCACCTACTGGGTGGGATTTGATGAAGTCCAGAACAGTTGTGAAGCTCTTCCCTTGGTCTTTGGGGGGATGTAGACTGTCATTACTGTGAGGGTTCTGTTGTGTGCTCCTAAAAGTAGCTTAATAGGTAAGATCTGAGCAGTGGAGTCATGGAGAGGAGAAGAGTTGGGGCAACCTATGAGATAGTCTTTGGTGTAGATTGCACAACTTCCACCTCTTTTGGACATGCAGTCCAGTCTGTAGACATTATATCTTGGCAGTACAATCACTGAGTCTGGGATTTTTGGCGACAGCCATGTTTCAGCAATTGCTAAAATAGCAGGTCTGTGCTGGTTTATAAAGACTTGGATGGCATCAAGCTTAGGGATCAGGGTACAGATGTTAATAGTGGCGATGGTCAGGCCCCCAGTACATTTTGTACAGCCGGCATTGGTAGTAGCAGAAGGGCCCTGTTAGGGTGCACATCTCCTGATATCAGAAGGAGAAGGAGGAGGAGGAGGATCTTCAGGGTGCACAGACAGAGTTTCTTGCAGATGAGATTATGTATTAGTGGTTTGTTATTACTGGTCTGGCATCGCAGGTGCTTGCCCCAAAGCAACATCATAAGTGATGAGGGATATAGGAGAAAAGCAATAATAGTGCAAACATAGGTGGGTCACAGTTATCAACCAGCAGAAAGAGGCAACAAAACTAGATATTGTCATTGAGTAACCACAGTAGGTATTATCATAGACCAGAGGACTGGTCAAATGGAGCAAATGCCCCATTAAATCGGAAATAAGGCACAGATAGGCTGGGGGTAGATAGCGTAGTGATGCACCTTCCTGGTGGGGGTGTGAGGTGAGTTTACTGGTGACAGCTACAAGGGCCAGGCAAGAGTGCCTGCAACAGCTCCCTTTTGAAATGAAAGTTATGACAGTGGGGCTGTCAATGATTGGGGGGGACCACTAGACATCAGGGATGCAGTACTGTCAAACTTCTCCTTGATTTGGATTTTTTTAAGTGCAATTTGCACTTTAAAAAAACCCAGAGCAATGTGAAGTTGCCCCGTGCCAATTCTGGCAAATTTACCACTACAGGTGGCAACTTCGTGAAATGGCACAGAGAGGTGGAGTTGGGGGATTCACAGGTAATTTGCCTACAGAATAAGACTTTTCAGTATCTCTATTGAGGATTCACAATGAGGACCAAAGTAATGGTGCCAGTATAGGGGAGGAGAGTGGTGGGCATTCTAGAGGGACTGTGAGGGTGGAAGCATTTTTCAAGGGGTTGGGGATGCCTGTTGGTGTGTGGAGGGTGGGGTGTGGTGGTAGGGTTGGTTGGGGGGGTGGGATGGGGTGTTAGGGTTGGAACTAGGCATAATAGAGCACATAAGTACTTGGGAGTTACTTTAGACAATTCACTTTATTTTTATGCTCATATTAGTAACGTAACTAAATGTACTGTAAATTCTACAATGGAGCACTGCATAGATCAGCATCATCATTATTGTATAAAATGTGGAATAGAACTGCTGCTCAACTGATTTTACCTGTTCTCCAATCAAAGAAGTGAGCACTAGGGTGGTGGTGCTCTCGGTGAATTGTGAACATTCAAACTGTAGAAATTGGGCACTCACCAACCAACATAGCTTAACACCACAACTTTTCAGCTTCCACCATCAAAAAACTTAAGTCACATCCTTTCATGGGTTACAAACATACACCTAATGTGATTTAGTCATTGCTGTGTCCTTTATCAAAGACTAAAGTGCAACTACATAGACAATCTATTTAATGAAAAAAAATAACCAGCCCTACCACCTCACTCCACCCCCACCCTCCACACACCAACAGGAGTCAGGTTGTGTCTTGGGGTCAAAATGCTCACCCCATTTCAATGTGTAAGGATGCTGAGATAGTACAGCATAGGAGAATGGGGTGAGTGTTAGGGTCGACAAAATCAAGACACACTCTAACACCTGTTGGTGTGTGGAGGGTACAAACTGGGCTGGGGTGGTAGGGGTTGGTTTGGGGGTGGGATGAAGTGTTAGGGTGGGGAACCCTAACACAACATTTTTATGCTTTTGCCACTGTGATATGCATCCCAAATAATGCATTAACAGAGTTTTTTTGCAATGAATTTCCTTACTTTTTGTGAAAGTATCACCGTGACCATAGTTGTTTATGTGAGGGCAGTGCCCTCTGGACCCTGTGCTCCCATCTATCCATAAGTGTAGAGACATTGTAATTAACCTTCATCCCGCTGTTTCCCATGTTATGTGATTTCTCTTATTTTATTGTGGCAGCACAGGATCCTTTGGACCCTGCCCACTCGTCCCTCTGTACATGCATGAGCAAATTATCACCATAGCCATCTGATTACCCCAGAACATGTACCTGGTGCAGAAAATTTTCAAATCCCCACCAAAACATAATTCTGCACAACTGCGATGCTATTCCATGCCACAAGTGCGAAAATACATTTTGTCTAGGATTTGAAGAATTACAGCAGTGACATACATGAAGTAGAGTTACAAGAAGGCTATGTTGTAAATAAGGGGTCAAAATATTGGAAATATCCATAGTTATGAGCGGGCATGTCGAAATTGCACTGAATGGTCATAACGTTACCATTTCTCTCTCTCTTTTGCCTCCCTCAATCTGTATGCTGCTAGTCTGTGGAAGTGGCACATCAACCCCCGCTCCGTGATTTCAGAGTCATTGGTACTGAATACACTGAAGCCACTGGCACCAATGAATATTCACAGCTCGTGCTCTCTTTGAAAAACAGTCAGATGCAGTCTGGCAAGGATGTGAGGGGCAGACTGAGGGACTGCCAACAGAGTGAAAACTATGTTTTGAAGTCAAAGTTCTGCTTCTCCTGGTACAGTTTTCCATTTACTGCTTGTGTCATGAGATTGAGAAGTAACAAAATGAAGTTGCCAGTGATGATGAGTAAGTGCAGCTCGTGTTTACTTAGAAAAAAAAAGATGCATTTGTACACAGATGTAAGGGGCAGACTGCTGGCAGTGTGACAGCTGTGATTTGAAATCAAATTAACACATTTTGAAATGCAGTCATGACAAATCAGTCCTTGAATGTTCAATATCTAAACTGATCATGCACCCATTTTTTCCTTAAATTTGTCAAAAACATGGCTTGTTAGGGACTTAAAAACACCACAGTTAAGCCCACCCTGTGTGCTACTGCCCACCATGCTGGTGACATAGGATTGGGAGTGATCTCAGGTTACTGAGGGAAGGCTTGGGGAAGAAGATCAAGTGTTTGCTGGATTGCTGTCCACTCCTGGTGAGAAAGGACTGCCATTTCCTCTGAACAACTGCCATCAGGTTGAGATCTGGCAGCAGTGCAGGCCTGGAATGGCAAGAACGGTGGGTACTGCGAGACTTTCAGGCATAAGTGTGCCTCCTCATGTGTGCACTGACTTACATGCCCCATCATGTGTTTGTGAGACAATGGAGGAAAATGTAGGTGAGGCAGGTGTGCATGGCATGCTGAGCTCCAATCTCCCTCCTTCTCCCCCAGCAGGGCCTTGCCAGATGGAATATTGGATATGTATTTCGTGGAAGAATGTCCCACCAACTCCTGAACAAACCAAGTGGGTAATACATGAGACAGCAAAAGGAAAGAAGAGCCTACACTGAAAAAATAAGCAGTGTGTTAGGTCATAAGTGTTAAGAGCAGAAAATGTCAGAGATCACACTCTATGCTTTTCTTGGAATATATTTGCAAACATATATAGTTTGTCATATGAAAAATCAGTTTATTCAAAAGTGCAGGCACATATTGTAAAAACAGGCAACAATCTCCCAAAGGTGCAAAAAAAAGAACTCCTTGATGTTGTTTGGCACCCCTGTGGGTGTTTTTCCAAGGGTAGTTCTCTAAAATATTTTTACAGGTTTTTATACCATGGTGTGCTATTGGATCACCTGCAGGTTTATTGCAGGCTGTCTGGTACAGTCCTCAAGTGGTTTCATTCTTACCTCACAGGCAGGTCTCAGAGAGTTGCCACTGGAATACATTCCTCTGGCTCTCACTCCCTGCCTTGTGGGGTACCGCAGGGTTCCATTTTGGCTCCCATTTTGTTTGCAGTGTATATGCTACTATTGGGAGAAATCATTAGGCAATACAATCTGGGTTTTCACTGCTATGCAGATGATATCCAGTTGTATCTATCCTTTCTCCCCAGCCAGGGTGATGCACTCTCCATGCTAAACAACTGCCTTGCTGAGATCAGACTTTGGATGAGTTCCAGCTGGCTAAGACTGAATCCGGATAAGACTGAGGTACTGGTAGTGGACCCAGGTCACCCGGGGGGCAGGTTTGAGAGTTGGGCAACCCTCAGGTTTGTTACTTGGTGGTATGCCGCTCCCTACCTCCGATCAGGTGCGAAATCTGGGCATTATTTTTGATGAGGGGCTGACCTTAAAATCTCAGGTATCAGCTGTCATCAAAACCTCTTTTTTCCATCTGAGGAATATTGCCCGGGTGAAACACCTGGTTCTGTCAGACGATCTTCCAACATTGGTCCATGCCTTTGTCACTACCTGCCTTGACTACTGCAATTCCCTTTACCTAGGGCTACCTGGGGTTAATATCCACTGTCTGCAGCTAGTGCAGAATGTGGCGGTTAGGCTTTTGACTGGGACATCTAGGACCAGTCATATTATACCCGTGCTCTGTGAACTGCACTGGCTGCCTGTTAGGTGGCGGATCACCTCGAAAGTTGGTTTACTAACCTTTAAAGCCCTACATGACCAGGGACCTGGCTACCTGAAAGATCTCCTGATTCCCCACTGCCCCCTCTGCCCTCTCCATTCCACCAACGAGGGATTGCTGGAGATTCCCAGGGTTTGATTGAAAACATCAGGATCACATGCTTTTGCTTTTTCAGCACCAACCCTGTGGAATTCTCTACCTCATTGGTTGAGAGAATGCCCAACCATTGATAGTTTTAAAGCTGGTTTAAAAACATATTTATTTAACTTGGCTTTTATTTAAATACAGTTGATGCACTATAATGCTGTTTTAATCTATTTATGTTTATGTTTTATGTGCAGCGCCTTGGTTGTGAAAGGCGCTATGTAAATAAAGCTGATTTGATTTGATTTGATATACCCCAAACTCAACTACAAGTCCACTTTATAGATATGGACCATGCAGTAACAAAGTTAAAATATCTATTAAGCTTGTGCTTATTTTCCCCCCTTTACACAATTATAGTCAAAAATCTACTATTGAGAGCAGATAATAGTGAGCCCCTTCAATTATGCAGTAAATTGGGAAAATGATGGTCCCTATAGCGCCAGTGTTAGAAATAGTGGCCTTATGGGACAGAGAGTATTCAAACAAAATTGTGAAAACTATAATAAAAACCTGAGTATAGCCATATGAAAAGATATGAGGCTTTATATATTTAAAATATCATTTAAAAAAAATGCTTAAGCTGACTTAAAATTGGGAAAAATGGGAATCTTGCAAGACAGGAGAAAACAAACAATATACCACCGAAGAGAAAGTTATACATGCAAAAGTTTTATGGTGACACACACATTGCTCCTGTGAAAAATGAATGATTACAAAACTAATACTCATTAATTGTTCAACATTACTGTGGAACTACACTGAATACTGTAGTTTCACTAGAAGGAATCACCAGAGGTGTATTCTAGAGCACCAGTGCCTTGGCCCTAATGAACAAATATGGTTATAAACATTTTTTTAAAGATTAAAGTTTTACTTGAAAAAAATGTTTTTTTAATTGATTTTTTGCTGTAGTGTTCTTCCTCTGTATGATAAATAGTTCCCTGTTACTAGGTAGAACAATCTTTGTAGCAGATGGCAGTCTTCACAAACATAGACACACACACACACACACACACACACACACACACACACACCATCTCCACTTCTGTTTGCTACAACAATATATATATATTTTCTTTGCCAATATAGCAAGAGATAACAGGTGTGGCAGCTGAGAGGAGCAGCTTGTATACTGAGAGAGGGATAGTATATGGCAAAGGAGACTGAGTAAGCAGTGGTGCTCATACAGCTTGACTGGGAGCTGCTGTTTTTCTTTTCCATATCAGTGTTTATCCTCCAGATGGGTGGGAGGCTCGTCTCAGCTGACCATACTGGATATCCACGGTCCCTTCGATGGCCACCCCCACTTCCCAAGCAAAATCACTGGAACTAGCCTGGGGGTGTCATCCAGTAGCCACCCCTGCTTTTTCCACTTTACTCTCTTACTTCCCCAGAGCCCCAGTCAAGGTTGGGCATGCCTGTAGAGGCACACGTGCATGCTTTGACTTGATTGACTCCTCTACTCCCACCCCTTGCCTAGCGCTCAACTCCTTCACAGCCTGCACCACCATCATGCCTCCATGTGGTGGTGGTCATCTTAGGGCTGAGCAAGCCAACCTCCCTGATCCAGGACAGGAGAGCTGACTGGCAGCTGCTCTATCCACTCCTTGCCCTCCCACCCTGGCTAACCCCTGGTGTCCTGTGCTTGTTCCTGAGCACAGGTCACTGGTGAAGTGAGAGATGAGGCACCCAGCACATCAGCCTTTGGTGTTACTAGGCCAGCTTTTTTTTTTTTATTAAATATTTTCAAGTTTATAATGGTCTGAGAAAGAACTGCACTCGAATACTGGGATTGGAGAGCTAGCACCACCGCAATGGAGGTGAGAGCGAATCAGTGTTTCAGGAGCAAGCACTGACTGCCATGGCAGGTGGAGGAACCAAACATTACCCAAGCTGGCAGCTGAAGATCTTGTGGGGAATGCAGGGTGGAATACATTGAAACCCACGGTCTGAGTTTTTGCCTGTATTTCATTTTTGAGGTACACCATGTTATTTAGAGATTAGGAACTGCTCAACATTTATTTTAAAATATAAAAGTGTTGTGGTTTTTAGAGTTGGTTTGGGGACTGGTGTGACTGGCCAGTTGTAACTGAAAACTACAGAGCATTTTAAAATTCCTGCTGTAGCATCACAGCTTAGAGGGGAGTCAATATGGCAGTTTTCCAATTTGATGTTTTGGGGTGTTGGACTGATATAAAAAGGGGGTGATGGGAGATGTGACTGACTGGCACCTTTTTCTTTGGGTTATGACAGGATTTACGATTTTTGAAAGTTACCAATCAACCAGTCAGAGTTACTGATTCTCAGACCCTGAAACATGGTATACAGAAAGCCATGACTGGGACAGTAATATACCTGGGTATGCAGTCTACAGGCAAAAAAGGGAGGAGGGGTGGCAATCTACACCAATGAAGGGATCAAGGTAATTGAGATAAAGGGAAAGCAGGGAGGAGAAGAAGCACTGTGGGTCACACTGAAGTCAAGAAATGGCACCACTATCCACACAGGGGTTATCTACAGACCCACCCTCACATGGGGAGGAAACAGATAGGGTAATTCTAGATAACATCCTTAAAATGGCAGAGAAAGGAGAAGTGTTGTTGGTAGAGGACATAAATATGCTTGATGTTAACTGCAGCACCTATGCTGCAGCCACATCCAGGAGCAAAGTTATTTTGGATGCCCTGCAAGTGGCATGCCTCATGCAACTTCTGGGGGAACCCACACATTAGGGGGCTGTATTGGACCTAGTGTTCACAATTTGAGACGTGAATAATGTATGTATCAGTGGGCATCCATCTGGGATGCAGCAACCACCATACATTATAGTTCAGGGTAAAGACTGTAGAAGAATCAAGCCACACTAAAGCCAGAGTCCTTGACTTCAAAAGGATTGACTTTAATAGAATGGGTGAATACCTCAAGAAAAGACTTGAACAGGATGAGGAAGGGGAAGTAGAGGTATAGTGGGAGAACTTCAAAAGAGTCATAACAGAGGCAACAAGGCTTTGTGCGAAGCTAGTGAACAAAACCAGAAGAAAAAGACAACCATTATAGTTTTCAAAAGAAGTGGCAGGGAAGGTTAGAAATAAAAAAACTTGCATTCAGGAAATACAAGGAAACTCAAAGGGAGGAACACAAGGAACTGCATCAGGGAAAGCAGAAGGAGGCGGGTAAAGCAGTCAGAAGTGCAAAGGCAAAAACAGATGAAGGGACAGTCCAGACAGTAAAGGAGGGGGGACCAAACCTTTTCAGGTACATAAGGGAAAGAAGAAAGGCCAAGGGAGAGATAGTGAGGCTTAGCAATGGGGGGAGGGGGGAACCGGAGAAGACTGAGATATTGAATGAATACTTTTACTCAGTATTCATAAAAGATGGGAAGTGGGATAGCCCAATATTAGCAAGTAGACACACACAGGAAAGAGGGGTGGATGCCAGTCCATTCACAAAGGAGAGAGTAGTTAAGGAACTCTTGAAACTGATGGTGGCTAGGCAGTGGGGCTGGATGGAATATATCCCAGAATACTAAAAGAGCTCAAAGAGGTGAGACTGTCACCGCTGACAGCCCTATTCAGCAAATCATTGGAGGAGGGAGTAGTACTGGAGGACTGGAGGAGGGCGAACGTGATACCTCTCCACAAGAGCGAGAGCAAGGGAGAAGCAGGGTTACTATAGACCAGTCACTTTGACCTCCGTAATGGGAAAGATGATAGAATCACTGTTAAAAGAAAGGATTGTAAAGTATCTAAAAGTCAGCATGGCACAGGACCCAAGGCAACATGGATTCACAACAGAAAGGTCATGTCAAATGAATCTGATAGATTTCTTTGACTGGGTGACAAGGGTAGTAGAAACAAAAAAGGCAAAAGAGGTTGCACATAGAAACATAGACTTTGATGGCAGATAAGGACCACTTGGCCCACCCAGTCTGCCAATTTCCCTACCTACTTGATAAGCTGCAGATTCTAGTTAACCAACAGCCTACTTCCTGCCACCCCCCCACTACAATTGCCTTGTGTCTGTCCCATGCATGTTTGAATTCCCCCACTGTTTTAGCGCCAACAACCTCCCCAGGAAGGCAGTTCCACGCATCCACCACTCTCTCCCTGAAAACAAATTTCCTCACATTACCCATTAGCCGTCCCTCCCTCTATATTTAAATTGTGTCCCCTTGTTCTTACACATCTCTTTTTCTGAAAGATGCTACCCTCCTGGACTTTGTTGATTCCCTTGAGGTACTTGAACATTTCTATCATGTCCCCCCTGTCCCTCCTTTCATCAAGGGTATACATATTAAGCTCTCTCAGTCTCTCTTCATATGAATTCTGATGCAGACCCTGCACCATTTTAGTTGCCCTCCTCTGGACTGCCTCCATCCTGTCTATGTCCTTGCGTAGATGAGGTCTCCAAAACTGCACACACACTACTCCAGATGGGGTCTCACCAACTGTCTGTACAGAGGGATAACCACTTCCCTTTTTCTACTTGTGATGCCCCTTCCTATGCATCCCAGTATCCCCCGGCTCTCCTTACTTACTTCTTACATTGCTTACCAGCCTTTAGATCATCTGATATGACTACCCCCAAGTCCCGTTCCATTTTTGTTGTTGTTAGTACCTCCGCTTCTATTGTGTACTCTTCTCCTGGGTTTTGTTTCCAGGTGCAGTACTGCACTTCTTTGCACTGAATCTAAGTTGCCATATGTCTGACCATTCCTTCAACCTTGCAAGTCCCTTCTCATCCTTTCTACCCCCCTTGTGTATCAACTCTGTTACAGATCTTTGTATCATCTGCAAAGAGGCATACCTTTCCCTCCAGACCCTCTGCAATGTCACCTATAAAGATGTTAAAGAGGACTGGACCCAGTACTGAGCCCTGAGGTACTCCACTAGTGGACCCCCCTTTCTTTGGAATGTGTTCCACTCACTATTACCTTCTGTGTCCTGTGGTGCAGCCAGTTTGCAACCCAGGCTACCACCTTGGGACCCACTCCCAGACTGGCTAACTTGATTATTAATCTTTTGTGTGGGACTGTGTCAAATGCCTTGCTAAAGTCTAGGTAGGCCATATCCACAGCCCCTCCCTGGTCTATTACTTTGGTCACCCAGTCAAAGAAATCTAGTAGATTCATCTGACATGACCTTCCTGCTGTAAATCCATGCTGCTTTGGGTCCTGTGCCCCGCTGGCCTCTAGGTACTCAACAATTCTTTCTTTCAGAAGTGATTCCATCATTTTTCCTACCACTGAGGTCAAACTTACAGGTCTGTAGTTTCCTGCTTCTGCCTTGCTCCCACTTTTGTGAAGGGGAATCACATCTGCCCTCCTCCAGTCCTTAGGTACCACCCCATCCTCCCATGATTTGTTAAAAAGTGTGGTCAGTGGTGTCACTAGGTCCTCCCTTAGTTCTTTTAGGATTCTGGGGTGAATCCCATCAGGCCCCGTTGTTCTGTCCACCTTGAGTTTTAGGAGTTCTTTCAGGACTCTTTCTTCTGTAAATGGACTGGTGTCAACCCCCCTACCCAGAGTACTTCTATTGTCTGGTTTAGGTAACTCTTCCTCATCTTCTTTTGTGAATACTAAGCAAAAGTATTCATTCAGTATCTCTGCCTTTTCACTGTCTCCCTCTGCCCACCTCCTCTCTCCTTATTAATCTTCACTATTCCTCCTTATCCTCCTAACCTTTCTATGTTCTCTAATGTACCTATAAAAGGTTTTATCCCCTTCTTAACTGAATTGGCTATTTTTCCTCAGTTTGGGTTTTGCTATTCTGACTGCCTTCCCACTTCTTTCTGCTTTAATTGATACAGTTCCCTGTCTACTCCTTCTGTGATGCCTTATACTTTCTGAATGCAGCCTTTTCTCCTTAACCTTCCTGCCACCTCTTTTGAAAACTATAGTGGTTTTACTCCGCTTTGTTTTCTTCATCTGTTTCACACAAAGGCTTGTTGCCTCTATGATGGCAGTTTTGATTTTCTCCATTGTTCTTTCCCCTTTTGGCCATTTGCTAGTGTATTCCTCAGGTATTCACCCATTTTGCCAAAGTCAGCCCTTCTAAAGTCCAGTATGCTTGTTTTTGTATGGCTTGTCTCCATGGTTGTGCTTATTGTGAAGCACACTGTGCAGTGGTCACTTGTTCCCAGATGTCTACTGACTTCTAAATTTGTGATCCTCTCTCCATTTGAGAGTACCAGGTCTAGTATTGCTCCCTCCCGAGTGGGTTCCAACACTAGCTGTCTAAGGCCTGCCCACTGCAGGGCATCGAGAATTACCCTGCTCTTGGATGTGGCTGCAGTACATGTCATCCAGTTAACATCTGGCATATTCAGGTCCCCCATCAACAGTATCTCCCCTTTTTCAGCCATTTTGAGAATGTCCTCTATCATTTTCTTGTCCATTTCCTCCCTTTGAGATTGGGGTCTGTATACAACCCCTGTGCAGATTGTGCTGCCATTCTCTGTTTCCAAGGTGACCCAGAGTGCCTCTTGTCCTCCCCTTTACTTTTTAGTTCTGTAGCTTTGATCCCTTCCCTTATGTATAGAGCTACCCCACCTCCTCTTTTCCCCTCCCTGTCCCTTCTGTAGACATGAGAAGCATGTGCAGGGATAGAAAATACAGCAAAAAGAAAAAATTCCCGGACTCTGCCAAACCAAAATTAAAGGACTGCTCACCATCTGGATTTAAACAAAGTGCTTCATTTTATTGATAAGGTGCCTTGTGCCAGGTCCTGATGCATTTTGGAACCATGTTCCTTTATCAAAGGATCTGATACAGTACCAAGGTGAATGCCTTACATAGTCCCAAGATGATGACATCATTGATCAGCGTCATTAGTGCAAAATCATGAAAAAACAGGTGCTAGTGCATCACAATAGTGCCACACAGTGATGAAAAATAATTAAGATATCACATATTAATTGTGATAATAATAATAAAACAAACAATCATTTAGCTGTACAATAAAAACTTGTATCTACAGTAGTACTATCCAGGTAGCAAAGGAATCCAATGAAGTATAAGGACTTCATGTCCCAGAATGCTCCCTTGAATAACTGGTAAATAATCTGATAGAAATTGTTAAGAAACTTGTTAAAGTAAACATGTAATTGTATTTCTTATGGTACATTACATATAAAATCACACAATTACATTATTAGACCTAAAAAATGATAATTCTGATAATAATCATCACAGCTACTATTATAATAGCAGTAAAATGACGTCCCATAAGAATTCAAGATTTTAAAACCTATTTCCTTTTTAGGAAGGGTGTTGTATCAAACTTCCCATTTAAACCTGTTTTTTTATAGGCATTTAAACTATAAATCCAGAACCCGTTTCTTTTTAAAATAAAGTTATCATAATCACCTTCTCTTGGATTTCTAAAAACTTTTTCTATCCCCTGGAAAGAGAAAGTGTGTATTTTCTCATTCCCACTCTCCAAAATATGTTGTACCATTGTATAAGTAGAATCCTTGGGCTGGATATTCAAAAGGGTTGCGCCATGCGCAATAGGGTTGCGCCTGCGCAAGTCCAAAATTGCACCATTCTGCCATATTCAGCAGGAGGCAGTTGTGCCCCCAAGTCAGTTGAGCAACAGCCAATGCTAATGAAGACATGCTGAACCGGAGGGGGGGGAACCATGCATAAACTGCACAGCCCGATATTCAGCGGGCTGTGCAGAGTTGTGCAGGTGCAACCCCCAACCTGTGCCTGCACAACTTTGAGCAAAAAAAAAGAGTAAGTCGAGGGCCACCCGCAGGTGAGCTGCCACATTGCAGGGTGCAACACAGCAGCTGCCACCTGAGATTGGCCCTCAACGTACTCCCTGTGCCCCCCCTGCAGCCCAATCTCGGGCATATAGTAACCCCTCACCCCCCAACTGGCCCGATTGCGGGCATAAGTTTAAAAATTCCCCCTTCCCCCGACTGGCCCGATCATGGGCATAAGTGAAAAAAAGCCACCCCCCATGGCCGATCGCGGGCGGCAAAAGTCCGCCCCCAAGAACATATCCCTCAGTCCAGTGGACTACGCGGCTCTATCGTGGCAGCAAAGAGGTCAAACACTCCAAGGTTCTTTTTACCCTGGTGATTCCGTGGTTTCACCACTCAGCTGAGCCCCACCAGCCTTCGGGCTGGCTGGCGGGCGGCGGCATCCCACTCGCCACGCGCTGCTCAATCGGACTGGACTTCTGCCCGGCAGGGCTGTACACCCATTGGTTAAGAGCAAGAGCCAGGTCATGTAGGTTTATACAGCAGGAAGTCCAGATATGTGAATGAATTCATCATTATATCTGATCGCTTCGGCGAGATATGTACGCCCATTGGCTCTTGCTCTGAACCAATGGGCGTGCAGCCCACCAGGCAGTCAGTCGGGCGGGCAGCAAGCGGGTGGATGCTGCTGCCCGCCGCTGATGGAGGGGGAGTGAGGTGGTGGGGCTCCATGGGTGGGTGGGTGGGGCTACCAGATCACCAGGGTAGGTGATCTTTGGGGTGTTTGACCTCTTTGCTGCCCACTTATCGGATCGCGGTCCACTGACCACCAGGGATATGTTCTTGGGGTTTGACTCTTTGCTGCCCGCGATCGGGCTAGTGGGGTGGGGTTTTTCACTTGTGACCGCGATCGGGCCAGTCAGTGGAGGGGATTTTAAACTCATGCCCACGATCGGGCCAGTCGGGGGGTGGTGGGAGTTTTAAACTTATGCCCGCGATCTGGCCAGTCGGGGAGTGGGGGATTTTGAAACTTATGCCCGCGATCAGGCTGCAGGGGGCATCAGTTCCCGATGGCTGTTGCCTGGCAGGTGCCAGGCGCAAGTCCTCGGGGATCGGCGCACCTGCATGCTAATGGCATGCAAATGGGGCCATAAATAAATGCAAATGGCCCCCTGCACTTTGCATAGAATTATGGCCCCATTTGCATGTCACCTTTTGAATATCGGAATTTGGCGATTGGCGCAATGGTATTTTGGCGCCACCGCATCTTGAATGCTCCACTCTGACCACTTGCGGTGTACACAGTTCCACTGCGCCATGCACAGTGGTTGTGGTAGGGGTGATATTCAAAGGAGTTGCTCAATAGCGCTAACTCCGCTGAATATCGCCCACACACCTCAAGAACTATTTTTGTGCAGCTAAGGGCTTGTGCCACAGAATAGCGTAGTTTGAATATCCAGCCCCTTGTTTCTGATAGCTCTCACATGTTCAGACACTCTTTCTTTGAGCTTCCTTTTGGTCTTTCCTATATAGAAACTCCACAAGTACAAGTGACCCTATGTATCACCCCACTAGTATCACAAGTGATAAGGTCTTTAATCTCATATTGTTGCTGGTTCTTTCCAGTCACACATATGACATTTTTTCATGTTACTATAACACTACAAGTGCTGCATTTGCCACATTTATAACTACCTATACTAGGTTTTAACCAAATCTATTTTACTGGTTGTATCTGTCTACTATGGACTAATTTGTATCTAATGGTACTAGCAAGTCTGTAGGTCATTCTAGGTAGTTTTTCATGATACATACTTAAATGTGGATCTCCCTTTTGTATGTTCCAATGGGTTGAAATTATGTCAGCTATTTTAGATGAATGTACAGAGAAAGTGCTGACAAAATTCAAAACCTCACCAGTAGTGTAATCTTTCTGTTTATGTGTCAGGGTCTCATTTCTAGACAAACTTGCAATTTCTCCATGAATTTTCTCTATATATTCTTTTTGATAGCCTCTTTCTATAAATCTACATTCTAAATCTATTGCTGCTTTTTGAAAATCTATATCTTCACTGCAATGTCTCCTCATCCTAAGAAATTGTCCTTTGGGCATATTCCTGACAAAATGTTGTGGGTGGCAGCTAGAAGCTAATAATAAAGTATTACTTTCACAAGGTTTTCTAAAAATGTCTGTGGATATTGTCCCATTCCCATTCTTTCTAATCATCAAATCCAGAAAGTGTACTCTCTCCTGACTGGCCTCATATGTAAATCATAGATTGGGGTTAGAATCTTGTAAAAAAGAAACAAATGAGGCAAATTCTGTGAGGTCTCCAACCCAGATTATAAATATATCATCAATGTAACATTTATATAAATCCAGCTTCCAACAAAGGGGTTGTTGTCCACATTTCTCACAAACGTGTTTTCCCATTTTCCCATGTAAAGATTCACAAGACTAGGGGCAAAAGTAGCCCCTATAGCTGTTCCTTTAGTCTGTAAATAAAACTGATTCAAAAAGGAAAAGGTGTTAAACTTGAGCACAAACTTGGATAATTTTAAAAGCAATTCTGTGCACGGTCCTTGGGTTGAATCTCTAGAATTAAGAAAAAATGCAAGACTGTCCAAAGTGTCTTCTTGAGGAATATTATAATATAAAGATTCAACATCCATAGTGATCAAATAAGCATCAGAGCTAATCTCTATATCATCTTCAAACAAGCATCAGAGCTAATCTCTGTATCATCTAGAACCTTTAACATTTCATTTGTATCCTTAATATATGATCCCAAATTAGTGACAAAAGGTCTCAAAAAATAGTCTACATATTGTGGTAGTGGTTTGGTTAATGATCCAATCCCACTCACAATGGGTCTACCTGATGGTGGTAAAGATTCAAACTTTTTAGGTACTTTTGGTAATGTATACATAGTGGCTCTGACAGGAAAATCCACTGTTAAGAATTTTTTAACATCTGTTTCTATCCACCCTCTATTGTAAGCATCCATAATAAACTCATCATTACGATGTTTAAAAAAGACTGTGGGATCTGACTCAAGTCTCTTATAGAATTCAGTATTCGATATTGTCTGTTTATTTCAAAAATATAATCTATGGTATTTTGAGTAACAACAGCCCCTCCCTTATCTGCCTGTTTAATCACTATATTCTGATCATTTTTAAACTTTCTAAAGTTTGTCTCTCTTTTCTTGTAAGATTATTATAAGTAGTACTAGGCAGATTAGAAAAAAAACTTTTCAAATTCGTTTTCACATACTTTCTGGAATGTCAAAATAGCTGAACTGGGTGGGGGGTAAAAGGCTGACTGACCCCACATTATTCCCAAAATCGTTATTTTCAGAACTAGTATCTACAACAATGTTGTTAGTTCCAAAATTAATACTTGTGTCATCCTTATGACCCTGTTTAGAAAAAAAGGATTTAAGACTTAAGTTACAGCAGAATTTCTGTAAATCCAAAAATGTCTCAAACTTGTTGATTCCTACTGTAGGTATAAAAGATAGGCCTCTGTTAAGAACTCCTTCTTCAAACACTGTTGAAGTTCTACTGGACAGATTAATCACCTTCTCTGATATCTGACTTGTCTTCTGCGAGGGGAATAATTCTGTTTGAGAAATCGAGAGTTGTACTGTGCAGGTAGATGTTGATTCATTGGTCTCTGTTAGCTTTGGGGGTGGGAGTGGGGGTAGGGATGAGGCACTTGAGTCTGTTGTCTGTTGTGATTGCAAAAAACTTGTTGTCTCCTCTGTTGTTGTTCCTGATGTATATTGTCTCTTTGATCCACTTCCCCCTCTCCCCCTACATTTTCCCTTTCTTGTTCTCTGTTTCTTCTGTAGGGGTTCCCCCTGCCACCCCCCCCCATCTGGGTATGTGAAAACCCTGGTACCTATTTGATCTGGTACTGCATCAGGGTAATGGTTCTCTTGTTTGGTAAGACTATATGTCAAAGGAATCTTCTCCTTGAGGTATTATTTTCATTACTGCTTATGTCACTATTGTCAGTGCTTATATTAAAAGACACAGTTCTTTCTTTCTAAGGGTTCCCCTCAGTTGTTCCTTCTTTTTCATGTGTATATTTTATTATTCTGATAATCACCCAGATCTCTCTTAAATTTATTAAGTTTCTTCTTTTCAAGTTCAGAATCTAATTTATCTAGAGTCTGTCGTAGTTGCCTGTTGTAATACTCAAAATCTACACGTTTCTAAAATTTCAGCATATTCTTTTCAAGGTCCTTAATTTCATCTCTGATTATCACACTCACTTCCCTGCTATACTGGACAATTAGCTGCATCAATTTTCTCTAGATCTCATCTAGTATTTGCCTCCATTATGCCATAAAAGTTTCCACATCAAGGCCAAAGGCAGGTTCTTTTTAAATTCTAAGACCACGTGGTATTCTCTGCACATTGAGATATGCTTCAAGGCTCGTAATGTTCCACTGAATGCATCTTACCTTAGTTGCAGTCCTCTCTAATTCTTTAAAAGCATCTAAAAGGGATCCGGCTGTTCCACCGATAACTCTCTACGTGCTGTTGACTTCTAAAAGCAGTGGATTAACATGTCCAGTTTCAGAGAGTAGGCGATTAACGAAAGAAAATGGATCTAAAATACCGCCCGTATCAGAAGGATCTGTGTGTGTGTTCTAGTGAACTTCCGTGAATGCTAAATCTGGTGTTCTTTTCAGCGACGCTGATATTCCGACATTCATCTCACGTTGACTCACCATGTAAGGCTATTGAAATGTACCAAAGGTGAAAATAGCTATTCCAAAAGGGTTTTTCATGTTGGATAATGTATTTAAATGACAACCAATGCATATACCTCAAAACATGTTGAAACAAAAAAGGCAAAAGAGGTTGCACACGGGAAGCAGGTGCAGGGATAGAAAATACAGCAAAAAGAAAAAAATCCCGTACTCTGCCAAACCAAAATTAAAGGACTGCTCAACATCTGGATTTAAACAAAGTGCTTCATTTTATTGATAAGGTGCCATATGCCAGGTCCTGATGCATTTTGGAACAAGACAGAAACGAAGGCTATGGGCTTGATTACCTACACCACCTAAACATTTTCCTCCAGAATCCCTTGAAAAACATGAAGCTACTAATTGTTGATCTTTGTACATTAAGTAACGGACAAAAAAAAGATAAAATGAAGAAGATTATCCTTTTGGTTAAGTACACAGCAACAATTTGGTGACAGAACCATGTCCTTTTTCAGTCTATAAAACAGCTGATTACTTCTGTACAGTTCCAGTCTCTATTTTGTGAAAAAACAGAAATTCGCTGTGGGCTATATGAGGCTGTAGATATGGTTGCATCCCATTTGGTGTTTTATTGTTAGCCATTCAAGTGTGTAATCTAAGGGCCAGATATTCAAAACTTTGCCCTGGGGTTAAATTAGCACTGCCCAACATGCTAAATTAGCCTGGACCCAATAGCCCGAAATATTCAAAAGGGATAGCCCCGATGTTAAACCTGCTGCATATAGCATGCTAAGGAAGCCAGGCAAATGGGGCTGGGAGTGCAGTGCAAAAATAGCCCAGGAATAAGACACCTCTGAATATAGCAATCAGGAAGTACAAACCACAACAGCATCCCAGTTTGCAGTGATGTGAAGGAAGGTAGAGGTGAACTATGTAGCCTATGTGTGTGCTAGCAAAGGAGTGGAGTCAGTAAAGCTGCAAGCAACAGCACATGTGAAATTACATTATGTAAACATGTACAATATTTCCAAAACATTTACTTGGAGCAAACACATTTGCACAGGTTTCGTGCGGAGCTAAGCCATTTGTCCAGGGCAAAACTTTGCTATATTCAAAAGTGACATGCAAATGAGCCTACTTAGGTAGTCTGTGGGCAAACATCCAGATTAGCATCTCATTATGACCTGATATGCATTCAATTTACTCAGCACTATTGCAGGGTCCCACAACTACACCTGTAGGTCAGTCTGAAAGTACAGGGGCTGGCTGGGTCTGCACACAGCTCCACCTGTAGGTCAGTCTGGGAGTGCATGGTGGTAGCTGCAGGCTACATTTGTACAGTACAGCATAGAATATTGTGCCCCAGGGGACTACACAGCACAGGCACATGGAGTGGTGCTGCATGTGATTGTCAATCTGTAGTTCATGCTACAGTGCACAGCAGACACTATAGTAGCAAGGGGGACAGTAGTGTGAGGGACACAGCAATGCCTATGGTGTGTTGGGCAGTGATGACTACTGCACTGTACACAGTGACAGGCTCAACTTGCAGGTGTTTACTGACAGTGGACATTACTGTTATGCTGTTGTGCAACCCACAGACACTGCACCACTGACATGGGATGCTCACAATGACATATACACGGCTGGCTGTGTGTGCTGTGATGTCTGTACAGATGTGTGGTATGTGGCTGTGGGGGCACATACCATCCGACAGACACACTGGTGTTGGGATATTCCCAACACTGGCCCATGTACACTGCCTGGCTTGTCCCAGCCTTATGGCTGCACCCAGTCTGTGGTGCAGCCTGGCCACATGTACACCCTCCCCTCAACACCCTCCATGCCCACAGTGCTGCATGTGTGTGATGGCGCTTGTTGGGGTCCACAGAAGGGTTGTCTGCAGGTGTGTGCTGTATGGCCGCACTGCCACGGTGTGCACTGGGAGCCGAGTCACCACTTACTGCCTGGCATGGCTGGGACTGGTGGCAGATGATGGCATAATAGGGATGCCATCAGTGAGCAGCACGTTTCCTCTATGTCTAACTTATATCTATGTGTCATACTTACTGGTTAGGGTTGTACAAAGCCACACAAAAGTCATGCAATGCCATGAAAAGCCACAAGTCACGCAAAGCTGTTTTGCCCAGAGTTAAGACTACCTTTTCTTGGGCGATAATTTGCACTGAGAAAAGTGTTGAGCTAAGTCATGCAAAAACACTTTGTGTGGTGCTATTCGCTGAATATAGCATTGCGCCTGTATTCATGTACACACCCCTTCAGTTTGCCCTTTGCATACATTATAATTTTGCCCAGCGCTAATGCAGTTTGCATGCACTATTTCCACTTTTGAATATAGTGGACCCATGCTAACCTGACGATAACCCTGTGCATACAATTTGTGCCCAGCACAAAGTTTTGAATATCTGTCCCTAGATGTCTTAATTGATTAAATATCCATTTAAATTCAACTGTCTCTCTCTTTATTGACTAGTTAGGATGGGTAATTTGTGGGAATGATCACCAGAATATATCAACAAATATATACAGCAAGCTCAATGTACTTTTTTATATTTTTAATAGATTTAAAATAATCTGTTTGCAAACCTTTTCTAGACAGAACAACCTGTTCTTCCATGCATGCAGTAGTTTCGTAAATCAATATTTTAGTCTATGCATAGTTTTGGAAATCTATCTTACAGGAGAATATTTTCAAAGGCACTGTATTTTAGAGTTACTTTATTTCTCAGTGTCTCATGGCTCAATTTCCCCAACTCTGTTCTTAACAGTGAAGATGATGCCTGTGGGACTTTCAGTATGTATCTATATAATTTGTTTAGCACAAGCTCCAGTTTATCAATTTTGCACAGTTCCCAGATTTCTGCCCTATAAATAATAGTAGTCTTAATGTTGGCATTACTTACCACTATTGTTCCCTTTACTGATTCACTCCCATGTCCTTTGCCAAATGTCTTTAGTGAATTTTCCGTTTGATTTGCTTTGGACAATGCACTATGTATAATATGTACTACTTAATTGCTTCCATCTTTGCTTAAATAAACAACATGCACACTCTGATCATGTGGACATGCTCATTAGGGCTGCTGACTCTAGGCTTGGCTTGTGGTACAGGCATAAAAATGCATTCCTCCCTGAAACCAAACAGCAACTCGTCAGATGCCACATCCTCAGTCTTGTAGACTATGGACTAGTGATCTGTGGTGCTGCCTTTAGGAAAGTGCTCAACAAAATTTGAGGCTTAATGAATATTCAAACATCTGAAAGACTTTTGTGATGAGCATGGCCTGTTTCAGACTACTCCTGACATTACCTGTCCTAACATAAAAAATCCTACTTATAGCCTCTATTGATTTAATACTTGTCAACAAGCCTCATAATATTTCTCACTTTGGGATGTTCCATAATGATGTAAGTGATCACAGAGCAGTAACATGTATAAGATGCACACCTAGGCTTACCTATGCTTCCACCTTCAGTTTAAAAAGAAACCTCAAATTGTTCAACTGCTCTGCCTTTCGGTTTGACCTAAACCAGATTAGGTGTCAGGACTTTTATTTGGCCCATTCCATCTCTGAAGTGCATGACATTTTCCAGAGCCTCATAATGAGGGTAGTTGATAAACTTGCACCCCTTATAAAAACTAAGACCAGAAAAAGGCCATGCCCCTGGTTCACTACTGCACTAAAAGAGTCTTTAAAAAATGGGTTAAGCATTGGAAACAGACCCAAAAATCAATTTCAGAAGTAGACTGGACAGCCTTTAGAAGTGGTAGAAATCTTTGCACAAAATTTATAAGGGCTGAAAAAGCTAGATACTTCCAGACTTCTATTGAATCATCCCAAAACAATGTTGTTAAGTTTTGGAACATTCTCAGGGAAATTCAAGGTCACACGTCCTCGTCCCCACTGCCCAAGAAAATCATCTCAGGAAACAATGCTCTCACTGAAAAAGCTGATATTCTGGAACAACTCAACAACCACTTAGTTATGGCAGGGCTAGCCTTCAATATCTCTCCAGCATGTAAGCTCCCTACCTAGCCCTCTAGTGAGGATCTTTATCCCCTGATTCGAATAAATATTTGTATCGTCCTTCCTGTAGTTTCTGTCTGATATTCTACAATCATGTCAAGGATTTACTTTTTAATTTGGACATCAAGAAAAGCACCGGAGCTGATCACCTAGAGCCATTTTTCTTAAAAGTAGGTTATCATTACCTGACTGCCCCCGTTACGCATCTCTTTAACTTCTCCTTATCCCTAGGTGAGCTTTCAGCATGCTGGAAAATAGCTCACATCGCTCCTTTCTTTAAATCCCGTGACACTTGCGATCTTAACAATTACAGGTCTATTTCCTTGTTACCTATATTATCTAAACTACTGGAAAAGCTTGTCAACTACCAACTAAGGGAATACTTGGAGTCTCATAACCTGCTTAATCCAATTCAGTATGGCTTTAAACCTTAGCACAACATGGTCTCCGCCCTTACTAAAGTAACTAACTATTGGCAAATTGTGCTGTACTCAAAACAACACATTGGTGCACTCTTTCTAGACCTAAGCAAGGCCTTTGATACTGTGGATCACAATCTGCTCCTATCCACTCTGTGCTGCCTTGACCTAACTGACTTTGGCATGAAGTGGTTCACTTCCTATCTTATCATCAGAAAACAACAAGTTAAGGCACTAGGGGACCTCTCACTTTAAAATTACTTCAGAGAGGGATGGCACAAGGGTCTGTCTTGAGACCACTTGTTTTTGCCATTTACGTAAGTAAGATAGACACAAAAATCACTATGGAAAACATGCATCTTTTCGCAGATGACACGGCACTCTATACAGCGAAGCCTACACTTGAGCTTGCTTTTGCAGAGTTACAGAGAGAATTCAATAACCTTCAGCACAAACCTTCTACAGTTGAAACTTCTTTGGAATGCTAAAAAGACCAAAGTTGTGTTAATTTCTGCTTCTACACTTTCAATAAAATCTGTGCCTAGTATTAGGGCATTGAAGGTTCAAACCCTCCTTGGGGAGCCTTTGGAAATAGTAGATAAGTTCAAGTGTTTGGGTTTTTGAATCAACAGCAAGCTCAGCTTTTTATATCACATTGATGAGCTTTCCAAAAAATTATGACAGAGGTTGGGCATATTCTATTGTATTAAAACCTCCTTATTCATGAAGCCAAGACAAAATTGGTCCAAACTTCATTTTTTCCATTGTTAGACTATGCGGACATTATCTATAGTTCATTGCACAAAAGTTGCATTAGCCAAACTCGACAGTTTGTATCACCGGGCACTTCATTTTATCACTAATGCTCCCTTTAACACTCATCATTATTCATTGTATACAATGTTAGGCTAGTACTCATTCAGTGCCAGAAGGCTGAGAAATGGTTCTGTTTGGATCCACGGAGCCATCTCAAATAAACTGCCTTTATATATTACAGAGCTGTTTCAATGGACACAAGGGACCTACTGCCTGAGGTGCTCCTCCCTTGTCACTTTTGATATACCAAAGGTTAGAACATGCCATGGCACCTAATCTATCAGCTTTGCACTCCAGTCTTTATAGAACTCTCTCCAGAAGTCACTTAAACTTATCCAGATACCTGGAATTTCCATCTTTAAAACTCTGATAAACAGTGTGTTAAGTGAAACACGCAACTGTCATTCCTAAATGTGAAACAGTCTAGACAGAACAACCTACACAGCCTGATCATTATACCTACCCCAAGCATGCTCAACTACCCTTCTTCTATTTTTGCCTCTTTGAAGCCTGTCTCATCCCTTACTTATCCCTCCCTCCCTCCCCTTCCTATGCATTTTTATTACCTACCTCTATGTCTTTTTCCTATCCCTCCTCTGTATCTACTAACTACCCCTTTACCTAATCTTTACCCACATTCTTTTATCTTTCCCACCACCCTCTTCTACCTCACCCTCCTGTCCCCCTATACCATTTTCTGCCATCTATGTATGCCCTACAAGCGCTTACTGTTAGTTACATAGAAGACTTACTTTTCTTTTTAGCTACCTAGAATACCCTATGGTATTTCAGATAAGGTTGGAATTTAGTCTATGATGTTCAGAAGTATTGTTATATTTGTTCATATCTTATGCTTCTTTTCATTGTATTTCTGCTCTATTATATTATATGCTGGCTGCTATTCTATGTTTCATCACTGCTTATTGTACTTATTTACTTATCTGTCACCCCAGGACCATCTTGTAAATGAGCTCACTCAATGATGTTTTGCCTGATTAAATAAAAACTGAATTGAATGGAATTGAATTTAATAAGGTCTGTCATTTTGCCATAACAAAAAATGGGACTTTCATACAGGCACCCTGTATCATGACCGAGGGTGGCTTAATCTTGACTCCTGACTACATTAATGTACCCTCATCACAGGCAAAAAAGCCTTGCTTGGATAACTGTCAACAGGTGCCCTATCCCTCCTTAGCCCCGTGGCTTCCAAATACACAACTAGGTGGGTGCAGCACAACTCCTTGATGCTTCCAGGAAGGAAAACCTCCCTGGGTCAGTCATGTTTCTCCTTTAGCTTCCCCAAACTATGGAACCCCCTTAACCCATTAATCAAAACGTCTGGCTTACTTGCTAACTTTAAGTCCCGGCTATTAGCCTCACTCACTCTTCATAACCCCTGTGGCTGTTTCCAGTACTCTGGTTGGCACATTTCCCCACTCCTCCCTTGACCTATTTGCCCTCCTCCTCCCACACTTGGGGCTCCTGTACAGCTCTCTTGTACCCTTTGTTGTAATACTCAGCAGGCCCTTAACCACTGCCAGGGAATACTCCCTTAGATGTTGATATATATTCATTACTGGAATGTCTACACTGCATCACTGGCTACTCATTGCTGAAAAATGCACCATTTGCTGTTCCCTGGCCAAACCATATCTTATACATCCATGTTGCTCACTCTGCTGTCATTTACTACATCTATCATGCTGTGTTACACAGATGTGATTTGCCATGTCAACAAGTCACTGTATGAATGTATTAACTCATTATTTCTAATGTAAATATGTACTATAACTGTGTCGATGTTTTTCTTGAAAATTACCCTAGACACTTTGAAAATAGGATCTGCGTAAAGGATCTTGTGTGTAATAAATAAATCGTTTCTATGATTTCATTTTTGTTCGTAACACCACCCATTTTGTTTTATCTACATTCAAAGATTTACTATAGAATTAATATATTCTGGCCCAGATATTCAAAAGGGTTGTGCCCCCACACGATATTCAAAAGGGAAAAGTGCACTGCACAAATCCTGATGCGCCGGAGCGCATCAGTAATGTATGCAGGCACAGGTGGGGGGGGGGGCGTGCCCATGCATAACCTGCACAGCCTGATATTCAGCCCAGGATGTGCAGAGCCATGCAAGCGCAACCCCTACCTGCGCCAGCACAAAGTTACGCCAATAAAAAAGGAACAACTGATGGCCACCCAGAGGTGAGCTGCCACATTGCATGGCGCAACACGGCAGCTGCCACCTGTGGGTGGCCACCCGAGTTCCGGCAGCACCTGGCGGCGCCCCCCCATGCCCAGTCGTGGGCATTTGTAAAAATAAAGAATGCTGTCCGCACAAATATCACTTCCAATATCGCTGGAGGTCCAGTGGACTCGAGACAAACAAGCAACACAAGCAACACAAGCAGCTCATCTGAGGAGCTGAGGAAGCTGAATTTCCAGCCTGATTACTTTTGAAGCAGCCCTTCCCCCAAGCTCACTGCCAACCGCGGCAGGCACTGGGGACAAACAAGCAACACAAGCAGCTCACCTGGGGAGCTGAGGAAGCCAAATTTCCAGCCTGATTACTTTTGAGGTAAAGAGAGCCTCTTCTCTTCATCTGGATGCCTGCAGGGGGGTGCTAGCCTGACAGCGCTTCGCGTCGTCTGCTCCACCCACCCCAACCACCCACCCACCCAGGGGCTGCTGTCAATTTAAGGATCCACCCCGTGACATCACATCCAGTGACATCACGTCCTGTTGCCCAGAACCTATCTCCCCACTTTCCCATTTGCAGGTTATACCTGCTGGCCACTAGAGGGACCTATGCTCCCTCGCTACTTCCTACTCCTACCTGTACAGTACTCCTTCCCTTGGATCTTGCTCACCACAATGTATTGGCCCTGCCTTATGCTCTGCCTGTGCGTATCCCCACTAGCAGTGCACTTGCCCATTTACCCATCTGCTACTCCGCACTGTGCCCTGGCACCCCTTCCTCCCCTTGCTCCTGAACCTGCTCTCTTGCCCCTTGGGACCTCTGTGTGTCTTGGTCCTCTCTGCCCTTCCCCTAGCTTCCTCCTCACCTCAGGCACATCTGGGTGCCTTCTTATTCTTGCCTTCCTTCCTGTACCACCCTGCCCACCCCTGCTCCCTTAACATCCCTCCCTCTCATGTCAATCGTGGAAAACCTCTCACCATCTCCCAGCCAGGGTGTTAGTCATGCTACTACTCCTGTCAGGGAACATTCATCCAAACCCTGACCCAGTTCCCAGGAGCTCCCCGACTAGCACCACAGGCCTATGCATGGTCTCCATGAATATCTGTAGCCTCCTAAAAAAGTTTGACTCACTACAGTGTCTGGTCACATCAATTAACCCTGATGTCATCGCTCTGGTTGAGACTTGGCTGTCAAAATCCTCCCCTGACTCCCTGGTCTCCCTTCCTGGTTTCACCCTCTTCCGGTCCGACCGTGTTGGGAGATGGGGCGGCGGCTGCGCTATTTATGTCAAGGAATCTCTCCCTGTACTAGCCCTGCCTACTCCAATCCTTGACTCCAGGGCCCAGGCACTTACACTGAAACTAACCCCTGACCCTTTAAAGGGACCCCTTTATCTGACTACTGCATACGTGCCCCCCAGGGACCAAATGCAGGCCATTGCCTCTCTTACAGAATACCTTTCCTCACTACCTCCTTCCGCTGATCAAATTCTGGTGGGTAACCTAAATGTCAACTGGCTCAGTCACTCCTCCTCCTCTACCCGTGACTCCTTTTCTCCAATAGACCTAACACAACTAGTTACCCAACCTACCAGGACTAACCCCAAGAGAGGCTCCAGTACCCTGCTTGATGTGGTACTCACCAACCACCCTAATCGGATCTCCAATGTACAAGTCCTCCCAGACTCTCTCAGCGATCACTCTCCCATTCTATTCCACTGGTCATCCTCAGTCCTGAAACCCATAGCACAGTCCACATGCCAGCGGCGTCTAATACCTGGTGGTCTGATAAAACTTAAGGAACTTTTGTCCCAAATTGACTGGTCTCCTATACAGGCAACTCCTGACGTTGACACAGCTCTCTCCTTCTTTACCCAAACTTTTAATAATGCCTGTGATATCTTTGCCCCAATGTCGACTCGCCGTTCTAAAAGGCAGAATGCCCCCTGGGTAACCCCAGCTTTGATCCACCAACTCAAACATAGGGACAACCTATGGCACCATGCCATTGAGACTGGCCAGCCCAGTGACAGGCAGTTATATGCTGCCATCCAAAACAAGTGCACTCGGGCCATCAGAAAGGCCAAGTCTGAGCACTATCGGTCCTCACTCACTGCCTCATGGGGGAACCCCAGAACCTTCTGGGATAACATTAAACAGTTAAATGGGAGTGCACACTCCCACCCACCCAGATCAACATTAATGGTGTGATTCTTCAGACCCAGCCCTCATAGCCAACCACCCAACACCTCATTCACTGACCTTAGCCCTATCCTCCCTACAAATTTTTTTGACCCTCCTCCCCAGCACCTGCTGTAAATCTTTCTCGCCCTTATTTTCTCCTCTGCCATGTTTCTGCCCGAGAACTTAGGCCACACCTTGTCACTGCCCTCAAGAGTAATAGTACGGGCAGTGACACCCTGGATCCATGTATCCTACGGCTGGTCTTAGACACAGTTCTTACCCCGATCACGTGCCTCATCAACCACTCTCTTTGCCTGGGGAAGGTTCCAACTGCCTGGAAAGTCACCACTGTCACCCCTATCTTTAAAGGTAGTGATAGGACTGTGGCTGGAAACTATTGGCCAATCTTCTTCTCTCTCCTCTCTCCAAAGCCTTGGAAAAAGTGGTAGCCTCTCAAATCTCTGTCTACCTCTCCACCTACAATGTCCTATGTCCTGAGCAGCATGGCTTCCGAGTGGGCCACAGTACGAACACAGCCCTCCTAGAGTTCTCCAACTTTCTCCACTCCTCCTTAGACACTGGTTCTCTGGCTGGTGCGGTCTTCATTGACCTCTCTAAAGCTTTCGACACTGTCTCCCACCCCCTCCTTCTTGATGCCCTTAGTCTCTCTGGTTTTTGCTGGGCCTATCTCCTGGTGCACCAGTTATCTGTCTGACTGCTCACAGCGTGTAAAATTAATGGGACCTACTCAGACATCTGTCCCATCTTTCTGGTTCCCCAGGGCTCCATTCTGGGCCCCTTACTATTCTCCTTTACCTTAACACCCTTTCACGCTCTTGCTCGGGAACATTCTGTTATACGCTGATGATGCAGTCATCTTTGCCTCAAGTCGTAACCCTATTGCCCTCCAGGACTCGCTGCAGAAGTCCTTCGCTGAAGCCGAGGGCTGGTCTCAAGGAACATAGATTGTGATAAATCTTAAAAAAACCAAAACCATGTTCTTCACTCATCCTCAAAACAAGTCCTGCAACTTCAAACTCCTCATTCACTTTGGGTCCTCTTTCCCACTCGAACAAGTTTGCTCCTATAAATACCTAGGGATCCATTTTGACCCCTCCCTCTCCTTCCATGGACACATCACTGCCCTAGCCACTGCCACTAATATCTGATTGGGCATTTTACATCGGTATAAACACTGCCTCCCCCCGGAGGCTCTTCGACTCGCAGTCACCTTTTCTATCCTGTCCCTAGTGGACTATGGACTGCCGGTGTATGGTGCTGTTGATCAGACCGCACTCCATAAAATTCGCACTACTCTGAATAAGGCCTGCAGGTTAATTACTGGGCACCTAGGCTAACACACACCTGTTCACTGTACGCAAAGCTTGGTACTTGATCTTGACGAGCTCCCAGATATCTGACCTGTACCCTTACAAAAGACCCTCCTTGGGCTATCCCCACCAGGATTGACCACCACCATCCGCCGCTTTGTCCCACTAGTTCATACTCGGACCTCTGGGAAAACCTCTTGTATCCCTAGAGCTAGGACCTCACGGCCAAAGAGCCTTCAGCTTGGGCCCCTCCTGGTTCAACACATTGCCCCCCTCCATCTCCGAAGCTCCAACTGTATCGTGCTTCAAAACGTCCTTACGGAACCACCTTGTTAACACCCAAAGCTGTAATTGCCACAAGTCAAAGCCGTACTCAATACTAATGACAAAGCTTACTGCTAAGCTGCTAAGGACAACATAACTCTGGTATTGTCTGTATCAATCCTACCTGTACCAGCTTGTTTGTATCTATGTCTTAAGTTACTGTTATACTGTGTTATACTGTGTATTTCCGTTTGTCTTACTGTGACAAGGTACCTTTGTAAATGAGCCTATGGCTCAAAGGTCTTCCAAACTGCTGTCTACATAAATAAATAAATAAATCCACCCGATCGGGCATTTGTATAAATGAATAATCCCTATAACCCTGGTGGTCCAGTGGACCAGCTATCTCCATGATGCGGGCATATGTTGCAAAGAAAGATCCTCCAATTATCTTCAGGGTTCAGTGATTACACTGCTCGATCATAAGTATTTAAAAATACCATTCAATATCTCTCGGGTTCAGTGGTCTCTCTCCTTCATTGAGTTTCACTGCCCGCCTCCCCGATCAGCTGGCGGCGCAGCATCCCACCTGCGCCTGCTGCCCCACTCCTGCTGACTGACACTCGGTAGGGCTGCATGCCCATTGGTTCACAGCATGAGCCAATGGGTGTGCAGCCTCCTGTCTACACATTCCAGATATGTGAATGAATTCATTCACATATCTGGAATAATAATGGTCTGACGAGCTGCACCATACTGGCTCATGCTGTGAACCATCGGGCGCAGCCCACCGAGGTGTCAGCTCAGGGCGGCGGGCGGGTGGGTGCCACCTGCTGGCTGACCTGGGGAGCGGGCAGGGGGCTCAGTGGGAGGGTTGGGGGACCACTAGACCTCCAGGGATATTGGAATTAGTTGTCTTTTTACAAATGCTCACGATCGGGCAGATAGCTGGTCCACTGGACCACCAGGGTTATAGGGATTATTCATTTATAGAAATGCCTGATCGGGCGGATAGCGGTCCACTGGACCACCAGGGATATAGGATGGATTATTATATTTTTTTACAGATGCCCGCGATCGGGCAGATAACGGTCGACTGGACCACCAGGGATATGAAGCGATCTATTATTTTACACAAATGCCCGTGATCGGGCTGCAGGGGGCATCGGTTCCCGATGGCTGCTGCCTGGCAGGTGCCAGCACAAGTCGCCGGGATAGGTGCACCTGCATGCAATGGATGCAATGGGGCTATAATGACATGCAAATGGCCCATGTGTGCCTTTGCATAAATTATGGCCCCATTTGCATGTCACCTTTGAATATCGCTGATGCTGTGCATGGCGCAATGGCACTTGCACTAGCAATCTCCATGCTCCACTCTGGCCACTTTCATGCCGTAGGCACAGTGGGGGTGGCCAGGGTGCTATATTCAAAGCTGCTGAGCCATAGCGCAGTTCTGTTGAATATCGCCAAGGCCACACCCCTGTGCAGCCAAGTTGACCTGCGCCCAAGCTTGCACCACAGCCTGGTGCAGTTTGAATATCCAGGCCTCTGTGTTTAAAATATTTTGCAGATGCTGCAAGGCTAATATATTCAATTAACATAAATTTTGCTAATTGCTAGTAGTGACATCTGTCATATTCAGGGATGCAAGATCTCTGATGCGATATCGTAACAGCATACAGTATAACTAGATATCGTGTTACGGTCTGTGAGGAAATTGGAGATTAATTAAGGCTGCAATTCCAATGATGATTAACAACAGTTGTCTGTGCTTTGGATACATAGCTGATGGTCGGCAAAGTTCACATAAAGGATTTTAAATGACTTCTTTACTTGACTTCTTTAAGATACATTAATTGTAAAGCTGTAGTATGAGGTTTGTTGGAGCAGTTGGCAACCCACTCCACACCCCTCACTGAACACTACCCATTTATTTAGTGACACTCTGCCCAGCTTCTTTCTACCTGGCATCTTATGCATCTGCAGCTCAGGTTCAGTATTCTGGTATTCATTCTACAGCAGCTTCTGCTGTTCAGGCCAACACAGACTACAGGGGTTTTTCTATCGGGATCAGTGGTCAGGGGCATGGGGATCAGAAACTGAATAACAGACATTTGTGATGAATATGACAAGTGCCATCATTCACCCGCTGACTCTGACTATAAGGACAAAGCATTATCAGACACTTTCGGTATCGGTATCAATGATCAGATGTCAGGTGTCGGTGGTGGCATGGGGATCAGAAATGGACCGCTCTCTGACTACAGGGGTTTGGGACCAGGTATCGGGCATTGAAGGGTGGGGGCACAGGGACTGGAAACTCAGACACTCCATGGTACAGCCTGTTTCTACTGACTGCAGTTCCTTTTATGATTTACAATGGCAGTCTGCTTTTTGCTTCATCACTGACTTTATATTGGGAATCTGGGATCTGAAACAAAGAGCTGACTACTATCAGACTCAAGGTGTTGGTGATCAGGGGATGGGGGGGTTGGAGGGCATGGGGATTGGAAATGCAGACACTTCTCTTCTCCTTCACCTTTTTCCACAGTACAGCCTGTTTCTATAGACTTCAATTTCTTTAATGATTTAAAACAGCAGTCTGCATTTTGCTTTAGTACTGACTGGTATCGTGTATCAGGGGTTGGGGGCACGGGGATCAGAAACACAATATCCATCTGTGTGTGTGTGTGTGTGTGTGTGTGTGTGTGTGTGTGTGTATACAGAAATGCCACAGTTGAAAAGTGATAGTGTAATACAGTACATTTTTATGGGAAGGCAAAAGACCATGGTTCAATGTGGGGGAAGAGTTTATCCCACATTCCCCTTAAAGGCCAGCCTCCTACAACACTTCTCTACTTAGAGCATTGTGCATCAGACATACATCATTGTGCAATGCTGCACTCTGAACTCTCTGTGTGGCTGGTGTGCTGAGCCTCCTTTCCTTTCCCCATTTCTGCTATTTCCTACCTTCCTCTCATCCCTCTGTTTCTTGCCTCCCTGCCTGTCCCCTTTCATTTGTTTACTTATTCTTGCCTCCCCTTCCCAGCATTTTCTTGACTTCCTCTCTTTTGTTTTCCTCCCCACTCCTGCCTTGTCTCAATGCCTCTTCACCTCTGGATCTCTCCTCCTGGTTGATGTCCCATTCACTACATTCTTTTCCCCTTCTTCACAGCTATTTTTCCCATGCAGATGCTCCCTGGCCAACGTTATCCCCAGGCGCTCCACTTCTAATGCCGGCCCAAACCTCCTGCTCTTCAACTACCTTTTATTCCCCCTCCATGGCTCCTTCTGGAGCTGCTGGCTGCTCAGGGAGTCTGTGGTGTTGCTCTCACTCACTGCATTTCTCTGTCAAACAGCACGCTGTACAGCGTACAACATTACTTCAATGACCACTTCGCTGGTATCCTAGGGTCAGTCCTGGCTGGGTAAGCACTACTGTTTTTCTTTCTCATGCTGAGTGGTCTGGGTCTCAACTGAGTGGCAGTCCAGTTTTTGGTTCCTCCATGCTTCGTGCACTCTGTTGAGTTGGCGTTTGTGAGTAGGGGTGACACAGGTCATTTTGTCTGTTTGCCTAACCCCTTCTTCTGTCCATTACTGCCACTTTCTCCCTATTTTCCTTACTCGGTCATAACTACCTTCATCACAATTAGGTGTTCCCTGCCTCAGAATGGACTCTGCTGAATGGTCACCATCCCAAATTAGCCATAGTTTGATATTTGGTTTCACTGCACTGCGTGCATTCTGCCTGGTCCACTTGTTTCTTGTTTGTGCTAATTCCCCTTCCTGTCAACACTCCTACCTAATTGCATAAAGACTGGCAACTTTGTCTATGTGCTGTCTCTCTTTCACTGGATTGTTGTCATGTTCTACCAGTGGTGTCTGCCCCTTTTGTTTCTTCCTGCCCCCCCTTCCCTGCTGCTCCCTCATCCCCTGTTCCTTTTCCTGTGCTCCCGTTTTTTTTCCTTTGGGCCTCCTTACACCGTCACTCTGTCTCCATCTCCAAGCTCAAGCCACCAAGCCAATCGTTAGCCTCCCTTTCCCTAGTTCAGCACTTGCACTTCATCTTTATTTCTTTCCCTTGGCCAAATATGTTGATCTACATTCCCTAGGAGTTTATACCTGACTCATATGCTTCTTCTACCTTACGCTTCTCCCTGGATTACAGCTTTAGTGACATTCATCATAACTTCCTCCTTCTGTTCTCCTCCTTATGCTGGCTGCCTTCCCCTTTGCCCTTCTCATTTGTGTACCTACTTCCTACTATGCAGCTGTAAGTTGCCCTTTCCTTACTCAGCCCACACCAGCAGTTTTTTCTGGACTCCATCCTTAACTTGTACCTTTTGAGGCACTGAGTGAAGGTAGGCTTGCCCTGTCTACCGGGGATGGGATTCCATTACAAACACTACTACCTACTACATACAAACCTGACATCCTCCATCCCTAACTCTGCCTGCCGGCATTAGGTGAAGGTTTGCATACCCCATCTGGCAGGGATGGGAGCCATGTCTGCAATCTACTGTTTTACCTTTATGCATTTTCTACCTGATAACCGGTTGCTGCTTCTTTTCAGGAATGGGACCATTTTACCCCATTTGCTTTCAACATTTTGCCTCTGCAGGTGGCATCGAGTTAGGATCTTCATATCTCAACTATCATGGATGGGAGCCATTTCTGCATTCTACTGTTTCATCCTCATGCATTCTCTACCTGATACCCAGTTTCCGCTTCCCTTCGGGAACATGACTACTATACCCATTTGTCTTCAACATCCTACCTCTGCCTGGTGGCATAGAATGGAGATCATCTCATACTAACTACTAGGGATGGAAGCCGGTGTCTGCATTGACTTTTTCAACCTTATCCATTCTCTACTTGAATACCCGGTGGCCACTTCCCTTTGGGAATGGGACCACTTTACCCCATTTGCTTCACTATCCTACCTTTGCCTACCGGCATCAAGTGATGGTCATCTCGTCTCAACTACCAGGGAAGGGAGCCCATGTCTGCAATGAACTGGTTCAACCTTCTTCATTCTCTACCTGATGCCTGGTTGCCACTTCTCTTCAGGAATGGAACCACTGTACACCATTTGCTGTCCACATTCTACCCTGCCAGTCTGCATCCTGCACTTCTATGGAATCATTGTACTCATCCCCACCTTGGCCTTCTTACACTCTGGACTTGGACTCTGCCAGTTTATTCAGTCTCTACCTCCATTCAGTTTGACTTCCTCATGGACTTCCTTGCTACTGGTCACCCTTTCCTGTATGCCATGTGAGTTTGCCTTCTCCTTCGGAGGTGGTAACCTCATGCCTCATTGCTGCAGCACCTTCTGTTCTCTGCACTTGCTGTTCACCATCTTCTGTGGACGTGGGACTCTCGTACCTCAACTTCATAGTACTTGGTACTTGGATTCGCTTCTTGGTCTTACATGTATCCACCACTCATGGCTTGCAGTGACTTTGTTGCATCCTACTTCAGTTTACTGTGGCATTGACCCCAGTCATGTTCCTTTCTGCATCTGTGATGTTAGTTCGGCTTGGTCTATGCTGTCTTCTACTAGGACTCCTTCCTCCAGTCCACAGACATCCACTCTGGACTTTCCCTCCATCCTTGAACAGCTGCCTTTTCCTCACTGCCCTGGTGGCTCTTGGCTTCTTCCCACAAGCTGTGGCTCTTTTGGGGCATTTCATGCATATCACTGGCCAGTATTCTTACCCAGTCAACTACTCCTCCCATTCATCTATTTCATACTCCTACCTTGGCCATCCTAACAGCTACCATCCACTACTCTATGGAGCACTCATTCATTTCACCTGAGGAAAACGTCTTCTAGCAACATCCTTCAAACAACATGCCTTTTAGACTCTTATGTCACCATAGTCCTTCCAGTTAAGACTTTCACCAAAGGCAGGCTTCCATAGATTTTTCAATCTGCACATCCATAACTGACCTGGCTGTCTCACTATCCCAGTTATGCCTCTCACCTAGCATATATCAAACTTCAATGCTAGGCACCCCTGGTATTCCACACCACTCTCAACTTCCCATTGCCACATCAGACTATAGACTCCATCAAAGACCTTTTTCTGGACTTCCTACTGCATTCATACAGTGGATCAACTCACAAGGCAAAGCAGTCATGGCCACCTCAGCTAATATCACTGGCAATTATGCTACAGCAATACCCATATCTCCTTTTTCCTCCAGCAGACCAGAAGGAGCCTATGCATGTATCATTATGGCATCAATACCCAAGTCAACTCTAAAATTCATCGTACTGAACTTCCAATTATTTCCATATACTGTACATTCAGTTACCATCTCTACTGCATATACAAACCTTCCTTCACTGGTCTAAACATTTCCATGTCACCCCTCCTACCACGTCCCTAAAGATTCTGTCCGATCCCTTAGTCTTCTTCATGGATGCCTACATTACAACTTATTGCTCACCACTTAACTCCAAACCTTCAGACTCTAATGTGAATGCCAAACCTTCTACAAAGTCAGATTGTTTACCTTATGACTTCATAACCCATCATACTTCCCACCGTTCAAAGTCTATCAGCAAATTTCATCAAATCATGCTCTTCATGCTCACTTTATCTCTGTAATCCCATGGATATCACCCATCATCACCTTGAAAACATGGACTACATTTGCCCTTTTTTCAGCTGGACCTACTCCACTTTCAGAATCTGGATGCTTCTTCAGAATAGACCTACCTCTTCAACCTCAGAGTCATCCTTCCAGAACTCATCATCCAGTGGACTTTCAAGAAGGACCATCATCTCTCCAATCAGTTCATCTTCCTCGGATATTACAATATGGTTGCTAGAACCTAGGTTCATCTTCTCTTAGTTTGCCCTGAGAATGGGCAGGTCAGTAGCCATGGGACCTCAGAGATTTCCTCCACCTGGGGGGTTTTCCTGTCCTGCGTGCTACTGATCATACTCTATGAGTTGGAAGAGGTAATCATACTTTTTTTGACCTTCAATGGCAATTCTTTTTGTGCTTTCTATTCCCTACTCACTAACCAGTTTCTCTACCAAGGTTGGGAATAGAGTAAAGCCAAAAGGTAAACTATGTTACACGAGCACTACTGACTTCATACGCTATTCACCAAAACTTTAAATTGGAGAGCTAAAGCCCGAGGTTCAATGTGAGGGAAAAGCTCCTCCCACATTCCCCTTAATGGCCAGCCTCCTGTAACAGTCCCCTGCTTACAGCATTGTTCATCACCCACCATCCACCTGTGCCTCCTCCTTCTCCTTCTTCTTTGGCACTCTGCTCACCATTGGTACTGAGCTTTCTATTCCTTACTCACTACCCAGTTTCCCTGCCAAGGGTGGGAACTGAGCAAAGAGAAAATGTAAACTATGTTACACAAGTACTACTGACTTCATATGCTATTCACAAAAACATTGAATTGTTAGTTTACTATAAATCATGAAAATGACTTCAATCAAGTGTGCAGGACTCCACACTAAATGCATGTAATAAATACAGGATTTTTTCATTGAACCATATTTACTGTCTGGCATTCATTGTTTAAAGGGGCATTGATTAAAGGGATATATGGACAAATGTAAACTCTTGTGGTCGATCTCTCAAGTGTAACAATATATTCCCTTTTTGAATTATTTCCCTTATGATATTTCACTGTCAAACTATTTTCACTTACTAATGCCAGTTAGTCAATTTAGCAAAAATAACATGACAGTCAAATATATTAGTTCTACAGTATCTTTCTTTGAAGTCCAAGAAGCAAAGACAAATTTAGTACCAAATCATCTGGGAAATCTAAAAGCTTAATTGGAGTATTGCTGAACTTAGGAGCATGAAATTCAGGGTTCTTTAGGTTTAGTACTATAGCACTCAAGAAAATGTTAAACAACAAGGGGACTAATATACATCCCTGTCTTGTTGTAGTAGCCCCCATAATCCCTTTCCCTGGAAGAACACACACAACACTTGTCTTAGAGAAATGGATGCAATCATATTTTCATTTTACACAATTTGAGTGTTGTGTACAGCTTGAGAGATCATACTGGTTATCATATTGGTGTATAGACAAAAGAAGGCAATTTTGCCCATCTAGTCTGTCTACCCTCATTAGCATGTCAAATTTTCCCACTACAGAACAGGTGATTATCTAATTTATTTTTAAATTTGCCTATGCTACCTCTCTGAACTCTTTCGGTTGGCAATACATTTCACATTCTACCTGTTCTTTGTGAAAAGGTGTTTAATCTTTTATTATTTCTACATTTGTTGAGTTTGATCTGATATTTATGCAATCTAAGTCCCATTGGTTTACTCTGTAGTTCCAGGACAATCTCTGTCATTAGTTCTGTGTCACCAACAATTCTGTAAGTCATTAGGAGGTCCCCTCTTATATATGTCTTCTCAAGACTGTATAGACCCAGATGTGTAAGTCTGTCTTCATACGATTTATCCTTTTGTCCATAGATAATTTTTGTGGCCCTTCATTGAACTTTCTCCAGTCCTACAACATCCCTCCTTAAATATGGACTCCACAACTGTGTTCCATAGTCCATATGTGGCCTAACATATGCCCTTTATAGAGGCAGTATACAGTTGGAACTGTGACAGATAAAGGCTCTCTTGATACTATTCACTAGATAATTTATCTGGACAAGTTTAGTATAGTGTCTACAAAAGTCAAGATCCTCATCTATAATTATTCTGAAATGTTATTCATTAGTTACTTTCTTGATTATTTTATTATTCAGATGATATTCTTGCTTGATATTGTTTCTTCCCAAGTGGAGTACAGAACATTTTTCAATATTGAACATTATTTTATTTTGCTTTGCCCATCTCTCAACTTTTTCCAGATTTCTAGTAAAGTTTTTCTTATTAAGTTCATTCCCAACTGGGCCCCCTAACCTAATGTCCTTAGCAAACTTCACTATTCATCCTTCGATGTTAGTGTCAATGTCATTGATAAAGAGTGAAAATAAGACTGGGCCCAAGATGGAGCCCTGATGCGCCCCGCTGGTAACCTCCCCCTCCTCTGAGCGAACACCCTTCATCCTAACCTTCTGCTTTCTATCAACCAACCAGTTATTTATCCACTCCACTACTTTGCGATCAATTTGCAGTTCCTGCAGTTTTTGTATCAGAACATAATGAGGGAACATGTCAAAGGCCTTTTGGATATCTAAACACACCATGTCTACTGGAAAATGTTTTGAAATACATTTGTTTACTTTTTCATAGAAACAGCTGATTGGTAATGCATGCTCTGTTTTTTTCTGAAGCCATGTTGTTTGGGGTCTTGGAAACCAATAGTAGCTAATGATCCCTCTAGTTTGCATTTTATCAGAGTTTCCATCATTTTACATGGCACTGACGTCAAGCTGATAGGACAATCATTTTCCACCACAGCTCTCTCTTCCTTTTTAAATAGTGACATGACCATTGCTGTTACCCAGTCAGCTGGAACAATCCCAGTATTGAAAGATTAATGGATAGATGCACTACAGGTCCTGGAATGTATTTTTTTTTTATTTTGAAAACTTTGGGTGGAGATTATCGGGGCCTGAGGATTTGTTGGTTTTTAATTTGTCTAGAAGAATTAGGACACCATTTTCAGAACAGAACATATGTTCAGACCCTATCCCTTTTTTGTAATTTTCTTGTCTACATTTGTTCCAGTGTTAAACACACTACCAAAATAGTCATTAAATGTGTTGGCTATTAATGTGAGGTCCCTAATTTCCTTATTTCCTACTTTTATTGGGCTGATGGAATTATCCATTTCTTTAAGTGTATTAATGTAAGCATAGAAGGTTTTCCCGTTGTTGTTTTCCTTTGTAATGTTTAGTTCAGCATTTCTTCTTTCATGTCTGATTAGATGTTTTAACAATTTTGGTTCTGCTTTATAGTTTGCTACCATTTCCTGGTTATTAATTTTTTCATCTCATTATATGCCTCTTTTTCCTTTTACTTTGATTCAGCACGTTCCAGGTACACCACATGGGTATTTTCCCTTTCTTATTATACATGCATCTGACTGGCACATATTCTTTTTCCAAGGATAATAATATATTTTTTATTATATTCCATATCCCTTTTACATCTTTGTTTACAAAGGAGTTTTTCCAGTCTTACCTGATTAAAAGTGTTTTTATTATTGAAAAATTAGCCCTATTATAATTTTTCCTTATAGTTTTTCACAACTGTTTTGACTGCAAATTCTATAATATTGTGGTCACTGTTCTCTAAGGTTTCTCTTATTTTGATATTCTTTACTATTTCTAGAATGTTGGTAATCAAGAGATCCAATTTGCTCTCTCCCCTTGTGGGTTTGTATATCATTTGTTGTAAGCCCGACTCAACTAGGGTATTTAGGAATTGTTTATCTGTATGTGTCCTTGTTGGCAACAATTTCCAATTTATTTGTGGAATGTTAAAATCACCTAGAATGATTATGATGCCTTCATTTGACATGTGTTCAATTTCTGTGTTTATAATGGAATCTTCATTCACTGAAATGGATGGAGGTCTATAGATGTTACCTACATATAGTTTTTTTTCTGTTGTTTTGTTATCACTGATACCCTTATATATTCTGGATATGTATCTTTATTATCCAGGATATACTCAGAGCTTTCAATTGTAACTTTTATAAATAAATCTACTCCACCTCCCTTCTTATCTAATCTGTCTTTGTAATAAGTTTTGTATCCTCTATATTTTGGATCTCATGAGTCACCTTGGAACCCGCTATGTACCTTCCTGTGAAGGGCAATATCCTATGTGCAGATCAAGGGAATAATTTACCTCTCTGAGTTCACTCAACTTCAGTGAGTGGAGTGGTCATATAGCCAGTTGGCAAGCAACCAACCCCTTCTGGTGGCACAGCTCTTGCAGACAATCCAATGAGGTTGAACTGCAACCTTCCAAATTGGTCCAGGTCTTACAGTCCCCCCATCTCATGCTGATCAGGAAAGAACATTCATTTAGAAGAATTTGACACCTTCTCCTTTCCTCCTTGTACCATTGCCATGAGAGACTCCCATGCCACCATGTCATAATGTCTGCAATAGTAAAATGCTAAGACTGATCTCAGTTAAACTCCTTTAAAGGAGGTGAAAAATCCTTAGAAATATCCTCTGAGGGAAACCAGGAAAACACCTCTCTGACCCATAGTGTGATCACCCACAATGGGGCAAAGGGTTCCCTAGTCTAGCCTGGACAATCCTGATCCCTACTTTTATGATGGCAGGTGGGTGGGGGATCTGAAGATGGTGGAAGGGGAAGCAGCAGGCCACAGCTATTTTTAGCCACTCACTCACTCCCTGCCTCCATTTAGATGCCCATGCCCTGTGAATGACCCTAGTGTTTCCTTTCCTGGGGTGGTTCCAGTGCACTTTCCAAATCCTTTGGACAGAATGCTACCTGCCTGCCTAAGGCCTTATTAGTCCTCATAACCCTCTTCCCTGGAAGAACACACAACACTGATCTTGGAGAAATGGCCACAGTCATATGTTCATTAACTGACAATTTACACAATTGAAGTGGTGTGCGCAGCTCAGTAGATCTCGCTAGTCACCTCAGAAACTTCTATACCTCTTCCCATGAATGGCATTATCCTTGTGCAGAGCAGACTGAATGAATGATGTAGCTCTCTGAGTTGGCTCAACTTCAGCAAATGGGGAGATCATATGGATGGTTGGCAACTAACCACCCGATCTGGTGGCACAATTCTTGCTGGAAAGCCCAATGAAGTTGGACCACAGAACCACCAAATGGGGTCTGGTCTTCTTCCCACCATCTGATGCCAACCAGAGAAGAAGAATCCTTCAGAATAATTTGATTCCTTATCCTCTTTTCCTTGTTCCATTAGACTGAGAGACTCCCAACCCAGCACATGATGGAAGTAGTCTGACCCTTTAGAAGCCACTCACTCCAAATAATCCTCCAAGACCTGATGAAATGAATAAAGCATCAAGTCCCAACCACTATCCAGTAAATGAACACCATTCTTGGTATAAAGTCCTAGCAGGATGTGTCAGTATTACTATGCCACACCACACCTCCCCCAATGGATGCCATGAATCTCCATCTTGATCTGTATACATGCTTATTCATGGCATGAAAGTTGTCAGTGTTCCAACAGTGATGCCTTTGGATAACATGAGACCACAGAATTGTGGTTCTGGGCCACATTTCATGAATGGATCTTAAGCCTGCCTTCATCCTGAGAAGCTAGTCAATAATCTTCTGTAGTCACAGGTAGTTCCTGGCTAAGTGAACTGGCAGTATGTCCAGTGAACTTCCATGCCGGACCTCTGCTGTCAACCTAGAGAGAACTTTCTCTAAGTGCATGCCTCTCTGGCCCAACCAATGTATTTGTGCATTCTGTGATGGAAATCTCAGATTCCTCCCACCAGGCTGATGTCCTACTCTCTCTGATGTCCAGTGAATGAAAGACTGTCTGCAGATCTAAACCTGCTTGAGACCATTAGGTGAACCTTGGAAACAGCAAAACAATGTTAAAGCAAGTGTGTTCTTACATAACACATAAACACTTGGGACCTCCACTGGCCCAGGGTTTTGATTTACCTTTACTTAAGCAACTGGGTACTGGCATTTGTTACTTACCATATCCTGAGGGAATTGGTACTAAATTCTTTAGGTTTCATGCCTGCCTGTTGCACTAACAGGCTTAAGACATGCGTAAACTGGTAAGCCATTATGAGGGTTACACTTGCAAGCTGTAGGAAGGCTGACCCCTCTTGTAGGCAGAGTGCAATGTAATCCACCACCATGGCCTTTAGGTCCCAAGCCACCCCCCCAGGAGTCTGCAGAGTGCACCAACATCCTTTAGAAAATGGGTAAAAATATTTGAGGCTTCTGATTGGCGGAGAAACTTGTCTAGGTGGGCATCTATCAGACAACAGATGCCCACCTAAAACAAGTACCTGTGCCAATGGACCTCATTACCTAAATCACAGTGCCAGTATTTTGCAACTCTACCTGACGCATTTTTGTACCCTCGCTAAGCGAGACAAAAAATGGACCATAACCCCTACAACTGTTACACAAAACCCTCCCACAACTCCACATCCATTTATTTATTTCAAAAATGTAACCCCGCACCAAAATCCAGCTTGGTTGCTAAAAACCAATAGAACTTAATTAAAAAAAGAAAAAAAAATCACAGCAAGATAGATGCGGCGGTCACAAAACAGACTGCTGGCAAGGGTTCAGGTGTGATACAGATAGTCTGGCAGAGTAAACTACTGAACATCCCTGCTCCTCGACAGCAAACTGAATTAAGTTAAACAGCTTCTTTAAAACTACCTAATGTGTCTCACCAGGTCATCACTGCCAACACTCCTGAGGTCCCTGTCAGCATGCTGCCAAACTCCCACTTGGCACCCATTTGGTTCATTCTCCAATTGCACAATGCATGTACTGCACAAAAAAATAAATCAAAGGGGAAAATGAAAAATAAAGAAATATTTAGGGTTGCCGACCAATGCCATCCTTCCTTACTGTACTTCCGGATATAACTGCATGTGCCTGAGGTGACGGCTACATCTCACCAGGATCTGGCCAGTACATTAACACAATAAAAAAGCAGAATGCAGACAATATATACAAAAACATAAAAAAAAAAAATTTAAAAAAGATCGTATTAGAAACTGTAAGCCCTGTGTGTGTGTGGGGGGGAAGGTAACCATGACAACTAACCACAATAGACAGTACAGAAGCTGACATGGGACAAAACACATCATAGCAATACAGGAGGAGGAACTATTTTGTTATAAAAGTTATTTTGAACTAATTTTTTATAAACCTGTTTTATTAAACTGTTTTTTTTTTTACAGTGCCCATTTTCTAAGCGCAATAATACCCTCCAGGGTGGGTGGTATGGGCAATACTGAACCTTCCAGGGGCTATAAGGCCCTCCATCTGCAGTGTCAGGCCTCATTACGCCCCTGGGTGGTCCGGTATTGCCCAATACTGCCCACCCTGTAGGGTATTATTGCTTGCATACCTCCTTGGTCAGGCTTACTCCTGTGGAGCCAGAAGTGTGCACCCTCCAGTGTCACCACGACATCCTCATCCAGCAGTCCCACAGGAATCCCACTGTTTTTCAGCTGCACTAACTCTGAAACATGAAAGGTCCCACAGAAAGTCAACAAAAACATGACCTTGAGTAACATGACCTCCAGTGGGGACCAGCAGACCACAAGGAGTGCCTCTCACAGTTTTTCAAGTGTTGCCATGCTAGATGGGTGCCTCTGGTTGATCCACTTCGGGATACGTTTGCTCCAACCATCAAGGATCTTCCAAACCTTGAAAGTTCATTGAATTGAAATTGTCATTGAAGCCCATCATCTGGGAAAATGAAAATAACTCTGTTAGGTGCTGTCTCACCACCCCAGGTGGAAGCCCTGCTGCTAAGGCTGCAAAATATAGCTGCACAACTGACACATAGGAATCTGCTAACTGTTAGGGTATTCCACCTCAGCTCAAAGACTGTGATAGTGCTGTACTACACAGTGATATGCCACCACTCTGGTTGTGGGGGCAAGAAAGTTATCTATGAACTCTCAGGTCTCAGAATCACTGTCTTCCACAGGAGAGGTGGGACTGAATGTGGATCCCAGTCAGCTGTTTGAGCCAACTCCCTGAACTTCTGCCACTGTGAATGAGATAAAACATCAACAATACCATTCTCAATGTCAGGAACATGTACATTCTTAAAATGGATATCAAGAATCATGTAGTTGAGGAAAAAGATCCTCATGAGGTCTTTCAGTGGGCCCATGGCCCTTAGTGTCCCACTGATGGTGTGGACCACTCCCATCTTATCGTTCCAAAATCCATCCTTTCATCCCTCAACTGGTGACCCCATATGTTGAGTGTCACCACTATCAGAAGAAATTCCAGCTTGTAATCTGAGTCATAAGTCTCGCCTCTACCCAACTTTATGGCCACTCAGCAGTACACCACACACCATTTAAGTATGCTTCAAAACCCAGTCCCACTATGCATCTATAAACAGTTCCAGCTTCTGGCTGTCAACTGTCACAGGCCACAGGGAGATGCCATAGAGGTGGGAGATGAAGATTAACCATACCTCCAGGTCTTTCCTGAAGCCCTCCATCCCCCATATCTGGTGGTGGGGCTTCTGAACTCCAGACTCCAACTTCCTATCTGCTGTTAATATGTCCTACCCATTGTGATAACCCATCAGGAAATGTTTAAATGTCCCAGCAATTGCTGAAGCTCCTTTATGGTGACCTTCTTGACCATTATTGCATGTTCTAGAAGCACCAAGTACCTTGATCTTGTCCTGGGCAAGCAGCATTCCTGTGCTTCTGCATCTACTGTATCTTGATCTCAGAAATAACATGACTGAGATCAGGGGCTCAACTTTATAAGGGGCCAATGGGACTCTGAAGCTGTTGCACAGGTGTAAGAAGCTGTCCAGTGTCTGACTACAAACTGGAAAGTGGGTTGGACCCATGAACAAGAACTTGTCCAAGTAGTGGATGATGCCCTGCACCACCACATCCTTGGCAGTTGCCCAATGCAGGAAAGTGCTGAAGCACTCAAACACTTCACAGGCCACTGAACACTATGCTGGCATACAGTTATTCATGTAATATTGTCCCTCAGACTTAATCCCCAACAAATCTTGGTTGGCTGGGTGAACAGACAACAGTCAGAATGCCGAATAAGGGACTAGGCCAATAGGGGAAACCTTCAGCTCAGAAAATTTTGTGGTAGAATAAGGGCCACTAATCCTCCCCATGTCCAGCCCTTTCCAGAGCTTGTCCCACACAAATGCAGCCTCTTGTAGGTTGATTTTATGTTCTCAGCACTATAGACCCTCCTAAAGGCCCTTGTATGGGATCCTAAAGCCTGCCATGAATTCTTCCTCCAGCAGAGCAGGCTTCTTATGGTAAGGATAGTGCTCCAGCCAGGGCCTAAGGTGGCCCATACTAACTGGAGTTGACTGGTCTGACGTATCAGGCTTACCTTGTTTCTTCCAAAAGGGCTGGTGCCCTCCTTGTTGGCTTGCTAGGTGTGCACTGACTGAAGAGGTGCTTCTAGCCACAAGCAAAACACTCATACCAAAAGCTACAAGGCTTTTGTTGCAACTCGTTATTGAAATTGAAAATCACCTGGTATCAGGTTTCATTTGGCTCAGGCCTGTGAGCCTGGGGCACTTTAATGGTAATCTGCTGTCTGTATGAAATACACCACCCCCGTGAAAGATCTAAACCAGTAAAGGCATGTCCAGAATGTCCCAGTCCTTAAAATGGTTTTATTGCATGCTGAGCTAGAACGTCTCATCATAATTCAGTTAGCCAGCTCCTCCTTTGCACTTTCTAGGCATGCATGATCTCTTTAGATAGTTGAACCGGTCAACACTTTTTTCAAGGGCCTTCTGACAAATAATGCTGGCAAAAACTGTAAATCCTGCCAACCAATTATCAAACGTCCATCATTAACATTCTTCTTGTTAGGGTCCACTTTTTCCTCTTTGTTTTCTTCCAGCTCCTTGGGATGGTTCAAAAAACCAAAACATATACACATATACTGTATGCACTGGCAAATCTTCCGGCAGACTTTGTCAGACAAGTGTGATCAAACTAGCTGGGCTGCACTGAAGCAATGCCCCAGACTTAGAGGATTTGCTGCTGGTAATGCCTCACTGCCTCCTGACTGTGGCATCATTTGGGCTTTGGCTGGTCCTTGCTGCTGGGCCTGAAATGACACTGCAAGACCCATCACTGCCTATTTTAGCCTGTTTAGCTTCTGGTCTGGGGAGGATGGCCATAGAGTTTCTGAAAACTTTTGGTGGGGGCAGCAGTATGGGATTCACCTTTATCAGGTTGGTCATGGAGGTTTGGGAATCCTCTATCACCACCACATCTGGCGCAGCCTCCTTCTGACATGAGACCTTGTTTTCCATTTTCTTGGCTGAGGGTTGAGCCAGAGAAGGAATTTAGGAGGGGGGTCCTTCAAACATTCTAATTACGATCAGTCCGAATTAGGGCTGGGAGAACTCGGTGAAGTTCTGACCCTTATTAAATAAGAACCAGAACATGGTGAAGTTCTGATTTGTTCTGATTAGTTCTGATTAATTCCGATTTATTGACAATATTTGAAAAAATTTGAAAAAATGCATAAAAGTGGCCAAAGTCAGTCACATTTGACACAGAGGCTCAAAGGAAATAATTTAATGGATTATTTGTATAAAAATGAATGTAAAACTGCTAAATAAAAAAGCAATCACTCACTACTAGCCCCTTCATGGCTGGCCTGTAATGGTGGCATATCCTGCTCAGGTCTGTGACATGAGTGTGTTGGAAGAGAGAGAGAGAGAGAGAGAGAGAGAGAGAGAGCGACTGATGCAAATACCTATATCATAGCACCACAAAGCACTGCAAGCAGTGCCAGGCAGCTAAGATTTTTTGTTATTCTTAATGGTGCTGTGTGGGTATTATTTTGATGAATGTTCCAGTCAGAGCTGAACAGGCCAAAGAAATGGACGTGAATGATCAAATGAGCAGCACTAAGAGAGCTCACCCACCCTACCTATGTGAATGATGCAACTGCTTCGCATGCATAGTGTACTGTGGTATATGGCACACTACCTGGTCCAAGTTGTGGTAATGTTTTCTAGTACTACGACTACTTCTACTGAATCTGATCAACACTCTAAATCCATAAAGAAGAAAAATGAAAGTCATAGCGATCACCACCACCCAGGCAGGCAGCCAGTCATACATCACATCAGTAAAGTGCAATGCAGTCATAAAAAAGTTTGCCACTGCCACCTGAAAACCTGATGACACACAACACAATTACATCCTTCCTAGTTTCACAATTGTTGCCAGGCACTGCCAAGTAAATTAAGTATGAAAAATAAAATGTATTTATTTATTTATCTAGCTTTTGTTTACCAGGTAAGCACGCTAGACAGTCAAGTGCCTATTTTCAGGTGTACAGTCCGGTACAGGCAGAGAACTCAGGCAATATACAGATACAGAGACAAGGTAGCAGCAATCAACACGTTACAGACAGGTATGGGCAGAGAGCTACAGTCAGGTACCAACAGAGAATGAATATAATACAAATACAGTGTTAAGGCGTGACAATCTCAGGAGGCAGTCAAGGAAGCAAACCAAAGAATCAGCAGGGCATTTTTGAGGAAGAGCACTAAAGGTGCACACACTCAGTCATAGGTGGGTACTTGGCGCACCGTGGATGGTGGGACAGCTAAGAGCAAAGGCAGACAGAAGTAATAATCTCAGCCCAGTTACTATAAGTGAGATGTAACCAGGCTAGCATACCACGCACACATAAACAATAAAGACATTATATGAATTTAGTAGCAGTTTCTTCTGTGAAGTGATCACAGCCAAATATGGGAGACATGAGAAATAAAAAGTGTATTCAGTTTCTGGGTTTCAGGTATCTGCTAAGCCATGCACTGCATGAAAATTAAAACAGTACAGTCAGGACTAGTTGCTGAGAGCAAAAAAGTGACAAGCTGTAGTAGTAAGGACTGGATTAAGGACAAAAAGTGACAAGTAGCAGTCATGACTCGTGAGGATAAGAAGTGATAGTACTATAGTAGTAGTAGTAGTAGCAGACAGCAGTACCCTACCTTCCTAATCAGACAGTGGTATCAGATACCACCAAGTAAGTTTGTGAGACGAAATGCATTTGCTTGCTGTATTTGGAATCTGAACCCACTGATGTTATTTTTTTCTATGCTGCTCATGTGATCATTCAAGTAACAGTGGCCTGGCCTTGTCCATCCTGACTTGACCTGTTGCATGCTATCTCATGTAGTTCACCCTAGTCACAAAAGATTTTCACAACAGGCACACATTCTCAACAGTGTTTTGTGGAAAGGGCCTGTTCAGAGCAGTCAGTGTATGTTTTGCTCAGGTATCATATTTGAAATTAAAGCGAGGAATGTTGACTTTGAGAAATGTGGGGTGCTCTGCATTTTCTGGGGTCAAACAGGATCATGTGTTAATAACAACATTACCAGCTGAACTAAACAATCATTCTGAACATAGGGCAATTCATGTACTTTATTGCAATGTTTACTAAAGCAGGCCACATATTTTGTTTGGATTTCCAGTATTTCAAAAGATCAGCATTCCAGCAGATATTGAGCTCTGCCAGGTACCTTTCAACAATGGCCTGTGCTGAGACTGTTTTACAAGAGGCAGCTGAAGAAGATGTTACAATTACATCTTCTAAACTGACTCCAAAGACATGAAGCTGAACTACATGACTGTGGGAGAGTGCTATGTTTGGCTGGCTGGTGGAGAAGATTTGGCTGTAGTGGCTGAGGAGGAAGAGGGAGAAAATGTTGCAACAGTAGAGGATGCCCCCCCCCGATGCTGTGCTGTGTCATGAAGAAGATTCTGAATATGGTGCTGATGTACTCTGTTCCATGACAGCATGCACCTTGTCAATTATTTCCTGTTTATCTCAAACCAAGTGCCATCATCATCACTCAATATTTGCTTCGATTTGTATCACTGGTCCAAGATTGTTGCTTTAATGTAGTACTCAGAATGAAACATTTTTCATAGTTTGTCATCTTCTTCAACTATTTTGATAATATGTCTTGTCAGATCATGTTGTATTCTGGGGGACAACCTGCATGTGTCAGCAGAACGACTGGCAGCCTGTGTGTTCATGGAACTGTCTTGCTTCTCTAACGTATCCCCAATCAGATTAAATCTGAATTTTAAAATTTTTACTAGGTATATCACCTGGCTGAGAGTTGTTGTGTTTGCACTAACCTCCCCAGTGATTTCCTCAAATGGCTGCAGCAGTATAGTGAAAAAACTCTGGCATGGCCCACTATAGTGGAGTAATATAGACGTCTGCACCATCAATTTTATTTTCCAAGGTGTATTGCCTGACAACTTTCTTTTGTTCCAGCAGCCTTTGGAACATATAAAATATCAAATTCCATCGAGTAGAAATGTTTTGGATCAGTCTGTGCAAAGATAAACTGTGCTCCTGCTGTATTTTTTCACAAAAGTGACTGGCTTTGCTTCAGTGACTGAAATGAGTGCATATTCTTTTAGCTGTGCTAATGAGAGCCTTAATCTCCCTGTTGTCATTGAGAAAACTGTGACTTATTAAATTTAAGCAATGCGCAAAGCAGTGGATTTGAACAAAGCCCCCCTCCGAAGGCCTTCTTTATGTTGGATCCATTATCTGCAACTATGAAGCCAACTGACAGTCCCTGTGAAGTGAGCCATTGCTGTATTGGTTTTTGGAGCTCTTCATTGATGTTGTATGAGGCATGTTCAGATGGAAAATAAAAACACTCATAGAACATCAAAGAGTGATGCTTCACTGTCCCCAGTCCCATGTGAATTATCGAAACATGCAATGTGCCATGAAAAACATGAAGGGTTCAAGTTGACAGCTTGTCCAGATATCTGTTATGAGATGCACCACCCTCCCAACAGCACTGCACAAGAGTCTTAATTTTTAACACACGACATCGTAAAGATCTGGAATCCTTGTTGTCAAGAAGTATTTCTGCAATGTTATACTATATTGAGGTTCAGGGTACTCAAGCAGCCACCTGAATCCTATATGTTGAAACACATTATATGGTAGCAAATGAACAGCTATCATTTCTGAAATTTGTTTGGTTACTGTAACAGCAACAGGGTGAGTTGAGGCATGTTTGGCTTTACGCACAAATGTTTCTGAGATGGTAATCTGTCTCCTTGAAGAAGGAAGACTTTTGAACACATGGTCACTTTCAGTAACAGTAGGAGGAGTTCTTCAAATGGGAGGAAGTGGTGGTGGAAGTGTTTCAGTAGTGCTGCGGGGCTGCCACTACTTTCATCTCTGGAAATTACCCCTGAGTGTAGTGAGCTATCACTGTCACTTTCTCTTCGAGGCTCACAGCTGGAGTTCTCAGTAATGTTATGACATCTGTCTAGGTGCCTTTTCAGTGCTGAAGTTCCCAGTGCTCCTTTCTTTTTAACCCTGCTGATTGGCCATTTACAAATAGTGCATATGGCTACCAACTCATTGGAAGTACTACTGGAGGAGTATGACCAAACAAAAGATGTTATTTTTTTTAGTTTTTTCCCCAGGAAGGCACGGCACCTTGGTTACCATATCAGGGACCCCCCGATGTTTTCTTGGGCCTGTTCCTCTTGTGGTGTATTCCCATTGCCCCTCCTCCACAACCAAAACATTTCTGTCTGTTTCTTCCTCATCTGCAATTTCTATCCCCTCCAGTAAACCTTGTGCTGCCTGGTCATTCTCTTCATCTTTATTATTACTCTCATTGGGGTCAACTTTAGAAGAATCAGATGAGGGACTGGCAGTAGCATAATGTGCAATTGTACCATACCTTTGAGTGCCACCCACCAAGCCTTTGTTTTTTTTTAACTACATAACTTTTATTTTTACTTGTGAGTGATGATGATCCAAGACTCTTTTGGATTCAAGCATTCACTTGGAAGACGAAACCTTACAGGTAATAAAAAAAACCTTTTTGATTTTGTTTTCCCTTTTCAGGCTGTTTGCTGTCTTTTGCAGTTCCACTGCCTACCTGAGAAATAGAATGCTCCTCATCATCACTTTGATCCATTTTTTCTTAGTATTTTAACCTGTAAAAAAAACATCCCTCTAACTAATGTGATGTCCTTCTGATGACTCCCACCCAGACCCACAGGCCAGGGACAGATTTACTGTCATGACTCGTGACTTGTGACTGTACACAGCGCACCGACAGCACTGCAGTCCACCACCACTTCCTTCCAAGATTACCTGACAGACTTCTACAGTACAGTTACTGTTAAGTGACCAAACTCAGCAGCCATTAAGTGTGCCTCAGAATTTTGAATTGGAGATGCAGACACATCTGGTGCATATTTGCATGCACCACGGTCTCACACTTGGATTGGTTAATGCTTATACATAATCTAATGCAATATACTATAAAACTAATGATAATAAGCAGGAATAATGGGGAATGAGTGATGATGACGATGACACATGTGTGTAGTTGTACTTTATGTGTGTTGTAGTGTAAACAGACTGCTATGAGTCACAAAGTCAGATTTTATCCCCTTGGCCACCCACAGCCAGTAGCACAGACACATCAACTTGTATGTTGTTTGTCCGAACAGTTTTTTTTAATACATGAAATCATGAATAAACTTTAGCAAGTAACTGTGATTGGATGGCATAAGTCAAAGATTTATTTTGCGAGCCTGCTTTGCTTGCCCTGTACACACAGCCACACTGAAGCCAAGAAACAAATATTTGGGATTTCTGGGACTGTTAATTTTCTCATGGGCCCCCCCTGCAGTCTCCCTTTCTCCCCTATGGATGGCACAAGTCAAAGATTTATTTTGCCAGCCTGCTGCCCTTGCCCTGTACAGATAGCCACAGTGAAGTCTGGAAAAAAAATATTTGGGATTTCTGAGACTGTTAACCTTCTTGTGGGCCCCTCTGCAGTCTCCCACTCTCCCCTCTGGACAGCACAAGTCAAATATTTATTTTGCCAGTCCACTGCCCTTGCCCTGTATGCATAGCCACACTGAAGCCAGGAAAACATTTTTTATTTTGGAATACTGGGACTGTTAAATTTCTCATGGGCCCCCCTGCAGTCTCCCTCTTCCACCCCCTGGATGGCACAAGTCAAAGATTTATTTTGTCAGCCTGCTGCCTTTGCCATCTACACAGCCACACTGAAGCCAGGAAAAAAAATATTTGGGATTTCTGGGATTGTTACATTTCTCACAGGCCCCCTTGCAGTCTCTTTCACTCCCCTCTGAACAGTAAAATTAAAAGATTTATTTTGCTAGCCTGCTGCCCTTGCCCTGTACACACAGCCACACTGAAGCCAAGAATAAAACTTTTATTTGGGATTTTCTGTAACTGTGAAATTTCTCTTGGGTCCCCAGTAGTCAGTCTCTCTCCCCCCCCGGGATATGGAATGGCACAAGTCAAAAATGTTGCCTGCCTGCCCTTGCTCATGTACATAGCCACACTGTCTGAAGCCAAGAAAAGAAACAAACTTTTATTTAGGATTTTCTGTAACTGTAAAATTGATCTTGCCCCCTTCCCCATATGCCAGTCTGCCCTTGCTCATGTACACAGCCACATTGTCTGAGGCCAAGAAAAAAAAAATCTTTCATTCGGGATTTTCTGTAACTGTAACATTTCTCTTGGCACCCGGTAGTCTCTCCCTCTCTCTTCTGGCTAGTCTAGAATGGCACAAGTCAAAGATTTTGCCAGCCTGCCCTTGTTCATGTACACACTGCCACACTGCCTGCCTTTTGCCTCCCCTCCAGGCATCCACCCAGGCCACCAGCATCTCCCCAATCCCTCTGGATTCCTTTCTCCAGTCCCAGCTCCATCCTCACTGTCCCTCAATGATCAGTATCTCTACCCTGGCCCCAGTAAGTCTCCTTTCTCTCTCCTCCCGAGTTTCTCTTTCCTCCCCTCCAAAAATACATATTTTTTATATATTTTTTTCCTTTTGGCAACTTCTTCTAGTGGCACTGCTCTGCTACAGTGAGCAAGGTGCTCCTTTGACCATCCTCCAACTCATCTGAGCCGTGTTGTGCACTCAGCATAGTTATATACTGTGAGAGCATCACGTGACTTCTGTTGCCTAATTGGATGCTGCCGGCTGCCTGTACGTGAGTGAGAATGACAGTGGCATCCACATGGCAACAATACACTAAATGGCAGTCCATGGACCTGGAACTGGACTTCTGCAGTGAAGTCCACATTTATCTGGGTCCGTGGATTGTGGGTTCAATCCAGGGGTTCAGATCTCCCATGGAACACTCCACCCAGCCCTAGTCTGAGTTCCTCTTCAGACACTACATTAACCCCTGTGTTTGCCTTATCTGTCTCTTGGGGTTTTTTGGCTATCCAGTTTGGGTGGGCTGCCAGATTCTCTGCTGACTGCTTCCTTTTCCCAGCATCGAATTCTCCTTAGTCACTGAGGTCCCCTCCAAACAAGCATCCAACCATGATTGGCCTTTCTCAGTATACATGGCCCTTGACTGCTCTTCCAGCACCATGGCTGCTGCCACCTTGATGGATGAAGCCTTTTTCTGCTTACTGAGCATGTCCACACTTCTACAGGTTGCAGTGATAAGAAACTAGTAGAAGGAAAGCACTGTTAATAAGGTTGTCATGACTTCATTTCATATGACTAGCTGATTGAGTGAACCCAGGTTCGTGGGGGAGTATGCTGCAGCCTGGAAGCTGGGAACACCAACCATCACTTGCTATGGCACTGGCCCATCTCTACCACTTGGTAATCCTAAATGTATCAGCACAGGTAATACTTATGTACTGCAGCAGGTCACCTAAGCTGTAATAACTAGAGAAATAATAATGTCCATAGGAGCAAGTGATACTGAAAAGAAAATCAGCCATTAAAATGTCTGTCTAAGCTGATAACCAGTGCAAGCATTATGCATTTTAATGTTTTTTTCAAGTACTAGTATGACTTTTCTTATGCGTCATTATTTTTTTGTTAACTTTGTTTATCTCTGCATTGCATGTGTGGATTTACCCCGTCACAGTCCCCTGTACCTCTACAACTGACGTCTCCCAACAGCTGCCCTGGCCTAAGGCCCAATTGCTTATCCCTTACAGTGGGGCTCTCAAAGGAGATACCGAGATCAACCTTTGTTCCACCCATGATTTAGGCTGCAGCATCACTTAGCCGAGGACAGGAGACCATCACTCTACCGCTGCCACACAGGGTTTTCCTTTGTGTCAGTTTTCCCCAGAGGCATGGATGAGCAATGATGTCAGTGCTCAGGTATATATTCTTCTACACATGTCCACGACTGCCTTTGCCTGCTGTACATGGTTCCTGCCTTGATGTACACCCAGGCTTCACTGGGTATCACCCAAATGCAAGATGCCACTGACCCTCCCACCCCCCGAAGGTGGAGAGCTGGCCCTGGGATGTTCATCCAATCTTCCTCAGCCAGGCCTCTGGAACTCTAGGTTCATTTCTGAATTCATGTCTTCAGCCTTGTGAACAGTAGCTGTACTGCTACACTGGTGAACTGACCATGCTTCATTATTTAAGGTAAGAATTTCACTTACCTCACCCATACAGAGTTAGAGTCTTCATAAGCAGGCATGCATGCATATAGGCTATAGAAAGGCTGTAGCAACACTGTTTAATGATTTTCTGTTGATTTAAATTGTATTTGCAACATTTTGTGTTGAAAAAATATTTCTATTGAGGTACTTTGACAGTAGTAACACATACATATTGCATTGACATATATGCTTTATTTAAAACGCGGCATTACATTGGAACACATCGGAGTGCACCACCAACACCATACAAAGACAGAATACTGATAGTGAATTACATTGTGAAGAGTTACTGTAGTTATACAGATAAATATTACTTTTCATTCTATGGACTATATGACTGGTTAGGGAAACTTGAACAAAGTGACATTCTCAGCTACATTAAGCCAAATTAATAGTTACACTGGTAAGATATTGTCCTCTACGATCTTGACAAATGGATCCCATATTGACTTAAATAGTTTACCTTGACCTCTGGCATTATAGTGTTAGTTTTCAAGCTTCATGCAGAACAACACATTGTTAACCCACTGTGATATTATTGTTGGTGAAGTGCTCATCCAATGCTGAGCCACTGTCTTCCTAGCATTAACTAGGGCAAGGTCCCACAGCTTCCATTTCTATTCATTGTTCATGGAAGAAGGATGGAGAGTCTGTATACCCAGCATAAACATTGAGGGAGAGAAAGGCAGCTTACATTTCATAACCCTCCATAAGCTATGAACCCCCTCCAGAATGTGGCTACCCTCAGGCAGGTCAGTCCCATATTGATAAAGTTCCCTTTCTCAGTCTGGCATTGGGGCAGTGTGGGTCCATGGAAGGTCTGTACTTATGCAACTGATCTGGCATATAATATGATCTGTAAAGAAAATTATATTTTATTTTCCTTAGTTTGTTAGAGCTGGAGTATCTATGCACATGGCTGACTACAACCTTCTAGGCCTTAGAGCCCAGTCTGTGATTTAGATCTGAGCTCCAATGGTCTTGGGCTTTTAACTGTGGTTGACAAGCAGCCCCCAAAAATAAATGGTTCAGGATAGCTAAGGGCCTAGAGCAGGGTTGTGGACAGCACAGGGACTCTTCAACAGGGGAGGTTGAGATATTTTGTTTTGATAAGATTTGCCTGTTAGATAGACAAAGAAGTCCCCAGTGTGTAATGCAGACTCTTCTCTAATGCCAGTGAAGGATTTCAACAACCTCCCTCATAGAGATCGCTCACCAGATTCACCCCATTCTTGCTCCATCTCCTCAAGACCCGGTGCAAAGGGATATTGTATCCAGTTATCTCCTTACACACAGCCTGCAGGCTAGTCTAAAGGTTAAGACCACCATGATGATTTATAAATTTGTGGGCACCAAACCAAATTCTTCTTAACTGTTTGGTAAAAGGGTTTACCTTGTTTGATACTTGTGCACCTGATAAGCCAAGTATTAAGTATAGACCATCTACCTCTCTCTGTCCCCCTCCAGCACCAGCCAATCTGGTACATTACCAGAGTTTGTTTCTGTGAGCAGGGATAGCTGTGCTCAGTTAGTTAGCTACTACATAGCTGTTTAATGAATTTTACTGCTTAGAATTCCTTAACTGAATATGTTTTAAAACTTTTATACCTTTTTCTTTGCCTTTTAAAAAAAAAAGAGAGATGAACTCTGATTTCTTTGGAGTCACTGTTTGGGCAGGGGAAGCCTCTGTCTCCAGTAACTATTTATCTTACATGTCCTACCTTTATATTTCCCTTGCAGCTTCAAGTTAGATTGGCTGCAGAGACCTCCCCCTGTACCAGAGTTGCCACTGACCTCTCTGATCAAAACTGCAGGTACTGCTGAGACACAGAGCAGAGACCCCTCCATGGTCTTCCAGTTTTTAATCCTCCTTATCATATTCCTTACTGAGGGTGTTGAGAGATCCACCTCAGCTCCTAAACAAGGCCCACTCACCTACTCGGAAATCACTTCTCACTACCCAAGTGGAACAAGGGCTGACACCTGCACACATTTAGCCTCCAAACTAGCACCCCAAATCTATGAACCCCAACTACTCCTAAAATCCCAATAGCTGCCCTTTTACTATGCAATACCATGGCAGTTGCTACCAAAGACCACAAGCACCACAGGGCAAAATATATTGCAAAAGCTGGATCTACTGGTCATGAATACTAAGGAAGCTGCTACTACTACTTCTATTAATTTCTGGAAATGATCACCCCAATCCAGGACCCCCATGGCTAAGTACCCAATGAGCCTGGGGCACCTCAAAATAGTATCCCTAAACATATTCAGCCTCCTACCCAAGATGTCGAAATTTCAGGTATGGATGGAACTGCTCCAACTGGATGCTATAGCGCTCATGGAGACCTGGCTCTCTCTGAAGGTCAGTGATGCCACCATAGCCTTACATGGCTATACTGGGTACTGCCAGGATAGATTATCCAAATGCAGGGGAGGATGATTGGTTTACATCAAGAGTGGTATCAGAAGCCAGCTACTGCCTACTAGTCTCCATACTAAGGAGGCACAAATGTTAAGCCTCAAACTTACCTTCGGCCAACAGAACATAGTGTTACTACTCTCCACTGCTTACATACCCCCTGGTACCCACACTACTGATGTCCAGCAAGTAATTACCAACCTAAACCAGTATAGGCAAAACTGGAAACACATCATTGTTGGTGACTTCAACTTCAGTTGGCAGTCTAATGATGCATCTGCTGTCTGTGACCAGATCTCAGGCCTTTACCTTTCACAGTTGGTAACTCAACCCACCGGATATAATTATAAAATGGGCACAGGTATGCTAATTGACTGGCTTCTCACTACCTGCTCAGAACACATCACCCAGATCTCAGTCCTACCTGACACCCTTAGTGATCACTCCCCAGTTATGTGCACCTGGTCAAACAAGTTCTCCAGAAGTGCTCCCCATGTCTTAAGAAGTAGATCACTGAGGACTGGTCAGCTGAATGCCTTTAGGCAATATTTCAAACTGGTGGAATGATCACCATTAGACAGGGCACAGGATGGCACCAAAGCCCTTAACTACTTCATCACAGCTTTTAATAAGGCATGTGACATATTTGCCCCCTATCAAACTAAAAAAGTAAGAGGAGTTACCAACCCATGGCTCTCTTTCCCCCTCATTGAGCTCGTGCGCCATAGGGGCAACTTGTGGCACAAGGCCAAAGAGATGGGTAAACATCCTGACATCATTGCCTATAAAAACATCTTGGAACAAATGCACCAAGCTCATTTGACTGGCTAAGGCCTCCAATTACAACAACCTCCTGAAGAAGAGCTGGGGCCATATAAGAGAGTTTTGGGACTCTATAAAGTCTCTTACAGGAAAAGCCTCTAGAGATTCTCCTGAATTAATTATCACTACAACAGAGATGCTCCAGGAAGCTTGCAACATTGCAAATGCTTTAAACCAGGCTTTTACTGATCTCAGTACAATACTATCCAGAGGCTATCTATCCCCCTTGTCTCCAAATCTGCTCTCAAAAATAACGTCACACTCCCAACCAATAAAAAGCATTCCCCCTTTCTACTTTCAGCGGCTTCACAGACATGAAACCTTAAAATATGTTAAACAGGCACTAGGGAAGACAAGGATGGGTAGTAATCTCATTAATTAGAAGTTGATAACTCTGTTACTATGTGAGGTAGCTGGAAATCTCACTAAAGTGTTCAATGCCTCTCTAAGGTTAGGTGATTCCCAGACAAATGGAAGGAGGCACTGGTTACCCCGGTCTTCAAAACTGCAGATAGTACCAACCTGTCCAATTACACCAACCTGTCCAATTACAGACCCATCTCTTTCCTCCCCCCACTATCTAAAGTCCTCAAATGCATGGTATAGGACCAACTCACAGAGTACTATCCAAATACAATCTACTCTGTACCCAGCAACATGGGTTCAGGAGAGATCACTTCACCCTCTCCTCCCTGGTTGATTACACCTTCCAAATATTCAATGTTTTTGATGATGGATTAGCAGTGGGGTCTATCTTTATAGACCTTATGAAGGCATTTGACATCATCAAGCATCAACCCCTTCTCCAAAACCTCCTTTCAATAGGCCTGTCCAGGGACATGGTGGCATGATTCAACAGCTACCTCTCTTGCAGGACTCAAAGAGTCAAAATCAAAGATAATCTCTCAGAACCAAGGGCAGTGAGCCTGGGTGTCCCCCAAGGGTCAATACTAGGGGCACTCTTCTTTAGCCTCTTTATTAACCCCTTACTCTCAGAATGCCTAGCACACATCGTGCTCTACGCTGATGATGCAGTTATCTCTATTAAAGGAAAAAATCTGGCCACAGTCTCCGCTGAACTGCAATACGAATTCCGTAAAATTGAAAATGGTTCTCCAGTAACAAACTTCTGCTCAACTATAAAAAAAAACAACAGCATGCTCTTTTCCATTCAATAAAATAGGAAGAAGTTTGGACATCTACAGGTCCAGAGTCTCAAAGGTGACACACTGGAACAAGTCAGCACCATCAAATATCTCAGGGCTTATTTAGATGACACTCTAATGTTTGGTAGGCATATTGAAAATGTTGTTAAGACTGCTAATGCAAAGCTAGGTGTCCTCTATCACCACCAGCATTCTATGACCCAGAAGCCCTGAAACTGGTCACAAGTTGCTAAGTCTTAGTCACCATAGATTATGGCCTTGTTATCTATGGTGCTGGCACTGACACTGCCTTCAAAAGGATAAAAACCCTACTTAACAAAACCCGTGGCCTGGTTCTGGGGGTGGATCATTGGACACATTCTTGTGCCCTCTATCAAGAGGCAGGTTGGCTCCCTCTTCACCATAGGATTATATATCAAACGTGCCTACTTGCTAAGAAGTCCTTGCTGGGGTTTACCCCTAGATCAATCTCCTGCCTATTCCAAACTGCTCAATTTACTAATAGGACCCAAAATGCAATTAAGGGGGGACTTTTGGTGCCATTTAAGCAAAGAGCACAAGCCCAGAGATCCCTCTCCTTCTGAGGTCCCAAGTGGCTCAATGAACTCCCCATGGACCTGATCAAGTGTAGTAAGGTTATGCAATTCAAATTGGGCCTCCAAGCCAACTTAGCCCATGAGAATGTTTGTAAATGTTTCCATAAACCGAAACAATATCTAGCCCTTGCCAAAGCAGAGATCCCTGGCTTTCATACCATCCCTTTGGACACTAGTGTAAACTGTTAAAATGATCCCCTCTCCCCCAGTCACTGTTGCCCCCACCTTGCATCTCTCCCCCTCCTCTTGACCTCCCCCCATGGCACCCCACCTCCTTCTTCCTATCAGATCCCCACTTGCCAACCCCTCCCCTCACTCTCCTGATTCACCTCCTTGTATATACCCCCTTCTCCTCCTCCTCTGCCTACTCTCCTTCACCCTATCATGATTCTTCTCCCCACCACACTCCTTCCCCAAGCTAAGTGCTGACAAAGCCTTCTCTGGCTGCTTCACTAATTCGTAGCAAATTTTGGATTCTAGTCCTCTTGCTATACTCTGCAATTATCCTGGCATAGCTTTATGCTACAATGTGCATCTGAAGGGTAAACAGCTCTCTCTATTTTGCACTGAACTCAAATCTTGTCATGTTGTATCCTGGACTACCAGGTTCACTAGGTTCCTTTGCAACCAGTGAACTCATGTGGACCCTTTTGTAACTTGTAATGTAACTTACTACTGAATCTGTGTGACCTTATGTAACCTATGTGTTGTTTGATTGTCTTATGTATCTGTATGACCTGGAACCTTTGTAAATGAGTCCCTGACTCAAAGGTATTAATCCCAATCTGAAATTAATAAATAAATAATAGAATTTAAAGTTTGGTAATGCCAAACCACTTTTTTTATTGGCAACAGAAATATGGTCCTAGCTATTCTGGCCTTTTTGCCTACCTAGATGAACTTTGTTATTATGGAACTGAGGGACTTCAAAAACTTCTCAGGAACCTGCACTGGCAAGTTTTGGAAAAGGTAGAGGCACTTGGGGAGGATATTCATTTATATAGTGTTTATACATCCAGTTAAGCTCAGTGGAAGGATAATTTATTTTTCACAATACTGGCGGACACCGGAAAGCAATTTTCCATAGTTTTCCTGGTAAACGATAGGTCTAGTTTAGGGATATTGATTCCTAAGTACTTCAGCATGCCCATCACCTTCATGTTCAATGGATTATTACTAAGATGTGTGTGGTCCTGGCCCAACTGGCAGTACCTCACATTTGGACCAATTTATTTTAAAGCTGGAGATTCTGCTATATTGACTAAATAGTTCTTGTAGTTGTGTCAAACCCTCATCAGACCTATGTAAGAATATGAGTAGTTCATCTGCAAAGAGAGACAACTTTATGTCATGGCCACCTGATTGAAATCCAGCAATAAATTTAGATGCCCTTAGGGCCGCAGCCAGTGACTCCAGAGACAGTACATACAAAAGCAAAGAGAGAGGACAGCCCTGCCGAGTGCATCTGGTTAGTGAAAACTGGCTGGATGGTCTACCATTAACTGAAACTCGACCTGTAGGATTTTGGTACAAATGGCTCCAAATAGGGAAATGCCATGAACAGCACAGGAGGCGGTGCAGATGCAGGCAGCCAGCTCAAACAAAGAGTTCTAAAATATTACACTTGAACAGAAATGCAGACAACTGATATTCCAGTAAATATTTTAAAGGTCTATTCAGTCCACAGCACAACAGTAGGCACCTTACCTCAGCACCTTGTCAAAAACCTTTGTCAGGGGGTGTGGCTTACACAAGTTTCATGTCACTTTTTGTAACACCCATAAATGAAATTCAGCTGACAGTAATTTAAACAAATTATTTTAAAGTGACATTTTTTATTGGTTTTCATTTCTTTAAGTTATTTAAGGATTCCAACAGAGAAATATTTAATAATAGAGATCTATTACTCTTTTTAATAAGCAAAATTATTGAGGTGGCTAAGCATCTTTCTTCTTTTAATTGGGGATTGTATACCTTTAACATTCCAAAATACGAATGTCATGGGTGTGTTGGCCATATGTGCAGATACATGGGAGCAGTTATTGTTAACATTAGTATGTGGACAGTTGTGGATGCCCTTTTGGGTCATAGGGCTTCTGAGTGCTCAGTAAGTGGGTGAACTGTTGTATATGTAGGATATGGGCAACCCCAATGATCCCTGAGGCTTCCTCTTTATGACATAGCAACCAGCTTTGCATCACAACAAACATGTTTAGTGAGCTTACTAACAATATTAATGTGAAATTTTACATTAACGTGTTTACAAAAATAAGAATTTATACATAAAAACATTTGTCCTGGATTCCCCCTTTCATCCACAAAAGACAAAACTATTTGCATGTTGCTGTGCTCAGATTGGCAATTAATTTATTATATATTATGATTTCATTTACAATTCCCATCATCATTTATTATTGCCTCTTCCATAATTGTATCTTTATTGCATCCAGACATATAAGTCTCTGATCATCCCTCATTCTTCCTCTTCTCACTCCCCCAGGTGAAAACCTGGGTGCCTTCTTCTTCTCTTTTCTAGTAGGTAATGGTGAGAACTGAGAACACTTTTTCTCCTTCAGTTTCTTCTTCTCATCCTATTCCCCGTCGCTGCCATCTACCTCTGACAGACCTGTTCCGTCCTACCGGACAATCTCTGCCATCCACCTCTGACAGACCAAACCATTCCCTTCATTGTATCCATCTCCTGTTCCCCTTTTTTGGTGGGCTTGTGGGAGGCAACAAAAACTTCAACAAAAGTGGCTGAAACACTGCTGTGCTGACCCTTATGTACCCCCTTTTAGCCCTTCCCCTTCCTGTCTACCTACCTATTGTCCTATCCCCCCTCTGTCCCTCCCCTTACCTCCTCCTCCCCTTCCTCTGAGCACACCATCTTACCATAAGGGGAAGGGTGTACCAGGACAACTTGGTCTGCCCCTTTAAGGGCAAACTCCATTGTCCCAGATTCCTCCTTTCCCCAACAAAAGACAAAATTATTTCTGTGTTGTTGTGCTCAGATTGGCAATTAGTTTATTATATATCATGATTTCATTTACAATTCCCATCATCATTTATTATTGTTTCTTCCATAATTGATATATATGTATGCAATAGAGATGCAATCTCTGATCATCCCTCTTTCTTCCTTCCTTCCTCTTCTCACTCCCCCAGGTGAAAACCTGGGTGCCTTCTTCTTCTCTTTTCCGGTAGGTAATGGTGAGAACCGAGACCGCTTTTTCCTCTTTCAGTTTCTTCTTCTTCTTCTTCTTCTTCTTCTTCTCATCCTATTCCTTTTTTCTCCCCCCCCCCTTTTTTCCCATAGCCAGTCTCCAGCTTGCGTTGGATGACTGACCTTCCCCCCCTTTTTGTGTAACTCCCCCCTTTTCCTTTTTTTTTTAATTTTCCTTCCTGTCTCCTCAACGCCTCGATAAATCCCATCATCTCTGTGTTAAACATGTCTATTGCTAGGTCTGACAAGTGCACCCCATCTGATCTGTAAAAATCCTCGATCCATTCCTCTACCACTCACAGTACTATGTGCCCCCCCAACTTTCTTACCATAGTTCCCACTCTTCGGTTCATCTTCCTCCTGGCCCTGTCTATTGCTACGTGACTGTGTTCATGCCTCCATACCCTCCTTGGTATCATGTTGGACCAGGCTATGGCCACCCCAGGCCACCATTCTTGTATCTTCTCCAAGTCCCTTTTTACTTGCATGTATGTGTCTACCCATGGTTCCCCCCAATGTCATTACCCCCTGGATGTATAATAATTAAATCTGGAGTGTGCCACTGCTCTTTCGTTTCCTTCAGGGAAGGAAGACACTGTCCCTATCTCATCCCTCATATGCCATACCTAAACAACCTACATTTTCATATATTCTGGTGCAGCTGTTTTCCCCCAGCCTTTTTCTCAGCTTTCTTTTCCACCCAATAAATGTAGGAGTGCTTGCAGATCCATACTTCTGTAATCCTCCCTCTACCTATAGGATTTAAGCAAAAATATACATCTTAAAAACATCTTTTTGGCTTCTTTGCATTGCCCCCGTTCATTAGACCCCCACCCCCCCCGATCTGGTTCTGCACCTGTAAAACAAAACACAGATGACATGTTAATCTCCAACTTGCAGGGCCTGAGTATACCTCTTGTAGCTGGCAGACTGCCAGCACCCTTTTTCCAACATGTTAGTCAATGTCTCCCCTGCCATTGCCCATTGCGAAGCAGCCCCTATTCGAAAAGAGTGAGATGAATAATTGCCTGGATTCTTGCCCAGAAACTCCATGCCTTTTCTAAGCATGGCCATTACTTGGTAACTTGTCACTTTCTTCCCATCCCCATGCACAAATAATCTCCCTTTCTCATTCCTACACTCTACGGCATAAGGCCACAAAACATGCAGCTTAATGGTTATGGTACAACCATTCTCCCTTGATCTGTTTTTGACCGCTTAATTCTCACCTGTATTTCATCCCTTCCCCAGCTTATGTCTTCCCATTCTAACCTCCCTTCTTCATCCTTTCTGCCATGCCTACCACCTTGCTCACTCTCAAGGCCCCTGAAAACATTACTAAATAAATTGTGTGAAACAATTGCGCCTCGTCTTTAGATCTGCAGATTGCTGGTAATACGCCCTTAAGTATTGTTAACCAATGTTCTGCTATTGGTCACCTACTGTCTTTTGGTCTTTGTTTCAACCTACTCCACCCTTGCATCATTCTCCTTATCAACATTGACCTGGTCAGGTCCTTCCACTTCTTTAGGGTACAAACTAAACTAATCCCCGCTAGGTATACCCCCATAGTGGTGTGAGCTGTTCCTTTTTGTCATTGGTCTACAGTGAGCTTTCCTAACTGTTCCTATGTAAGTGGTCCACTTACCTCCATGTGATGTGTGTTCCTGAATGCTTGCAACACCCACCAAGCTCCTTCGTAGGCCCTCAAGGTCCATGGTGTCCATGAGCTGCAAAACAGCATTTCAGCTCCCTCTTGCCAATGTCCCAGATGTTCATTGGTATGGGTGTTTTCCGCTCCTCTGCTGTCGGTGACAGCATCCGGAAATGATCCAGCTGCAGACAAGAAAGGTTGTCAGCTAGGGTGTTTCTCACCCCTTCTATGTGCTTAACCCTGAAGGATGTATTCAATTGCAAGGCTCTTAATACCAGCTGTCTTAACACCCACATGACCAACTTGGACTTGGCTCCTCCGTTGTTCAAAGCCTCTACCACTGCTTTGTTATCACACCAAAATGTAACCATCTGATTCTGCAAATCCTCTCCTCGCACCAAAGTGCAGGCCTAGATGGGCATAATTTCTAGCAGTATGATGTCCTTCACCTTCTCCCTTACCTAACTTTCTGGCCACAGTTCTGAGAACCATTTTCCTCTCAAATAGCCCCGCATTCCTAACCCCCCTGCCACATCTGTATATAGTTCAGGGTCCATGTTGTGAACCCATTCCTCTTGCCAAAAGGAACAGCTATTATAGCAGCTAAGGAATTGTTCTCACACCTTAAAATCCTCTTTACCCCCTTTGTTATGTCCACCCAGTGGTGTGGCCTGGTTATTCCTGCCGTGACCATCGCTAGTCGCTTGGTGAAGGTCCTACCTGGTCCAATTGCCCTGCAAGCAAAGTTGAGATGACATATAACTTGTTGAACTTGTCTCAATTGTTCCCGCCTCCTACTTGTGTGTAACTGAATGAGTTCCTTTAGTTTGCTCACTTTGTTGTCTGGCAATCTAAACACCTCTCTCTGTGTATCTATTTCTATACCCAACAACTCTAACACCTTCCCAGGGCCTTCTGTTTTTTCTGGTGCCAATGGTACCCCCAACTCTACACACAGTTCCTGGATGATGGCCTGCATCCTTTCAGTCTCCGTCCTACCACTGCCAATTAACAAAAAGTCATCTAAGTAATGTATAACCATTTTGTGACCTGTTTTTTCTTGAAATATCTACTGTAAACAGGTGCTGAATGCTTTGAATGTAGCACAGGCTATGGAACAATCCATGGGCATAGCTTCTGGAAATGACAGATGGTGAATTACTCTGTATTCACCCTTCTGTTTCTTGGGGACTAGGCCCAATGGGGAAATTCTTATGTTTGTAATGAGGGAGTTGAAAATGACTCCTCTGTCCTGCCCGCTGCCTTTTCTTTTGCTATCTTTTCCCTCAAAATGTCCTTCTTTCCTTTTACTGACCCTAAATTTTTAGCCTCTCTTGCCTTTCTTGGGCCATCACAGTGCAATGGAAAACTGGTTCTAAAACCCTTGTTCAATGCTTCTGCCCCCTTTTTGTCTGGATACCTTTTTAACCCTTTTTCCCACCCCTCTAACTTTATGGGGGTTCTCGCACCTTGGAATTGCTCAGCTACCCCTTCCCTCTTTTTTATCACCCCCTTCCTTACCTCCCTAATCTTGTTCCCTTCGTTCAGTATCTGGCCCCCCTGACTGTCATATCCTCTTCCTCTCGAACCTCTATACCAGGGTTGTCTTCTTTGCCTGTCCATGCTGAAAAGGCTGTTGACCTGTCTCTTGAATCCCTCCTCTTTGAGTCCCTTGTGTCCATGTTGTCCTGCATCTGCCTGCTAGGTGGGTTCCCCCACATCTCGAGCATGCATGCTGGAATCAGCATTGGGGCCATGAACAAAATTCCCTATTGTATGCCCAGTAACACTTCTGAGTTCCCCCCCTTTCCTATTTCTCCCTCTGGCATGGAATGATCAGTTACATAGTCTGTCCATAAATCCAGCTGCTTGGTATCCCATCTCACATCCCCATATGTCACCATTCTTTGCTGAAAGAATTAATCGTAGTATATCCACCCCACTCCCCCTTTTGCCTTGGCACTTCTTATTATCAAAGAGTACATAAACAGTGGGATGCCCAGTTCTAGTTTACTTTCTAGCACTATTGCTGAGTATGTGGCAAAACTCACAAGCCACCCATCCCACATCTTTCCTTTTGTAAATTTGTCCATCTCCTTCTTCCCCAACAAAACTATGGCTGCCGCAATCTCACTCTTCCTGATATTCTGTTGCTTTACTCACCAAGGTGAATATGTCTACATACTCCCCTTCCAAATTTTTTCCTTCGTAGCCAGCGGTACGTGTTCCTCTATTCTCATCCCCAGGGCTCCTATATCTCTTGTTCCTTTACCTAGACTGTCAGTCACTTTCTCTGCTCCTCCCGTTGTCTCTTTTTCTGACCTGATCTCAGCTAAGACTGATTCCATCTGCCCCAAACACCCTGTCCTGAGGGCTGCAATAATTTGGCCTATGTAGTCTTTGATGCTTTCCTCCACTGAGCCTAATACTTAACCTGTGGCCTTGTCCATTCCTTGTGGCCTGTTGTCCTCTGGATGCCCTGGTCTGGTCTCCTGCAGCTGGATGCTTGGTTGAGGTGGAGGAACCACTGTGCACAGGGGACCCAGTCTGGGTTCCAGTAGCAGGACTACCACCTGTTCCTGAGGAGGTACTGACGGTTCTGGTACTTGGGGCAATGGTAGGACTGGGCTGACTGCTCATAGAGGCACCACCTGTGGTGGCTGCAGCCTTCTTGGGCTGCGTGGCCTCCCCACTGGCCTTTTTCCACTGCCCCCTTTCCCTTTTGCCACTTTCCTTTTCTCCTCAGATCTCCTCATTTCCTCCCCTTCCACCATCTGCCACATCCTGTTGGCCTTCTCCGCCAATTCCATGATCTCCTTGTAGGCATCCTCTTTTGTGTCCTGTTCCTCTTTGGTGCCATCACTTCTTGGGTACCTGTATAAATGCTGTGAAGAAAACTGAACAAAGACGTCTTCATTAATGCCCAATACTGCTTTTATGACCTTGCCTTGTCTTGCCATCGAAACGCCCTTCCATCTGCTTGCTTATAGGTATATATGTATATTTAATATACTGTACCCATACCTTACTCACACCCCGCTGTCCACAAACCCTACCCCCCTTTGCCTGGGCCATTATGTTCCCTTGTGCTAAACCCCGATCCTTGTATTGCTCCCTACCCCATTCATTCCCATTCTCCCATTTCCTTTGTGTGCCCCCCACTTCCCCTTGGAAAGGCCTCTTCCATGCCTGTCCATGTGGGTGTAAACCTGGATTCACCAGGCCACCCCTTTTGTCCCTTGGCTCTGACTCTGATGTACCCCCGAACCTCCTAGACCTTTTATCCTGTGTGTTGCTCCTTCTTCTGATTGGCCTGCCCCTTAAAGGGCAAACTCCTTTAGATCAGTAAATAACATTTGAATAGACAGCAATAAACTTTCTGTCTTTCAATAGCCAGTGTTCGGTAGATTTGAGTACCACTGATCCTCCTGCTCTCTCCGGTGTGCACTACTGTGCATCATGCTCTGTGTTCCAGTGATGCCAAGTATAAGTAATTGGCCAGATGCCCCCATCAATCTGTGGTATAGCAGTTGTTTTCCTGCTGGACATTAACCAATGAGCTGGCCATTGACATTTGAGAGGGTAGTAGAATGGGGGGAGTGTTTGTATAGGGTGGCAGGTGTTAGCATTTCCTTCTCTGTTCAAAACTATGGCAGGTAAATAGCCTGACAAGTGCCTAGCACTAGGCAAAAAAAATCTACCACTCATGCAATTTGTGTGAAACTCAGACTTTCGCTTCCACAAAAGTTCAGAAATTATTTTGGCAACTTTCATGGAAATTTCAACTTAGAATGCCTGGCAACTCATACATTCATTCTGTAGCTCAGTGAGTCACTGAACTGCAGAATGAATGTATGAATTTAAATTGTCTCTCTCTAGTGTCAAGCAGATCCACCTCCCTATTCCCAAGTGCCCTTATAGTAATTGTTCCTTAGTGTCTAGCAGACCCCGCCTTATCCATGAGCACTCATAGAGTAATTTTACCCTGGTGTCTATCTGATCCCCTCCCAATCCCCAAGCACCCATATACAAATTTTTCCCTTGTGCACAGTGGTCCCCATCCCCAATCCCCTGTAAAATATTATAGACCTGCTCCCTGGTGTCTACTGATCTCTCCTTCCTGATCACCAATTTAATAGAATTAAACCCACTTCCTGGTATCGAGTGGTGCTCCCTCCCTCCCTATCCCCAGTCACCCATAGAGTACAATTAAACCCATTCCCTGGTGTCTAGTAGACCCCCACTCCCCCAACCCAAACAGGTAGTGTCCCACCACCCCCTCCTCATCCCATCATTGAGCCTGCCACCTGCACAGCCTCCACCACAGCCAGCTGTGAACAGAGCTCTCAATGAGTGTGTACTGTACAATCAGCTGTTAAAGTACATGCTTATTGATAGCTCAGTCAGTAGCCAGCTGGTTCCAGGCCATAACCATGATTATTTTTCAGTGATTCGCATGAGGGGGAGTCCATTTTTCCAAACACAAATTTGGCACCTAAGCAACACAGCAACTGTCAAAACACCCACACAAGTACAAAATACAAAAAACAGACAAAATATACTAACGTTTAATGTGGGGGCTATGTCCCCCACACCCATTTTGTGGGGTGGGTGGTGATCCCCCCGCAACCCCATTAAGATAATCAACTCCAAGGGGGGCAGACATTGTGGGTCAGAGGAATACATGGGAGGGGGCTACAGTATTCAGGGAGATACTGCAGCTGGGGGCAACACAGTCTGGAGCCAGAAGACATGGAATGTAAAAATAATTCCAACACCTTAAAACAATTTAACCCAGTGGCAGTCCTGAACCCAGCACCATGCCCATCCCAGCTGGTGGCCATATCCACCACTCCAGGTGACTGGCTAGGCAGCTACAGGCTTCCTTCCTGTATTTCACCCAAATGACTATACCATTCCCCGTCATTCGCCCTCGCTATTCTGTCATTCTATGCTCGCTATTCCCTGCCCTCACTATCCCCTCACAGCAGCTATTCCTTCAGGTGTGCAAACTGAGTCACTCAATTTTGAGTCACTCCATTTTCTTCACCCATATCACTGGATACCTACCAGCTGTGGTGGAGGGCTGTGCCGATTGCCAGTTTGATGACATGGTGGGGGTGGCGGGGCACTACCTGTTGGGGTGGGGGTCTGCTAGACACCAGGGAATTGGTTTAATTCTACTTCACGGGTGATTGGGGATGGGAGGGGGAACACTGGACACCAGGGAGTAGGTCTATAACATTTTCCAGGGAATCATGGATGGGGGACGACTGGACACCAGGGAGTTGGTCTATAACATTTTCCAGGGAATCATGGATGGGGGACGACTGGACACCAGGGAGTGGGCCTATAACATTTTCCAGGGAATCATGGATGGGGGACGACTGGACACCAGGGAGTGGGTCTATAACATTTTCCAGGGAATCATGGATGGGGACGACTGGACACCAGGGAGTGGGTCTATAATATTTTCCAGGGAATCATGGATGGGGGATGACTGGACACCAGGGAGTAGGTCTATAACATTTTCCAGGGAATCATGGATGGGGGACGACTGGACACCAGGGAGTGGGTCTATAATATTTTACGGGAGATAGGGGGATCACTGGATACCAGGGAAAAATTAGTATATGGGTGCTAAGGGATAGGGAGGGGGTCTGCCAGACACCAGGGAAAAATTAACATATGGGCATTCAGGAATAGGGAGGGGGGTTTGCTAGACACCAGGGAAATTATTTCCCTGGTGTCTAGTGGACCTCCCCATCCCTGAGTGCCTGCATGCTAATTTTCCCTTGTGTCTAGCAGACCTCCCTTCCATATCCCTAAACACCCCATACCAGTTTGTCCCTGGTGTCTAGCAGACCCCTCCTCCCTATCCCCAAGCTCCTGTATAGTAATTTCTCCTTGGTCTCTAGCAGGCCTCCTCTCCATATCCCTAAACACCTTTATACCAATTTGTCCTTGGTGTCTAGCAGACCCCCTCCTTATCCCTGAGCACCCATGTACTAATTTTCCCTGGTGTCCAGTGGTCTCCCATCCCTGATCCCCTGTAAAATATTATAGACCCACTCCTTGGTGTTCAGTGTCCCCCCTTCCCAAACACCCATATAGAAGACTTAAACCCAATCCCTAGCATCCAGTTGTCCCCCCTTCCTACCTCCAATTGCCCATAAAGTAGAATTAAATACCTTCCCTGGTGTCTAATGGTCACCTCACCACAATAGGCAGTGCTCAACTACCCTGCTCCCCCATCCCATTGTTGAGCATGAAACTGGCCCAGCCCTCCACTCTCCACCATGGCAGCCACCAACTGAGCTGTCAATGATTGCATACTGTACAATCAGCTGTTACAGTATGTGCTTATTTACAGTTCAGTTGGTGGCTGGCTGTGCTGGAGAGCAGAGGGTTATGCTGGTCGGCGGCTCAATGATGGGATGGGGAACAGAGTGGTGGGGCATTACCTGTTGGAGTAGGGGTTGGGGAGCCTGCTAGACACCAAGGAATGGGTTTAATTCTACTTTACAGGTGACAGCATAGGGAGGGGGATCACCAGACACCAGGGAGTGGGTTTAATTATACTATATCGGCTATCGGGGAGGAGGGGACACTGGACACTAGGAAATTGGTCAATAATATTTTATAGGGGATTGGGGATGGAGGGACCACTGGATACCAGAGAGTGGATCTATAATATTTTACAGGAGATTGGGCATTGGGGGGACCACTAGACACTAGGGAATGTTTTTATCACATTTTACAGGGAATCAGGGTTAGGGAGAACAATGGACGCCGGGGAAAAATTACTATATGGGCACTTGGGGATAGGGAAGGGTGTCTGCTAGACACCAGGAAAAAATGAGTATCCTGGCAATCAGGGATAGGGAAAGGGGTCAACTAGATGCCAGGGAATTGTTATTCTGGGTGCCACTAGACATTCAGAATATTTCCGATTTTGCCAAAGGTGGAGGTTCAGAAACTTCGGCGAAAATTGTGAAATTTTGTGGAACTTCTGCTAAAGTGGAATTCACAACTTTTGATCACCTCTACAAGCACCTGTGTACATGGTTAGCCTATTAGACACCAGTCAGGCTTACCCAGTGGTGGGGGCATCAGACTGGGATACGTTTTGCATAAATCACATAATGAAATCTATGAATATAGTAAAATACATGGTCTTAGAGGCACAGGGAAACCCACATTTATTTATTTATTGAAAGAATCAGAATTACAACCTTTGAATCATAGACTCCTTTGCAAAGAATCCACATCAGTAAAAAGAAAAATATACAAGCATCACTTAAATATACACGTCAAGATATTCAGCACAGTTAACATAGCATAGTTACATCAGCAGTGATCTTAAAGAGGTCTAGGTTAATAATATGTTAATAAGACAGCATAAGCTTCTGAGGGTCTTAATACTAGGCCCAGAGTCATAAAATGTTTACAGTGAGTTTGAATGAGCTCTAGCATGGGACAAGAAAGAAGAAATCCCTATGCTGAGGGCTATCCCATTGCAATGAAGGAGGAAACCTGGAAAGGGGGGAGTTAAATACATTAGTACATTATGAACATTCACAGATTGCAGAGTTATGGAGAAAGGATTTGAGATCAGCTTTAAATTATCCAAGACTAGATGCAAGTGAGATACTGGATGCTAGGCTGTTTAGCCACAAGGGGGCTCGATATCGGAAGGGCCGCTGGCAAGGGAGGTTCTACAGGAGGTACTTGCAGTGTTTATGTGGCTTTTCATGTCTGCGTCCATCGGTGTCCTTGGGGAGCAGACATTCAGGGCTCCCTGCAAGCTGCCCCAACTACACAGGGTTCAGGACCCTCTGGACTTGCAGTGCTGCAGTAGCTTCAACCTGGTCCCTTCCCCACAGTCCCAATAGTACGTGACATGGAACAGCCTAGCCATATTTTGCCAAATTCTTATATAGTGAGATTAAGGGTCATGTCACTTTGACTTTGCATGATCACCACAAGCTATAACCTTCCTTCTGGCCATATCTATATCCTCCTTGCATATGGGGTATATGGGGGAGCAACTTTTCCATGAAGTAAAAGATAAGCTGGTTCAAAATATGAACCTACTGTATCCAAAAGTGAAAAATGCAGCACACCCATGCAGTTGGATTCAATAGGAATTGTATATTATCTAATATACAGTTAGCTTCAATCAACCCTAAGTTGTTGATATTTCACAAAATATTGCCACTTCGTAAAATCTGAAGGTCTTAATGAACTAGTGTGCTCTACTTTTTACAATATATCCTTCAATTCTATTTGAACAGACTTTTGGACTTTTGTAATTGAGCAGGCAGCTCCCCATATCTTTGCTATCTGATTCTACAGGCACATGGTCCTCCATTTTTTTCCCCACATAAAAAGATGACCCTCTCTCCTAATATGAAAAAGCTGAAAGAGAGAAATACTCTTGCAGATTGCCAGTACCAGAGTTACAGCCAGTAATAAGTGGCAGTATTTCAGAAATGTATTGTACTGTAACATTATGTACTGCGCTGTATTCTGGCATTGTATAGCAAAGGAAAGTCCATTAATTTTAATGGAATTTCCTAGTGCTATATTACAATATATAATGCAAGAAAATGGGTAGGGAAAATTCTTAAACCTGATTGGCTAAGGCCACCAGCAAGCCGGTCTGGTATCAGGTTACAGAGACCTGGAAATAATGAGTCCCAGTTTCTGCCTGCCTATTTACTTAAAACAATTATGCAGTCATAGAATGCTCAAAAATGGGCACCATGTTTTCCCCTGCTTAATGAGAGATACAGCCCCCCCCCACATAAAACATTCATTTCAGTCAGCTATACATAAACACTTTTTGTAAAAAAAAAAAAAAGGGGGGGAGGCACACACTATACCAATTTAACATTTTCTCAGTTTCCGAAAACAGCAACACTTTTTGTTTACGCTCATGTCTTGCATGCTCAGTGCTACTGGAGATAGCTTCCATGGCTCATCCTGCCTCCACCCCTGCTTGACCCAAAATTTAAAACAAAACACAGTAACATTTCTCTTTTTCTTCCAAACTGCACAACCACTCCCTCACCCTGTACCTTGCTGCTCTTTCTTATTGCAGATCTACTCAGGTGACCTCCAGTCCTGTCCTAGTGCTCCACTGCACTCCACCAGTGCTAATCTTTTCACTGGTTGGCAGGCGGGGCATGGGAGAGGGGTCTCTATGAAGTGAACTCTGGAGTCAGTGAAATAATTTCATTAGCAGGTGGGTGAACAGTGCATTATTGCATGCCATTGCTCCTGCTCTAACATTAGTGCTGAAACGTTCAGCTGCACTCTGCCATCCCTCTTGAGTTCTCCAGCAGCAGCCACAATGCTGCACCTCCTGATAGTGAAGTGCTGAACTACCATAAAAAATAAATAAATAAATAAATATAAAACAAACAGAATTTAAACCAGAGCGGTGTGGGTGGGAGGGGTTGGGGAGAGATGAGGGAACATAATCAAAAGTAACCTTCAGCTAGCTGTAGATCATGACGTGCCACAGCATCCTCTCCTGCCAGTTGCAACAATGGAGAGACTACTTTACATAATTATTTTTATATATATTTTTAATCTACTTGTTGCATTTGTTTTACATTGTTTTAAATAGTTAATTTAAAATGTGACAAAAAAAATTTTAAGTGTAATAATACCCTCCAGGGTGGCTGGTATGAGCTATACCAGACCTTCATGGGGCTACAAGGCCATCTGCTGATGGTGTCAGGCCTCATTATGTCCCTGGGCGATCTGGTATAGCACAATACCACCCACCCCATCTGGTATTATTGCTCCCCTACAACTAGCTACAGTATTCAGAACTTGTCAGTGGCTACAAATGTACTTTTAAATAGGAACACAAACTGTGGTATGTGAGAGAGGCTGCCAAGTTAACAACTGTGCTGAGTTGATAACTAGAGCTGTGAGAAATTTTCAGATTCTACTTCTGATGGAGTACCACCAAATTTCAGAAATTCAATTCAGTTTTGTGGAATTCTATCAGAAGTGGAATTCTGAAATTCTGAAAGTGATATTTAACCCACAGATTACTAATTCATAGTTTACAAAAACCCTGGATTAGTGTCCCACAGTTTATGTAAACCATGGATTAGGTTTTTGCAACCACCAGGTTATCTAATCTACAGTTTACTGTACATAAACCACAGGAACTTGATCCATGATTTACATTAGAAAAACGTGGAATTCTGCAGAATTTAGCAAAAAAATTAATCTAAAAAGCAATTTAAGCTTATTTGTGATTCCACCAGAATTCGGCAAGTAGAATTCTGCATTCTGCATAACTCTACTGGTAACTCACTTTTGTCTGCAACATTATAGTAAATTTATTCAGTATACTTTTATAGTAATGTTTACCAATTAATTTGTATTGTTTCATAATGATTCTTTCAGCAATAAACATTTTGTTTGTAATGTACAATTGCTGGTGTGCTTGTAATACTTAAACATCACAGAATGATTATGATGAGGTTTATTTGTAATCAAAGCATGTCTACTAGTTGGTATCATTAAAGGCTGGTGTTTCATGTCAGACTGGAGTGTTTAGCACAGAAAACTTAATACCTATTAACTATAACCACACACACCATGTTATGTGCTTTCCATCTCCTTTCTTCTCCTGCTTCTGTTTTTTTTTCTTTCTTTCTTTTTTTTTTAATCAAGGACATGTCTTTACCCAAGAGGCATGTGGGAGTTTAGCAATTACTTGCAGCTTTAACACCAGGCAATTTCTTCTGGGACTGCAATCTGTTAGAGTTCAATTTTCTCAGCCACAGCTGAAATGATCAGAATGAATTCATTCCTTCAGAATGAAACTGAGTGAATAAACTAAATGTGATTGAAATGAACTTATGTGGCACTCATACATAAATCAAGAGACTTCCTCCGCACCGGCTGAGTACAGCATTTACACAGTAAGACATTTGTTTGTATTTTGTTACAGCCAAAGCAAGGTTTGCTTCCTGTTCAGGTGTATTTGACATCAACAACCATCTTCTCACTGGCAACAGGGTATAGTACTGGAACTCTTGATCCTGAAATGAATTGGACAAGATGTTTCAATGCATATGCATTTTGTGGAAAGTCCTCACAGTTCCTGTCCAGTAATCTGGATTTATTTTAATAGAAGAATAATAGTTTTGTCAGGGGTTAGTTTGTGAACTTGAAAGTCTGCAATGCAGAAACCAATAAGGAGATTATATTGATTTCTTATTTTAATTACGTGTTATAGTTTTGAGGAAACTGTGAATTAAAATTTGCTTGTGCTTCCTTTGTAACAGCATGAGCAAACTGCTGTTTGAGGGGAAAATAATAGAAGGTGTTATAGCATAATAGACAATGTTATGAAGCAACAGATGTGCAATGAATGAATCCTTCCGCATTACATAACATATAGGGAGAGAGGGCCTAGGGACAGCATTGTGTGTTCCATTTTTGCCCCTATTGTTTATACTATTTTTGCAGAACTTCATATGCTTTCATTGTTTTTAATAAATCACATTTAAATGTGTAGGGACTCTGGGAAATACCTGGAGAGGGGAGGAGATCATTTTCTAGCAAATAAAATATATCTGATACAATGCTGCATGATTATCTTACTGTATGTAGCATATTCTGTGTAGGCAGAAGTTTATAGCATTGGAAGATGCATACCAAGAAGACAAAAAAATGTAGGGGAGATTTAAGTAATGTGCCATATTGCATGCCAAAGTATCCAACTATAGAAACACGTAGTTGCCAACCCTAAAACTATTTTAGCCATACCTCTCAACTGTCCCTGATTTTCAGGGATGACCCTGATTTTGACTCAAAATTTTCCTCTGTCCCTCGTAAAATTTGTGTTTTTGTGACAGAACAGTGGGGATTGAAAGTACAAAATATTGCCAAACATTAATGTTACAGGCTTGTTCTTCATCAGAAAATGCATCTTACAATAACCCCTTTATTCTGTCAGCTTTCTGAGTGCATAGTATCAAGATGTGTCCCTGAATTAGGGTCTTTGTCCCTTATTTTTTTAAGCTTTGTCCCTGATCTATGAGTAAAGAGGTTGAGAGGTATGATTTTAGCTGTAAACTAGAAGAGATAACAGTCAGCGATTAAAGGCAAGGGAGAACATATGTCATTAGGAGGCTGTCTTCTATGTAGTCTTCTGAAGAGAGAGTATGGCAGAAGTCTGTGCCTACTTGTCTGAGCAAAAAAAAATACTTGTAAATCTGTCTGAAAACAGAGCCTTTTGAAACAAAATCACTCACAAATTGTTTGAGAGGACCTTGTGCTGCTACATTTGTGTTGTTTGTTTCTCTTTTTGCTGGTTATTTAGTTTAAAGTAGTGGATTTGTTTTGTCTGTAGAAAAGCACTGCTGTGGGTAAGGAGAGGTATATTCAGTTAGCAAAGCAGCTCAAAAAGATCAGGAGCCTTTTTGAATGAGCACTGTGAGCAAATGAAGATTTGTTATTTGTTTCGTTAGTCTTTCTGGTTAATTATTTTTGATCTGTAGTCTGTGATTTCACGTTTTATTTCTGTACTTCAGTTTGGGGTGTTGAAGTGAATTATGTTTTCAGTTTCTTTCTATATGAGTTTTATTCAGGTCATAAAAAGTGACGGTGTCCTGCCACTCTGTTATACTAACTTGCTAATTACCCCTGCTGTGTGTTGTGTTAATCCATTTTAGTTTAAAAAATAAAACACATTTTTTTGCTAGCTAATAAAAAGTAAGAACACTTTTTTTTTTTATTCAGATCACACTACTATCCCTGAAGGGAGGTGGTTCTCCTGCTGCTAGGTAATTGCACTGTAGGTTTTCTTGACATTTTTTTCATGACAGTATTATAAATCTAAATATAAGAAATAGCAGGGAAGAAACATTGTACTAAAGGAAGAGGTGTCAGGGAGGCAGTAAAGAAGTGCAGAAGTTCTGTGGGGCTAAAGGCTATATGAGCTAAAATATTAATATTACAGCAGCATCTTCTATAAGCTTCAGGGCTAATAGAAGTAGCAAAAGAGTAGTTGGTGACATACCCAATCAGAACAGCACTACCAGAATAGCACATGCAAAGACACCACAAGTCTTAATAGTGCTGCGACAAACAGTGAGAGGGGATTGACAGTGCCTGAAGTAAGGCTCCCCAGGTTGCTGTCCATGGTGCTGCCACAGGACAAGGGCAACAGACTTCCAGATGCTGGCTGTGCTTCTCCCATGGCATGGGGAGCTGAGGCATGGAGCAGCTTGGCTGGATAGTAGTAGAGACCAGCATTCTAATCCTGGTCTCCGTATCTTTGCCTTCGTTGGAACTTTATTTTTTTACAAGGGGCCATGGAAACAGTATTCCACAGCCCCACAATTTTCTTCTTGCCCTGTGATCCTCTCCCCAGTGAGCTAGAGACCTATTAGTCCAGGGGGTGCAGGGGGCAGAGCCCCTTGAAAAACATAAAATGGCATCATTGTGGCTGGCGTGATTCTTGACTGTGCTGTTTTCAATGGTGCTATTCTGACCTAGTGCAGTTGAAGGCAATGGCATTGCCAATAGTGTGGCCACATTTTCTCTAGAGAACAATGAAAAATAAGGCTCAATTCCCATATGGTCTTTTTTTATTACTTCCACCTTATTTTTTTTTTTTTTAAATTTCATGGCAAAAGTGGTACTTCTTCAGGAGAAGGTGGTAACTGTGTATAAGCTTGCTTTAAGTGTTCATGTGGTATACTGATACACAGTAAATTTTTGTAGGTTACACATCTACAGTGGCACCAGCCAGGAGGCAATGTACTATTGCTGCAGTATACCATAAAATGCTGCAGTATGTTGCAGGGAACAATGTAATTCAATGGCAATGAAACCCTTCTGTCATGCAGTATTTTGTGACGTCATTTACTGCAAGTTATTGCATCACATTTTGGCTGGCTCCACAATATGTCTGGTGCTCCCCAGTCCCAATAGTTTCTTATTAGGGCATATACATTTACAGTCACCAAACAGGTTTACAGTTCTGCTTGTCAGACTGGTGTAGGGAGCTTCCGACTCCAGATCTGAAGTCCAAATGTTTCTCTGCCACATTTGTGGCATCCATGCTGGTTGGGGCTGGGGAAGGCAGTGACAAGAGGTGCAGTACAAAAGGTAGCACAATCTCTGGGTCAGGCACAGTGGTCATGGAGGAGATTGATTGTGCCCCTGTGACTACTGGTGATGGTGCTGAGCCTGAACTTGATGACAGTTTACAATTCCCAAGTGAAAGTGTGAAGCTTGAGCATGAGTCAGTGCCTAAGGAGAAAGATTTGACTGTTGTGCAGTCCGAAATGTCAAAATTGAAAAATGTGTGTCAGACTCATGATGACAAGAGAGAACGAGAGCCTTGTGACAGTGATGATGATGATAGAGCTCAGGAGGAGAAGGTATCGGTAATTTTTGGAATGAGGATTTGGATCCCTTTTGGCAGCCCAAAAAGATAAAGAGAAAGTGTGGTGCTGCTAAAAATGTGACTGTTTCCCACCACTATCTCATCTGAAAACCACTTCTCTCCCAACACTTTACCAGTTATTCCCCTTACTGATGAGCCCATCACACCTCAGTCAACCAGTGCTGAAGTTCTTAAAACAGCCTGAAAAACAGTCATGTCCACCCCTTACCCTTCCCTGTCTCACTCCCTCCACCATGTAAAATGAAGGGTACAAAATCCTTAGTTTAGGATTTTTTATATTCTGGACCGAGCTGATGAAACAGTTGCTATCTGTCAGTTGTGCCAAGTGTGAGTTAATATGGCAGAAAAGGGCTGCCACCTAGGCACAGGTGAGCAACACACACCGAAAGCATCGGAACCTATTACAATGGACTCAACACCAGAAGGAAGACAGTTCTGTAGGTCCCTCTCCCTCATCTTCATCATTTGCCAAGGCATCGTGAAGTGGCAAGGAAAAAGGACAGGCGGAGGGAGGTGTGAGTGAGGAGGACTACTGCAGAGATGGGGAGGAGTCTCTGGGACTGCCTAGTAGTGGTCAAAGCAACAGTGGTCGGTTGAGTAGAACCACCCAGAGACATCAAACCACAGTAGCCCCATTGCAGAAAACTCCCCAAATCACTGCTTTCATTCAAGTCAGCACCCATGAATCCCTAGGAGTCAAATACTACCCCACCAGCCATGCTGCCACAACAAGTCCAGCTGCATTGTTGTCCAGCCCACAGAAAGGTTTAGCCTACTGTATGCTGCATATCATGTTTGTGCATCAATCTGAATACCCACCTGATCATGCTTTTGCACATGAATTAAATGTAGCAACAGCTGAAATGCTGGCAATCTGTTGTCATTCTTTTTTTGTGGAGAATGCTAGATTTCAAGGTTCATGGCCCATCCTGTCCCAAATGGTAGATTACTTCAAGAACATATTTCTCTACATGTGGCATTCCTGAAATGTATGGGATGGTTTCATGCATGGTAATCCATGTCTTGCTGCACACAACATCACCATATGTACATTTTAATATGGATATGTGGGCTAGTGGCTAAACAGATGGTATGTGTGCATTAGAGTACATTAGACACAGGAACCTGGGGTGGTATTTGGCTATGGTCAGGGAAAAAAAGTATGAAGCCCAATTGTAATGATAGCAACAATCTGAGTATTCACCCACATGCAATGCCGGCAATAAAGAGTGTAACTGTATCACACACAAGTCAGAAAATGCTAAAATTGCTCCTACCCAAGACTGATACTTGGCTACACCCTCATTCACTGAAAGTGAGTTTCTTTGTGAATGATAATGCCTCAAATGCAGTGACACGCATAAGTGATGGTGGGTTTCTCAGGGTGCCATGCCTGGCACGCTGTCTTAATATCATTGTGTGGGAGTTTCTAGCATATCTTGATATCAAGTCAAGGTTGACAGTGATCCATGTATCTGCGTCCACTATTCTCGTTCTGCAAAGGTCTTTGACCCTGCTCAGGCACCTGCAGATACAGAAGAAACTGCCTCAGTACTGTATGAAGCTGGAAGTCATCACCAGATGGAACCTGATACTGTACATGATTGAGTGCTTGTACGAGTAGCGCAAAGCCATCTCCAAATACTGTATCTGCTGATACATAGAAGCTATGATTCTTCTGGAGCATCTGTGTCTCTGACAACAGATCAGTGATGACTAATGGATGATCTGATCACAATTCTTATGCCTTTCAAACATACAACAAAGGCGTGAATGGGGACACAGCATCCATCAGTCAGGCCACCCACTTCAATGTGTGCTGAGGCAGGCACTGCTGAATATACAGCAGAAGCTAGAGGCAGGTGGTGATATCATGTGTTGTTCCATAATGGAACACATGCTTCATGTGTTGGATTGCAAAACCCATATATCTGGCATTCTGCAGTCTTTAGATTCTGGGATTGCCATGATGCTGGACTCATGTTATAAATGGGCTTGGCATCAATGATTGAAAGTGAGCATGATCAGGTCCAAAATTTGACTGATCTTCTAACAAGATGGTTACATGTGGCACAGATGCTAAAGTCACAGTTATCTAAGGCACAACATCAAACTCAAGCAGAGACCGGGTGTGGCTATGACCTCACATGGGAAATGTGTTGAGAAAACAGGCAAGGTAAAAAAGAAGATACCAAAAAATCCACTTTGGGATGTTTTGTAACAGGTGGGGTTTGAAAACTTGGAGGGAAAGGAAGAGCAGGGTTTGATGAGGTAGCAGGATTGCAGACAGTGAAATGCATGGTGGATGCATATTTGGCAGACACCAGGCACCTTACAATCATGGAGTAGCAAAGTTAGCGAATCTGTTCAATGGCCCAATGGACTGTGCCAATGCACCATGGAAACTGGGTCTGTAGGCACAGATACACGAAAATGCAGTGGATCACTGGTGGCAATAACCAAAGGTGCACTGACCAGGTGTGCACATGATTACCTGGCACATGCAGGTAGCTACATGGCAGGATGGTCAAGGGGTATTGAAGGGGGCATACCCACACTATTTGCCTTTCACAAAGGCATGTAATGCTGCATACATGGGAGTGTAGACGGGTGCTGGATATGGAAGGGGGAACCCTACCATAACTGCAGTATGTGCTGAGCACACAGAACCCCTTCCTGGGCCAGGCAGCTGTTTACAGCCCCACAACAGAACCCCCATCCCTGTCCCATATGCCAACCCACCCACCCCAACACACAGCCAAGACCTGGCCACAGTAGGTTTAATGAGAACCACCCTCCCACACACACACACATACACACATATGTGCCCCATCCCTATTCAAACTGAACCCCTCACACACATATGTGCCTCATCCTCATTTCTGTGCATAACCCCGTGACACACATCAGAGCCCCCTCCCTGTCTTTGTGCATAATTCCCACCACCACACATCAAAGCTCTGTCCCCATCTTTGTGCATAAACCCCACCATCACACATCAGAATCCCATCCGTTTAGTTTTTGTAAACCCCTTAGACTGGAGCTCCATCATGAAGGACCCACCCATGTATAACAAACCCTTACCCATGATCCCAGCTCCCCAGCCCACTCATTTGTGTACTGTGGCATGCCACCTCTTGTGGCACTGACACCACCACCCCCTGTCCCCCGCACCTGCATGTATGTGCCACGGCTATGGATGGCCAGCAGCACATCTCACTGCACACCTCTTTTGCCACCAGCCATCCAACTGATGCTTGGAGCACACTGACTATTATAGCAGCGTTCTTCCTGCATCAGATGAATGGCTGGCTGGCAGGACATGTGTGGAGGAATGTGACCCTGGACATATATAGCCGCAGCACTAACATGCAGGTACAGGGATGTGGGGTGGTGCTGTCAGTGCTGTTGGGGTTGGGGTGTCACTGTTCACCAATGAGTGTGCTGGGGAACTGGGATCAAGGGTCGGAGGGGTGGTTCGGGTTTGTTGTACATAGATGGTTCCTTCAGGACAGAGCTCCAGTTGGGGGTGTTTACAAAAACTACTGGGACAGGGCTCAGATGTGTTGCAGGGGGTTTACACACACAGATGGAGATGGGGCACATGTGTATATGGAAGGGAGTTCAGCTCAGTTGGGGGATGGGGCACATATGTGCATGTGTGGTACTCACTAAACCGACTGGGGACAGGTCTCGGCTGTGTGTTGGGGGGTAGGGTGGCATACAGGATGGGGTAGCTGCTCTGCTGGTGGGGGGGTTCTGCTGTGTGCTGGGATGTGCCACAGGATGGTTATCGGGCATGGGGGATCACTGGACATCAAGGCATGGCCACACAGGCCCGGGTGCCTGTGTTAGCTATTCATGCTCCCAGACCCACACCTACCTGTACAAGGGATCCACTCTGGGACCCAGGACAGGCAACCTATTGGCTGCCCATCTGGGCCTGCAACTCTGTCCCTATCTGCCCTCTGTTCACCTATGCACTTGGGGCAGGGCCATGGACTGGTGGCCAGTTTTAGTGCATACTGGCATATTCTCACCTGTCCATGGGCGTGGAGCTACGTGGGTGGGGTACGCACCTCTGGCACATATTTTCCACCCATCATGCATAGGCAACTATGACCTCAGCAGCAGTCAAATACCTAAGCTATCTACCCTCAAGTGTCAGTGTTGAACATGTATTCAATTCTGCATGGGCCATTGTGTGGGACAGGCACACAAATCTCACCTAGAAATGTATGCTAACATTTATTGAAATGAAGTTAGGGCACATTCCACACACTACAATTGTGTTGGCATTCCTAATACGTGATGAAGATATACCTGAAGAGCATAAGATTGTTGGATCTGACAAATTGATTTCTATTGAGGTAGATAAAGCATAGATGGAGAAAGAATTCCCACGTTTGGATAACTCCAGTCTGGAAGACTGTGAGGGCTTCTTCTTCGATGAGTATGAAGCATGAAAAGCTATGTATTGTAGGTAGGTAGGTAGGTAGGTAAAATTTTTATTCATACAAAAATGAATATGGATAACATCACTGAGCCAAAGCTCATTTACAGTGCGGTCCATTAGTTCCATACCAGTTACTCTTACATTAAAATACATTAATCACATACATCAAGACTAAACATAAACAAATAACATTTAACAATTACATTTCTAAAATATTATTAATCAATCATACTAATCAACAAAGACAACAGTTACAAAATAAACATAAACACAATATTGATTCTCAACCCCCACAAGATACTACATCAATTCCCCTTCTATATTTGTATGATTAATGTACCACTCTTTTATAAGATTTAGCTGAAGTTCTCTGTTTACTGGTCTCAAATTCCCAGGTAATTTATTCCACAATTCGGGGCCAAAATATACAAAATGTTTTTTTTCCCTGAGCAGTTATTCGTTTTGGTATCACACATTCCAATCTATTTGCAGAACGTAATTCTCTATTTGGAATTTTTAATCCGATGCCCTTTCCAATATAATCAGGGACCTTCCCCATAATACATTTTATCAGGAATGTGATTGTGTTTAGAATTCTCCTTTGAGGCAAGGAGACCCAATTTAGCTCCTTATACATCTCTAATCTATGTGTCCTTTTCGGCACTCCTAATATAAATCTTGCCAGTTTATTGTACATAATATCCAATTCGGACAACTGCCCAGTTGTGGCACTCATGTAGACAATATTTTCATATTCCAATATAGGTAATACCATTACCGTCACTAAGAGTTGTCTAACCTCACGGGACATAAAACTTCTAATTCTATACAGGGATCCTAGGCTTTTCCCTACTTTTTTTAATATATTCTCAATATGAATATCCCATTTAAGATTGCTATCTAAATAAACCCCCAACTATTTATAACTATCTACTTGCTCCAAAATGGTTCCTGAAACAGTCACAATTTGAAGTCGATTTTGTTCAGTTATAGTCCTACTATCCTTATGAAACGACATAACTTGGGACTTTTTTTCATTTAAAACTAACTTAGAGCTCAGCAAAAAGCACTGTACATAATCAAAAGCTTTTTGCAATACTAACTGAATTGGACCCAATGATGGTCCTGCCGTGTAAATAATTATATTGTCAGCATACCAATGATACTGTACCCCTTGTTGTGAAAAATGTAAATCATTCATGTAAAGATTATAGAGAATAGGTCCAAGTATAGATCCCTGTGGTACACCCGAGACGGTTTCCTTCAATTCTGAGGTCCAGTCCTTTATGGTTACTTGCTGATGTCTCAAACCCAAATAATTTTTGAACCAACTGACTGCCATCTCGGATATACCACAGGTTTTCAGTCTGGACAGGAGGATGCCATGGTCCAAGGTGTCAAATGCTTTTGAAAGATCAGTAAAAATAGCTCCCACTGGCATCCTCCTGTCCATACATTCTACAATGTCCCCTGTGACCTTTAACAAGGCCGTAGTGGTTCCATGTTTTGGTCTAAATCCTGATTGAAACTCATTAAGTATATTTCTCCTTTTTAGGAAAACCTGCATTTGACCTGCCACAATTTTTTCCAAAATTTTTGACATAGTTGGTAATAGAGAAATCGGTCTGTAGTTCTCAATTAGCATTCTAGATCCTGATTTATATACTGGGACAACTCTTGCGGTTTTCCAAATTTAGGTATCTCTGCATATGTAAGAGACATATTAAATAGATTTGCCATTGGCTGAGCTATAATAGGGGCTGTAAACTTTAATAATATATTTGGAATACCATCCACACCTTCAGATTTTTTTGTATTAATTTTCAATAACAATTCTCTAACTTCCTTTCTAGTTATTGGAGTAAATATAAACTGCATTTGTTCATTCTGTTGTACGTCTTTTTCATCCAATTGATTCTTCTCGAGGTCTATAATAGGTAATTGATTTGGAATATTTAGTCCAGTTTTTAATACATCTGTTCCCATACTGATGAAAAAATGATTAAATGCATTTATTACTCCACTTCCTAGTTCCATTTTAGCTCCATCAATCAGGAATTGGCAACGATAGTCTACTTTCTGCCCCTTATGTAATTTATTTATAGTACTCACATGTATTGTGTCTGTCCTTTCCTCCTTATCATCTGAACCATTTTCATTATGATTCACATTTTATTTTTTTCTAAGTCATTTGCTTTCACCTGAGTTATGCTGCTGTTCCCTGTTCAATCTGATTACATGCCCCCACCCTCCCTGATGAGATGCCTACAGGCACACTAGAAAATCACTTATTACATAACTGTATACAAAAAATGACTTGGGTCACTTTTGCCTCCAGCTCATGTATCCAGACTGACAAACCTTTACTCTTAATCCAGTGCAAAAGCCATCATCAGCCAGGCAAAACATGTCTCCTCTAGCCAGCAAGAACCCACTTTCTTCTCTTCCTCTTGCCTGCTTGGGCCTCCATATCCAGAAACAAAGCGGGCCACAACCTCCATCATATGCATACAGAATGACAAACCTGAACACCTAATCCAGCATAAATGCCATTGTTAGCCAGGCAGTCCAAGCCTACTCTGGTAAACAAGACACCGCTTCTGACTCCTATGGCCTGCTTGGGTCCTCCACATCCACAAACAGCATGGGCCACCACTATTCCTCCACGTTCATTTAGAGTGACAAACTGGACTGTTAATCCAGCATAAATGCCATTACCAGGCAGACCTGCAGCAAACCAACAATACTTTAAGCCAAACCTTCAGCCATCCAGAACATCAGGGTGGCAAGTCCTCAAGTTCAGCAAGGCCTATCTTCGTCTGCTGTGATAATAAGTGACTTTCACTGTTGTTCACTAGTGCTGGGAGGAAACTGTGAATTCATAATTCATGGAAATTTAATGAAAATTTCTGATATTTCAACTTTGGTGAAATTCAAATCCTGTGAATGTGTTTGCTAAATGTTTGCCTCATTCTGCAAAATGTGCTGTCTGAATTAAAGAATGATACACATGAAATGCAGAATGACAGTTCAGTATAATTCCATTCCATGCTTAAAGTAGCAGGGCAAACTTTTAAAATTTGAAAGATAATTAAAAAAAACATACTTTAAATATTTGATCCTTACCTCCTCGCTATCAAACTACACTAAGGCAAGGAATAAACTGCAATTATTCTGTAAGTTATCTATAGTGTAACTTCTGACCATATTTGCACATGTGTATATTTGTTGTTAACTGAGTACTCCAATTGCACTTGAATTCTCATCACACACACCAATTTTACATATTTTGCTCCACTTAAGCTTGCAGCATTTTGTTTTGTTTTCTCCCCATCATGTCTGGCCCTCCTTCTCGCCGGTCCTCCCAGCCCCATCACCCTGGGTTCTCCCAGGACTTTCCTCACACTATATCTCCCATGGCTTGCCCTCTGTGGCAAGGGGTGGGGAGTTCCCTTGACCCGCCAGACCTGATCCAGATTCGTGAGGCACCTGAGTCACAGGCAAACAGTCATCATGTATGACTGAGGTTGTCCTGCTTTTGTCCCCGGGGAGACATGACATGCACTAATGTCAAGGCATGCATGCTGATGTCTGCCACATCTCCCCACCTCCATAGCTTGGGTTGTGTCTTTCCCTGGCCTCCACCAGGGGTCAGTCAAGCTCTGAGCTCTTGCCTCCACCCTTCCCTGAGAAGGCGAGGACTCCAGTGGATGCTCAATCCTCCTCCACCGGTTGGCCCTCCAGCACCTCGGGCTTGCTTCCAAACCTGGGTCTTTGGCGTTTTGAGTGATAGTGCTACTACTGCACTGGCAGGCCGGCCTCATACACCTGTTTTTAACATAAATACTCATAACTAACACATGAAACACTTTTTTCATTAAAACTTTCATAGCAGGTACATACTGTAACTATTATACCAAATCCTTTGATATAGCACATTTTGAACATAGCTTACTGTAGTTTTTAAGAAAACATTGTCTTGTTTTATTTATTTTTGTTGGTTGCAAAAGTAGAATAATATGATTTTTTTACATTCCAGATGGTTTGAAAATGATAGCAACTGAGGTTAAAGCCAGGTGGAATTTGATATGCTAAGATTTTCCAAAGGATCAGCATCTTTGTAGATTGCTGTTTGCCCCTTGAGGTACAGTATTATGTATCTTGATCATTTCTCAAGTCATGCACTAGGATTCAAAATGGTTATCTGTTGGTAACTGTAAACAACACTTCTGAATGTGTAATGCTCACATTATTAATTGCAATTAGCTCTGTATCATTGGCAGTGCTAAATCTATTGGCTTATCATCATTTTCCTTGACCTATAAAACTTTTACATTATTCCTGAAGCACTTCTGCTGTATATGGTTCAAGAAGTCCTTCAGTGCCTTCCTGTTTCTGAGCTCAGGCATAATGAATGATATTGCCTTTTTTTCAAGACCTTTTTTAAAAGAAACTATTTTATGCAGGAGTTTAAATGTCTTAGTTTTCCTTATCAAGGCTGGTAATGAAGAATCTTATTTAGGATCAGAAATTAAGTTAATTTTCATTGAAAATTAAAACACATTTGACTGGAGCATGTAAGAAATGCACATGGGTTTCTTGCTGTGTTGTAATGAATGCCTTTATTCATGTTCAGTATACCTGTTTAGTAAAGATTATTACCTTTTAGCTAGAATGACAAAGCTGTCCTTCCAAATTTTAGTAATACTCTTAGCTCTACAATTTAATATAAACTAAACATTTATAAGTACTGAGCTCTTATCTCTGAAATCAATTATAATGATTTTGGTACACTACTGTACATCTTCCAGTGTTGTTTCTTTTATTTTTTTATGCATCATCCAACCAGCAATCAATATGTTTCTTAAATTAAACAGTCTTTGTGTCATGTCTAAATAAAATATTAGCTTTAGATTGTGAAACAGATAATACCTACAAGCAAAACACAAGGTCCTAATTAATAATGCATTCAACTCTGTTAAATAAAAAATCCTAGTAAAAGTAACAACCCATTGACAAGGAGTAATTGCAGAGCAAAAAGTAGCCTGGCATTCTGTAGATAGTTAAGCTATTTTTGCCAGATACAGTGTAAGATGGTATTACTTCATAAAGCTTATTTTAAGTGGGCAGTATTCCAAAATGATTAACATGTTCATACAAAAAGTCAAGCAACAGGGAATAGTTATAATGCTTTGACATATTTTATTCAGGCTTCAGCAAGGCTTTTGCCACTGTGGGGCATTAAATGCTTCAGAGCAAATTACACCAGTGTGGTGTACATGAGGGGTATGCAGATGAGAATGTTTCTGTCTTTGGGCAGGATGAAGAGTGCTGTGGTGGATTGGCAGTACACTGAGTTGAAAGGGGTACTAAACAGTATCCCTAAAGGATCTGTGCTTGGATCACTAATGTTCAAGATTTTCATTATCAGTGTTGAAGCTGGAGTCTCCTGCTGGTTGCTTCATGCACTAATAACACTAAACTGGCCAAAGTATTGGACTCCATTCAGAATGAGGATAAACTTCAGTTGGACCTGAACAAGTCAGGTGATTGATCAGATTCACGGAGGCTAAGATTTTATTTTATTTTTTTAAATTCAAGTTTATTAAGTTTTCCAACATACAGGCCATAGCATAATACAGATGTAGCCAAAAGAGGCATAATCTATCCATCAACATAGGCCTGCCCTACTCCCCTCCCCTCCCCCCTGGCTTGGCAGTACATAAAACAAATTGGAGTAACTCAAGTAATAAACACCCAGAAGCTACATGCTCAAGGTGGCATCAAATCATCCCTCACCAGAATATTCTTTGCTCTACTGGGGCTTTAAGGCCTAACCTCTCATCACCTTATCCCGCCCTCAAATGAAGCAAATAAAGGGTATGAAATCCTTCCCAGAGATTCTTATATCTAGACAATGAACCCCCAAAGATTGGCCTTCATTTTTTCTACCCTAAGATTGAAGAGGAGTTCCTTTAACCATTCCTGATATGATATGGCTGTCCCATCCAGCCAATGGCGAAGAACCAGTTTCTTCAAGGTTACGGATCTGAGGGCCATATGATACCTACAGCTCCTGACTGGGATCCAAGGGAACTCCCCCAGAAGACAAACCTCTGGGGTAAATAAATCATCCAGCCCCAGCAAAGGATTAGCTTTATCCTTGATCTGGGTCCATACCTTTTGAATATCTGGGCAATCCCAGAAAATGTGTTTAAGTGATCCTGTTCTCACCTAGATCTATTACATAGATTATAAGGGGACCTTCTCACTTTGTACAATTTAGCTGGGGTCCAATACATATCATTTAAGATCTGGTACTGAGTAAGCCTCAGTCTATCCTACGAGAGATACTCATAGGTACCCTTCCACATACCTTCCCATCTCCCTGCAAGATCAGGATGATGTACGTCCCAGGCTCTGGGAACAACAGTCCTAGATTCCAAAGTAAAACCTCTTAAAACTGTATATATTGCCAATATAGCATGTGACTGGCTACACAAAGTCACCAACAAATCAAAAGTTTCTCTGTAGCCAGGGCCTAACACCCAGTCTAGAGGGAGATGTACCAAGATATGGCGGAGTTGAAAAACCTTGAAAATCCGATTCTGCTTCAGACCCAACTTAAGCATGATCCCTTTTGAATCCATTCATTTACCTTCCAGAAAAAAAACCTTTACCCTGGTCTTACTGAGGCTTGGAAGCCAGCTCAAGGGAATAGTGTGGGGCCCCAGCTTAAGGTTTGGGTTACCCAACACTGGTTGTCTGGGGTCTCTGGTGTGTTTATAATGCAGGAAAGCACACAGCTGAGCATGTACCTTAAGTGAAAGAGCAATTGGGGAGTTGGCCAGGGTGGCTAGAAGAGAAGATGCAGCTACATGCAGCATAGCTTCAGAAGAAAATCTAGCTTTGGAAATCATACTTCTTTCCAGGACCAGCCAGGCCAGAACATAGACACCTTCAGCACTTTCTGCCTGGGGAGTGAGTGATCATAAGTACTTAGCCGCATGACTGGCCCAGAAATATAAACTAAAATGAGGTGACCTCAGCCCCCCCTTCAGTGTTGAGGCTGCCAGCTTACAGTAGGAATGCCTGGGGCATTTTCCAAGCCAGAAAAATGAAGATATGATTGCGTGCACATTCCTGAACCATGCTAGGGGAATCCATAACTTAAGCATGCTAAGGGGGTAGAACAATCTAGGTGAAATATTAATTTTAATTATATTGATTATCCCCCAGAATGGTATTGGAAGTGATTGCCACCTATTTAGGTCCTGCTGAATAGATGCCAGGAGGTGTCCAAATGTAATTTCTTCAAAGGCTTCTCTTGTCTGGCTAACAAAAGCCCCCAGATATTTAAGATGGTGGGGATTCCATTGTACTCCAAGGCGTACTCTGTCATTACTAGTAAGCTTATAATTAAGTGGGAAAACCACCCTTTTATCTAGGCTAACCTTGTAATTAGTCAGACTCCCAAACTCTGAAAGTAAAGAAAATACCTTAGGGAAGGTTTGGTCTGGCTCTACCAGGTACAGCAAAATGTCATCGGCATAAGCCGAGAGTTTGAGTTCTGGCAGGCCCACCTTAATATCCTTGACTTCTTTATGGCTTGCAACCTAGATAGTAATGGTTCAAGGTAAAAATTAAACAGTAAAGGGAAGAGAGGACAGCCCTGCCTAGTACCCATGGAGGCTAAGATCTAATGTGACCAAATCCAATGTACTACACTTGGGAAGGAAAAAGGAGGTAGGACCTACACTGCGTGTGGGTCTCATCATTGTTAAACCGGAAGAAGAAAAGGCCCTTGGAGTCATAATAAACACAAAGTTCAACCAAGGCAAGCAATGTACAGCTGCTGCCAAGAGTGCCAGTAGAATACCAAGATGCATTAAAGTAGGGTGACCACCAGGGCAAGGAAAGTAAACAGACACAGGATACTGTGTGTACAACTGACAAATTCAGGTACAACATAAAAGAGTCTGACTCTGAGACCAAACCAAAATAAGCACCTGCACTTCAGGCAAGACTGCATCCAAATGGTGAAGTTTATTCAATCCATCAGTCAAACAATCAGTGACATACCAAATTGCTGGGTTTCAATGAGCAGACTAATACAGGCACAGCAGCGGTGCTTTGAGGTTCAACTCCTTATTAGGTTGCATGGCCATACTGTTACACTCCCAAATGTATAGTCCCTCTTAATTGAGCAAGTGGCAGAATTCTAGGACATTTCAGTCTGTACATAGAGAATAATGGATAGGCAAGTGTGTGTTATGGATTTTTTTACACACCTAAGGTGTGTGATGACCCATACACCTCAAGAGTAAAGCTGGAGAGGTTTACAGTCACTAAGAATAATCGAGGGTGTGTACAAAAAAAATCCATAACACACACTTGCCTGTCTTTTATTTTTTATAATCACTGGTGTTTTTTGGTATTTGCACGGCTTTGTGCAGGTTGATATGACTTGCCATATCAACTCGCAGGTTGATATGACTTTTTACAAGTCTCAAAAATGGGTTGATATTGGGGGTCACCTGTTATTATATAGCAATTCACAGCATAAAGAGCACTACTATCTGAGTCATTGTCTCATGCAGTTCAGCTAGGTTTGTTTACCATGTTCTCTTGAGTAGTCAGTCAGCAGCAACAAGCAATGCACTATGATATCACCTTATAACTTATGATATAATTACTAATAGCACTGACTACCACTGTACATACAGAAGATTTAAGAAATTAATTGAAAACTGAATATTAAGACATATTCTTGTCAATGTTACCCATCACCAGTTAGCTGTATTTTTTATTATTTCCATAATTGCCTGTCCCGTCCTTCTGTGCATGACATGATAACATGATCTTTGTTTATTCTTTACATTTCACATGTAAGTCATAATTCCCGGAAAGTGTTCCATGACTGGAATGCTACACAACCAGTCACATTAGAGGACTATGACAAAGTTATATGCAACCCTCGGGTAAAGTAAGCACACATATCTTGTTTTCATTGACAATGACCTAAATAGATAAGAAGGTTAAAAATGTGCAGTTGATTGAATTCTGTGTTGAAGGTTGGACGAAGCATCAAATAAGCTGTAGATTTCAAAATGATTAATTAATTAAAAAAGTGTTGCAGAAAGAATAAACTCAAAAACAATAAATAAATTCCCTCTGGGCTGGCCCCAGACTTTAAGGGCTCAATTCTCAAAATGGCTTAGATCGACATAAGCTGCGGCAAACAGCAGCTTGCACCGATGCCCAGTGCACCAGGGACCCTGTGGCTTGAGGCAACTGATGCCATGTGCCAAACAGACATTGCAAAATGAGGGCTTGCCATAAGCCTCAGGGTGGCCAAGTGCCACTCTAGACCCTGGTGGTCTAGCGGTCCCCCCTTCCCAATCCCTGATGTCTCCCTTATGTTAAAAAAAGATTGTTGCCTTCCATGGTGGTCGAGTGGCCATCCCTTCCCGATCCCCGACCTCTCCAGAATGCTAAATAAAAATATTTTATTGTCCCCTGCCTTGGTGGTTGAGTAGTCCTCCCTCCCTTCCCAATCCCCAATGTCTCCATAATGATAAACACAAATATTTATTGTTCCCTTCCCTGGTGGTTGAGTGGCGCCCCACCTCACCAGGTAGTGCCCACCACCCTGACCCCCATTCCAAAACAGAGCCAGTGACCAACACAACCATCTTCTCACCTCCATGGCCAGCCACTGAATGAACCATCACTGAATGCATACTGTAAAGTGTATGTGCTCATTGATCAATCAATGAGTGTGCACACTTTACAGTATGCCCTCATTGATGGTTCAGTCAGCAACTGGCCATGGAAGTAAGAGGAGGGCTGAGCCGATCTCTGGCTCTGTTTCAGGATGTGGGAGAGGGGTGGTGGGCATTACCTGCTGGGGTGGCAGGTGGTGGAGGTCCACTCTACCTCCAGGGCAGGGGACATTAAATATCATTGTATATCATTATGGAGACATTGGGGATTGGGGAAGGAGGGCCACTTGACCACCAGGGAAGGGAACAATATATTTTTTAATGTAAGGGAGACATCGGGGATTGGGAAGGGGGAAAATGGCACATTGCCACAAACAGGCAATTCTCCAAGAGGATATGTTCTAAGTGCCCTTAGACAATCCTGGCTGGTCTAAGGGTACTTAGAATGTCTCCCTCTGGGAGAGTTCTGAGAATCCCACATTAGGGGATGTGGCACCTTGCATCTGCCACATGTCCCCTAGTGCCAGGTTGCAGCTAATTTTTGAGCACATGGGCAACACAAGCCCCTTTTGAGGCAAGCAGCATGTGGTTGACACAGGCTGCTTTCGTCAATAGCTCAGGGCTCATATTGTGATGCAAGGTGCCACTTGTGCCATGTATATTTGATGCAGGCACTTTGTATCAATCTATGCGCTTTGATAATCGAGCCCCCAGTCTCTTAACTGACTGACGAACCTGGGATTCCAAATGTTTTAGTGAGGACATTTTCCTACTCACTATTTTATTATGTTCTAGCCAGTATACATTTCTTATGCATTCCTTATTGAGGCCACAATGCCATTTGGGAATTTTTGGAGTATTTTCTCCAGAACTTGTTGCATTTCCAGGCTTCAAACTGAGCCTACCAACTATAATGAAAAAGAAACATAGTATGGAGTGAGCATGCAGTTTGCTTCATTTTACACCATATCATATTATAATACTGTGAAATTGTAAGTCACATGCAATGGATGAAACTGCGAACTAAGCAGTGCTGAACCTTTCTCACATCTTGATGTCCATTAGAGAAAGAGTGTTGATGTCATCTTTTTTCATATAAAGATTTCATCTGTAAAAGCATTTTGCTGGGCACTTCATTTTATGCACACATTACAATACATTTTCTTTTCATCAGCCTCATACTGGACCCTGGGGTAAAGATATATCAGTTGAAATCTAAAGTTCCTGCATTTTTCCAAACTGTTTTAGTACTCTACGATTTTCTGTGTTCCGGTTGCTGTCAGGCACTACTGGTAGTTCTGGTGCTGGAACACCACTACGACCACCCAGCTGTTGGACAGTGCTAGCACCGCTGGTATTAATACTGTTACTTTTCTCTCTGTCTGCTGTTATCTCTGGACAACCTTTGATCTTTAAGTTTGGTTTAGCTGAAAGCACACTTGAGATATGCAAGCTGTCAGACATCACTTTAATTATGCTTTGAATGCCTGTTTTAAACCAATGAGAATTATTTATGTTTTTCTCTGCATGTTCTACATGGTAATAATATGTCATGTTCTAAATAATTGTCATTAAGCTTCTGAAGAAGGACCTTTTGGTCTGAAAGCTAAAGCAATTTGTTATTTTTGTAAAATCCTTGTTGGTCCAATAAAAGGTATCAAACCATCAATTCTGGATTTATTCTTACTTTTTGTAAGTGACACAAGATCACCATTATCACCATCCTCTTTCTCATCCAGCTCTGCCTCTGCCAACATATCTGTCTCCTGAGAGGAGGGTGAGGCAGCCATTGCTAATTCTGTGACAGAAGCATCAGTACCAAGTGCATCTGTGACTGCATAATCAATGTTGTTCTCAGATGATTGCTTCCCACTCTCATAGCAGGGCCCAGTAAAATACTTAGCTGTTTGTTGTATTGATGCTCTATTAATTTTACTTTTCTTGGTCAATTTTAAAGCTACAAAATATACAATAACAGTCTTTCTTCCTAGATATGATGACATTGATAATGCAGCAGTCAGTTGCCACATTCTGGAAGTTTGTAACAAGATCAAGGGCCAGCACTAGCTGCATCAAGTCTGGTTCCAAATGCTTTTTTGGCTAGAATTACTGACACAACTAATGGATTCTAGGAAGTGGTGATTCTAAGTAGTTTCAGCAGTCAGCAGCACATTAGGCTCTTCTAGTTTCTGACAAAAGACGAGCTTACCATCAGGGCAGGCAGAACAATAGGCAGTAAATCTTCAACCATGGTGCTCCAACACCAACATGTAGAATTTCAGTCTGAAAAACATGAATGAGTCATATGTTAGTGATGTATGTGAAGAATGTATGGAAAACATACATTTTTGTAGTTTGTCTTTCACAGTGCCCATGGAGAGGGCTTTGATGCAGCAATGTTGCTTTGTACCACTGCTCCCCCACTTCTGAATTACAGTCATCTGATATAAAAAAAAGGTGGTCCTGTCCTAGTTGGCAGTTTGACACCCCCCCCACCCAGAAGTGGATGCGTGTTGCAGTTGCATGGGAGACCACTGACAGAGTGTCATTTGCCAGGGTTTTGAATTTAAACATTATTCGAGCAACACCAAGGTGGAGCAAGGCCAGTTGCTGGAATGAGTTTGCGTCTCACATCATAGACTGGGAAAGGCAAAATATCTGAGTGACAATGAAGCACAGTATGGTAACCCAGCATTTATGCCTACCTGGCTGACATTGCTATCAACTGTCAATGTGCTGGCTGGACTGGCTCAGGCTGTCCAACAATATCCATCTCACCATAGCTACTGCCCTGACCAGTCCCTCCCTAGACTCTGCTTTACACCACCATTATCCACCACCACCCTCCCATTCTTACTCAATACCCCCATCCTCCCTCCACAACATGCTCCATCACACACACACCACCACCACCACAAAATACACCAGACACTGTACAGTTCAACCACTTTCCACTTTAATTTTACAGATACACTACTCCAGCCTGCTGAACATTGCCTTATCTTGCAGTGGTGCTTCATTATGTGGCTCTATGTGCTTTGCTGTTCAGGCAGTCCAGGCTCCAGCAAGACCCAACTCATAATTCCCGTGGCTATGTCTCGTCTTTCTAGTTCCCTGGCTAATTTTTTCTTTCTTCTTATAGAAATATAAACAATGATGGCAGAAAAAGATGAGTAGTCCAACCAGTCTCCCCATAAAACCTAACAAATCAGCTATTTATTGCCCACACAGGCTTCTAACCCACACTGTTCACCCACATGTTCTCCATCCTGCTGCTTTCACCTTGAGCAACCACAAAAGATCTTCACTCTGTCCCAACTGTGTTTGAAACCATTGACAGTTTTAGCACCCTCCACATCAGCTGGCAGATTGTTACATGGCTCCACTACCCTTTCTGTAAAATAAAACTTTCTTACTTCCCTCTTGAATATCCCCCTATCACTTTATACATGTGCACTCATGTACTTGATCCACTACTTATGCCAAATAGTTTCTTGCTGTTTACCTTGTTCATTCCTTTCAGGAACTTGAATGTCTCTGTCATATCCTCCCTCTCTTGCCTAGCCTCCAGGGAGTAAATGTTCAGTGCCTTGAGCCAGTCCTTGTAACATCTGCCCTTCTTGTCCTGAATCATTTGGTCACCCTATGTTACATTATCTGCAGCCTGTCCTTTTCTTTCCTTAGGTGAGGACTCCAGAACTGGGCACAGTACTCCACGTGGGGTCTCACCAGTGATCTGTACAGAGGCAGTAATACTTCCTTCCTTCTGCTATCAGTACCCCTTCCTATACAACCCAGCATCCTGTTTGCCTTAATGTAGGCCTTGGTACAATGGATTGATTATTTTAGGCAGTCACTGATGATGACCCCTACGTTTCTTTCCTCAGAGGCCATGCTCAGATTTATCTCCCCCCACCCATCCAGTACTCTGCCCTCAGGTTCTTGTTGCCTGTGTGCATTGCCTTGAACTTTTTGCCATTGAATTTCAACTGCCAAACTCTTGACCACCTCTCTAGCTTTTGCAAGTCTCACTGCATCTCTTTAACACCCTCCTTACTGTCTACTCTGCCACATAGCTTAGTGTCATCTGTAAACAGACACATTTTATCCTTGATTCCTTCTCCCACATTGCTAATTAAGCAATAATGCATGACAGGGTGTGTGTTGTGCTGTGATAACGTCACGCCTGGGGTGATTAGGCACGAGGCCGCAGGCCGAGTGCGACTAATCACCCCAGAAGTGACGTTATCCCAGCACAACACACACCCTGGAGTGCATTATTGCTATTATACAAGGCTCATTTGTGAAAATTAAAATAAAATTAAAATAATATCTTTAAGTTTTTTTGTTATGAATTTTTTGTATGTGGAGGTATACTTTTTAACAAAAAAGTCCAATTTGTATTCTGTGCAGTAGGTGGTGCTATTGCTTGTTAGCTACTTTTTCTTTGCTGTCCCTGCCCATTCTTTGTATAGAATCATGTTTTCTTTTGTGTTGTAGTCTGCCCCCCCCAAGGTCTACTTTTTTTTTTTCGTAAGAAACCGCGTTGTGAAGGAAGCATGAGTTGTGGAGATTTTCGGATTTCTGTGAATGGTAAGTGGTGTTTACTGTTGGAGTAGCTGTTGGGATGGGTGAGGTTTCGGGTCAAGTGTTGTGAGACGGCACTATGAGGAACAGGACCGAAACTGATTCAGTTTTCCGCTTTCGGAACCAGCCACTGTGTGCTGTTTCCTGACAGAACGACTGACCTCGCGCTTTGTTGTGACGCTGTGCCTCCGCGATCAGAAGTGAAGTGGATGCTATGGAGCGGTATGACAAGTTTAAAAAAAAAGAAAATGACGTTTTGTTTAGGGAATGGTCAGTGCTGGGGGAGTGTTATGAGGGGGTATCCTTTAGTTGTGAAGGAGTCGGGACTCAGGAGCTAGTAACACAGGTTGCGAGTGGATGAAGCAAAGAGCAGGTGAGTACCAGAGGAGAGATCTGTTATGTAGGCTCCGTGGAGTAATTTTCATGCTGGTTGATGTGATCGTTTGTTTGCTGGGACTAGAGCCGTGATCTTGTGCTGGGATAACATCAGGGGTCCAGTCCCAGAGTGACCAATGGGAGCTCAGGATTTTTCTTTGCCATTGTATAATGAACATTTTGAAATGAACTGGACCCGGGACTGAACATTGAGCATGCCACTGGTGACCTCCTTCTCTTCTGATTTGACTCCATTAACCACAGTTCCCCTGCTGTCTCCCTTCTAATCAGTTTCTCATCCAACTGTGTCTTTTGCTGTACCCACATCCTCTAGCTTCTTCAGCAACTTTCTGTGAGGCACTTAGTTGAAAGCCTTGCTGAAATCAAAGTAGAGTAAATTCACATAATGGCCTTTATCCATGGGCCTCGTTACACATTCAAAGAATACTATCAGGTTGGTCTGACAAGACCTTCTTGCCATGAACCCATGCTGTTTATTATCTTGAAGTCCATTGCTGTCCAGGTAGTTTACAAGGGCTTCTTTGGCTAGTTTATCCATCAGTTTACCCACAATAGAGGTAAGACTGACAGTTCCATAGGTACTCAGTTGCTCCTTGCCCCCCTTTATGGAGCAGGATTACATCTGCTATCCTTCAGTCTTTTAGAACTACTCCTGTCTGAATTGAACTATTGAATAGCCCCACCGAGAGGATCAGTTAGTTATGTTGCTAATTCTTTGAGCACCCTTGGGTGCATCCCATCTGGCCCTGGGGCCTTATTTATCTTAAGGGTTGCTAGCCCTGTCCAATCCCTTTCACTAGTAAATACTTGCTGCCTCATCTCAGGGATCCCACTTGCAGCTATCTGAATGCCACTTTCTAGCAGAGGCCCTCTGTCTACCATTGAGAATACAGAGCAAACGTACTTACTAAGAAACGTTGCTTTCTGCCCATCTCCCTCAATTACCCTACCTGTCTCTTTTAACCTAACAATTCCTTCTTCTCCCCTTTCTTTCTTTTTTCCCTAATATACCTAAAGAACAGTTTTTCCCCATCCTTGACTCCCTGCACAGTACACAGCTCTGTGTCTGTGTCTGCTTCTCTGACCACACTTTTGGTTTCCCATGTTCTCATTTAATACTCTCCCCAGTCTTCCTCCCCTTGATTTTCCTTGTACCTGGTGAAGGCCTTCTTTTTGGCTCTCACGGCTTCCCTGACCTTTCCAGAGAACCATATTGGTCTCTTGTACCTATTTTAGATTACCGTTCTCATTCATGACTTTGTTGCCTTGAGAATGGCTCAACTGATTGGCCCCATTTTTCCTTCATGTACCTGATGCTGTCCACTCTAACTAACTTATCCCAGACCATCTCCCTCATCTGGTTGAAGTCTGCCCTTCTGAAATCTAGAATGTCAGTATTTGGTGAGGGCTTACTTTTCAAACAGGCTGGGTCAAACCAATAGAGTTGTTATCATTGGACCCTAGTGGTTCCCCTGCTCTCACTACTCCTACCACATCAAAGTTGGTGAGCACTACATTGAGAATGACAGCCTGCCTAGGGGGTTCCTTAACTAGCTGAACCAGCAAGCAGTCCTACATTGCATCCAGTAGAGCTTGACTTCTGGAGCTTCTGGCTGTTGGAACAACCCAATCAGTAGACAGGTTTGGATCTCCCACCACCACCACCACCTCCCCCTTTGCCACTCCACCCCCCTTTTTAGTCTTGCCCCTAGCTTATCTATCTTTCCCCCTGTAGATCACCCCCATTGCTAGTTTCTTGCCTGAGGATACTGTCAGCTGAACCCACAGAGATTCTGCTTCCCCATTACCTCACCTGATATGTCCATCCTGCACTGCCTCTATGCCCTCTCTAACATATAGGGCTATACCTCCTCCTCCTTTACCTTTTCCTCTATCCCATCTGAACATGGTGAAGCTTGGCACTGTCAGGTTCCAATCATTATTATTTGTTGTCTGGGTTTCTGTGATGGCTGTTAGATCCATCTCAGTGTCTTCCAGCATTGCCTGGAGCTTACTAATTTTATTTGCCAGACTCCTGGCATTAAGGCAGACCACTTTCTAGCTTTCTTCTGATTCCATCTTGCTTTTTTTCTGTTTCTTCTGCCTTAGTCTTCCATAGTCTCATGATTTTTTATTTAGTCTTCTTGCTGAATGTAGACTTTGTCAGTCCTCCCTCATTGGCCTTTCCCATAACCTAATTTTAACTTTGACCTTACTGTTACTCACATTGCTGCTACTTGTCCCCTATTCAGGGGGAGCACTAGCTAGGTTCCCTATCTGCTCTCTCTTCTCAGTGATTCCCCTAGCCTCCATCTTCCCCACAGTCAGTTTAACTGTCCAATGTAAATTGCTGCCCCAGAACACTGACCATCTCCCTTGATGAGAATCCTCTCCCTGAAGCCCCCCCAAGCCTCCACAAAGTGGTACCCCTCCTCCTGACACCATCCCTGCAACCACCAACTAAACTCCTCAATCTCTTCCTTCTTTACTCTGTCATACCCATTCCCCTTTTTCCACACAGAGAGGACCTTTTCTTCTTCCTGTATCCTGACTACTGACTATATGATGTCTGCCTGGCCAAGATGTTGGCCTAATCCAGTCCAAACTTCTGAGTCCCATGGCTCCAAACTCATGTAAAACAGCAGTCTCAAACTTTGCTACTGTTATGTGCCATGCAAATCCTTCAGATAATTTATTGTTTCAGTGAGTACTGTATTTCAAATGATCTACAATTGAAATTCTATTCACCTAATCAGACTGTGGTTTTATGTATTTTTGGACTTTAATTTCAAGCTGGCATCTGCAGTCCTGCCAGACTGCATGATCTTGGTAGTTTGCACTCTTTTGATTTGGTTCAAATATTATTCAATGAAATGGTAATATTAATTTTGAGATTTGAATAAAGAGTGGGTTAATTTGCATAATAAATCCCAATATGAGGTTTTGGTGTTCAGGCACAAATGCCTTAGCTACTCAAAAACAGGTATTTTGTGCTTGAAAATGTATGAATGCCAGTTGGATGGACCCATTTGCTCTCAGATGGGGACCCTGTCAAGTTGTTTCTACTGCAAGTGTGTTATATATTCTGGTTTGCATGTAGAATGTAGTGCTTTGCTTCCTGCTGTGGCAGGGGGTATGCTTGTTATATGTCTGTGTTTGTAGATGTTGCATTGTGATTGATTGAATATATCAACTAAAAAACATAGTCATTAATTTATCAGCACAAAACTAACTTTGTGACTTAGTTTCTGAGTTCCTCCAATATACTGCCCACTACAGATATTGCAAATTATAAATTTATTAGTGAATTTCTCAGGAAGTTGGCCACTTTGCACTTCACAGAGTTATTGTAATGTGGGTGCTTCATGGCTGAAAATTCACACCCTGTGGATTTTTTTCCTGCAAAGTGACAACTGCACCAGAAAAAAAAGGAAATATCAGTGTGTGAATTTCTTCTCAAACAGTTTGTACTTTACAGATATTTCTGCCACAAAGTAACCATTTCATGGTGAAAACATTTTCACAGGGTAGAGCAAAGACTATGCGAGGCATAAAGCTCTGCAAATTTCTCTGTGAAGTGCAGCCACTTCACTCACCTTTACAATCCATCAGAGTGCCTCACCTGCATCTCACCCCTGGGGATGGAGGAACCGGTTCTACATGGACTTATGGATTTGTATTTGTTAGCAATCTTGTGAGAAAACTTGTCCAAAGTTGTAAATAATCAAATCAAAATATTTCTTTTATATCCTTTAAATTTTTATTTTCCACTTTCTTAATGAATTCATCTTATAAAATGTGTATTATTAAATGCCATCAAAATATTGTTGTGGTACATTCAGTGCTGACATTTCAGTGTGAACAGTTCCTATATTAAGGCCATGGTGGTCTAAATAACATAGCAAGATAACAAAAATTAGTTTTTAGTACAAGGAATATGATATCAATGATTATATTTAAATTAAATTATATAATATAATGCATTAAATGTCAGATTGAACAATTGTATTTTTATGTTATCTTCCTTACTGAGATTAGTTTGTACCAATTTTTTTGTATTTAGCGTATCTAAATGTTAAAATAAATAACTGGATTAGTACCGGTATACTAAATAAAAGATCACATAAATTAAAATAGTCTCCAGCCTAATTTCTCTGCATTACACTTTATCAGTCAGAATCACTTGTTTTTGACATAGAGAATCCTCATTTAAATTATATTCTCTATCTTTCAAGTGATGTTTTATATTCAAATTAACAGTGAGAATACCCTCCTGCAAACACTACATTTTCAGTAGACAGTTTGTGAATTCCACAATTTCAGAAACTGGCATTATAAAAAGTCTGCTAAAGAATTTTATCAGATGCCCCCTTATCTTTGTCCCCTCCTCTGTAACCTGGCCTTACATAGGCAGGCAGGGTTCCATTCATGGTCATGAGGGTACATATGTGGCACCACCCGCAGGATAGGAACCACTGGGATTGCCTACAGCTCAGGATGCATCTGGAGAGAGTGGAGAGTGAGGGGTTAAAAAGTGCTGAAGCTTGCTGCTCCCCATTTTCTTCCCCTCTTCAGATTTTGACTGTTCACTCCAAACCAAAGATTTGCCACTCCAGCTAGCTTCAATTCAACCAGAACTGAGTATTCAACTGTGAAAGGAAATGTGACCAAATCCATTTATTCCTTTTTTTCTGTTAACTTAAATATGGGAGATCAGAAGGCTGTGTGTTCTATCCCCATATCAGGCACTTGGTTAAATCCCAATACTGACACTGTAGTGCAGCATGAGGTGGGTGCTACCCTCCTGAGGTGCTGTCTTTTGGATAAGACATTAAACCGGGGTCCCATCTGCCTGCTCTGGTGATAGTTCGGGTGGATGTTAAAGATCCCATGGCACTTCTCGAAAAAAGTAGGGGAATTTTTTTATTTAAGAGATATGTCACAACATATGGAAAGCAAAAACATAAATACGCATTAATTCATACATATGTACAATAATTGAGAGGCAATAGTTCATATGGTAACATTAAAAAGGTGAGGGGAAAAGAAAACATTTTTGATAGCGAAGGAAGGGGAAAAACAGCTTAAAAGGTGAGAATAAGAAATACCTCAAATCTTAACTACAGCTATATACAAAAAGAAAAGAAAACCATCCATAAAGAACTAATCTGTTTGTTCATACCGGGTTTCATTTAAACTTTATCAGGAAGGTAAGGCCCCTCCACCATCTTGAAACATTTCCCAAAGTGTGAATATTCATATCTTTCATATATACAGAACACATAGTTTTTTCAACTAGTGTACATACTGTTTCATAAGGCATTATTTTTTTTATATAGAACCCATTGGCATCTAGCTTGCCAAATATAACATTTTAAACAGCAAAAGAGAACCATTAATGTTCCCTGATTGTACCTATTTAGGCTGTGTGGGACAAAGCCTATAATAAAAAAAATCATAATTCATGTCTGAAATCCATGGTAACGTCCATCTTTCTGTCAAATATAGCCATAAATGTCTAACATATGAATATTTTATTTATTTATTTATTTCAGTTTGGGATTAATACCTTTGAATCAAGGACTCATTTTCAAAGGTTCCATGTCAGTGTTGAACAAACTTTACAAAAATACAAGGTTTACAGAGAATAAAAGAGAAAAAAACATTGAAGCATATACACAGGCAGTAATAGTAAAATTTGAACTTATACACATTAAATTAGTAAATATTAACAGATAGAGTGATTGGATAAGTGGGGGTTGGAGGGATCAGCTTAAGGTGACATCATCTGAGGTGGGAGAGAGGTGGAATTTTCAACCAAGTAAGGCCTTCATCAGGTAATTGGGGTAGGGGAGCAGGTTAAGAAAAAAGTGGCATATAGCAGAAAGATGTACGGGGGTAGGTAAATGGAAAACTGGCTGCAAGGTACTATCACATTAGTGCAGGCAGGTGGCATCATCTGAGGTGGGAGAGGTGGAGCTTTCAACATAGTGAGGCCATCATCAGGTAATTGGGGGTAGGGGAGTGGTTTAAGAAAAAAGTGGTATATAGCTGAAAGATATAGAGGGGGTAGGTAAATGGAAAACTGGGGGTGAGGTACTATCACATTAGCGCAGGTAGGTACAATTCATTTTAGAACCAAAGAGAGATGTGAGACATTAGAAGAAAAAGCATGTCATGAATTCCTCAACTGCTTGACAAGCATTATAAGGGCAATTATGCCCTTCCTGAGCCTTGTGCTTATTGTTACCTCTCATGCTGAGTCTTTCATACACTGTGAGCCATAATATTTCCCACATATGATGAGGTATCCTAGGGTTATTAAGTTGGGATAAAACATGTTTTTTCTTATTAACAGGACAATTTTTAAAATCTTGAACCTCTGGATATATCTGGGAGACAATAAAGGTGTAAAGTTGAGGCCCTGATTTACTACAAATCTGAAGGGATGTTAATCCCCATTTATGTAATTTACCTGCTGCAGGTCTGAAGAAACCAGGAATGCTAAGTGGACATGGCATACCTAGACTTTAGCAAGACATTTGACACAGTCCCACACAAAAGATTAATATACAAGTTAGCCAGCCTGGGAGTGGGTCCCAAGATGACAGCCTGGGTAAAGAATTGGCTGGAGAATAGGACACAGAGAGTAATAATAAATGGAGTCCACTCTGAAGAAAGGGGAGTTACTAGTAGGGTACCGCAGGGTTCAGTATTAGGACCGGTCCTCTTCAATGTCTTTATAAGTGACATTGCAGAGGGACTGGAAGGAAAAGTATGTCTCTTTGCAGATGACACAAAGATCTGCAACACAGTTGATCCACAAGGTAGGGTGGAAAGGATGAGAAGGGACTTGGCAAGGTTAGAGGAATGGTCAAATGTATGGCAGCTTAAATTCAATGCTAAGAAGTGCAAGGTAATGCACCTGGGAAACAAAAACCCAGGGGAAGAGTATGCAATAGGGGGTGAGATACTAACAACAAAAAAAAATGGAAAGGGACCTGGGGTAGTCATATCAGATGACCTAAAGGTGGGCAAGCAATGTGAGAGGGCAGCAAAAGGGCTGGGGGATACTGGGATGCATAGGGAGAGGCATCACCAGTAGAAAACAGGAAGTTGTTATCCCTCTCTACAGACAGCTAGTGAGACCCCATCTGGAGTACTGCATGTAGTTCTGGAGACTCAATCTCCGCAAAGATAAAGACAGGTTGGAAGCTGTCCAGAGGAGGGCATCTAAAATGGTGCAGGGTCTGCACCGGAAGACATATGAAGAGAGACTTAAGGAGCTTAATATGTATAGCCTCGAGGAAAGGAGGGAGAGGGGGGACCTGATAGAAACTTTCAAGTACCTCAAGGAATCAACAAAGTCCAAGAGGTAGCATCTTTCAAAAATAGAGGTGTGCAAGAACAAGAGGGCACACTTTGAAGATGAGAGCAGCTCAGAGGTAATGTAAGTATTTTTTCACAGAGAGGGTTGTGGATGCATGGAGCAGCCTTCCGGAGGAACTTGTGAGTCAAAAACAGTGGTGGAATTCAAGCACGCATAGGACAGTCATAAGGCAATTCTAGGGGGTGGGAGTAGGAAGAAGTAGGCTGCTGGTTAACTAGGATCTGCAGCTTATCCATTAGGTACGGAAATGGGCAGACTGAGTGGGCCAAGCGGTCCTTATCTGCCATCAAATTCTATGTTTCTATGTTCTATGTTTCTATGTTTCTATGTATGTTTAGATGTTTCTATGTCTATGTTTCTGGCAGTTATTTTGGGAGGAGATGTTTCCCACTGGGACAAGTACTGTACATACCAAGAGAGTTTAATATTCATTTGGTTCATAAGGGTTCTGGGCCTTGAAATCTACCTTTAATATTTATAGAAATAAATAATGTGTTAAAGAAGGTTACTGGGTCAATCAGCCCCAGGCTGTCCCTTTTCTTTGGAAGGTTCATAAAACATATTTTAACAGGGTTCAACCTATTACTCCATAACATTTCAAAAAAGGAAGCATATAACCAGGATTATAATACCACCAGTGGGGGAAAATCATGGCTACATAGAGTAAACAGGACACAGCAAAGCATTTAAGAACATGGATCCTTTTGACTTTTGACAGTTTCCAGCATTTCTGCCTGGAAACTTTAGTCTGAATGCCTTGTAAGATTAATTCCCAATTTTCTAGAGGCAAATTTTGTGGTCCAAAAGTCACACCTAAGACTTTCAAGGGGGATGTAGTTATTTTAATACCATTCATATTTATATCTGGCTGGGTTACTGGGCAAAGAAAGAGGCCTTTACATTTCCCTAAATTGAGTTGTGAGTTTGATACATTAGAGTAATCACTAATTACCTGAAGTAACGAGGGGATGTGTGCAAGGTTTGACATAAATATTACAATATCATCTGTGCAAGCTTGTACCAGAAGAAGATCACCTGGAGTGGAACCATTGAGCCCTTGCCACTGCGTTGTTTCAGGAATTTTCTTCAATAAAGGATCTAAAGAGAAAATATAAAGTACGGGACTGAGGGGGAACCCTTGTCTTACTCCAGTTGTAATTGTTATTTCTTTACATATGTTTTGCATTATGGTAGGTTTTACCAAAACAGAAGAATAAAGTAATTTTATCCAATCTATGAACTCTGATGGTATACCATATTTTCTCAAAGTGGCCAATAAAAATGGGTGGTGGACTTGGTCAAAAGTCTTACATTGGTCTAAAGAGAGGATACACCCCAGTTTCCTTTGGCTATAATACTACTCAATGAGGTCTCTTATAATCATAAGAGGATATTGTATCTTCCTATCAGGGAGTCCACAGTACTGTTCAGAATGTATTAGTCACCCAGCTGCCTTTTTTAGTCTATTGTTTAGTATTTGGGTAAGAATTTTGTAATCAGAATTTAAGATAGATATGGGTCTCCAATTCTAAATGCAAGATGTATCCCCGGATTTGAACAAAAACACAATCAAGCCACAGGTAAAGTGAGGAGGAATGGCTTTAACCGAAAAAAAGTAAGAGAATACTACTTCTGAACAAGCAGCAAATAACAAGGGAAATGCTTTATATACTTCATATGGTAGACCATCTGGTCATGGAGAGGCTCCTAATTTAAAGGATTTAATTGCTTGTTCAATTTCGGATACCATGATGGGAGATGCAAGTTCTAGTAGTTTGTTAGAAATATCAAGTACATTAAAATCCAACAGATAAGAGTCAATATATTCCTCTGAGGTGATATTATGCATATTATGGGAATGCAAATGTTCTGAAATAATTCTATACATCCCTTCTTCTGAATCTGTCAAAACCTCTTTGCTATCTCTTAGCATATGCATTGACATGTTTTTATTTTGGGTTTTAAAACATGCAAAAGGATCCTCTATTGGGGATTTTTGAGTACCACATTGCATTTCTGTTCTCAAAATTCTGGCCTTGTCAAAGTGAAAGTCTTTCATGTCAGCTTTCATTTTTTTCAATTTGAGAGCTATAATTATGTTTGGAAATGGTTGATAAAGAAAATAAATATTGTAGCTGATTACAGAGTTGTAAGTATTTTAGGGATTTATTTATTTCCTTAGACTTTCAGTAGTTCTGGAACCATATTTTGAGGTCTTGTTCAGTGTCTAATCACCACAATCCTACATCAACATATAGGAATTGCACAGAGGCTCTAGCTTGAAGAAACTGAGATATCCCAATTTGAACTTCTAAGTCCTGCAAAATAAAGATATTCAGTTTCCATCTTTTACGGTGAGCAGTGTTCAAAGGTTGTTGACAGAAGGTAATTTTGAGGAACAAGTGATCAGATAATTCTATGGAGAGTATTTCTAAGTCAGGGATGGATACATTTTTGGAGATAAAAAAGTGGTCTATAGAGGTGATGAATTTCCCTCTTTTATAGGTATACTGGGCCCCCCCCCCCTTTTTTTTCTGCAATCCACCAATTCTGCTATCTGTATAAGATTGCACAGGGCATTGGAATCACAGTAAGATTTTTTCCCTGCTAACCTCAGACCTGACTTGTGCAAATCACATTTAAAATCTTCCCCAAGAATAAAATTTAGCATAGTGGCCAGATATGGTTGTAGAAGATTAAATAAAGCCACTCTTTCAGATTTGGCTTGGGGCCCATAAATGTTTATAAAGCGATATACCATGTGTTTCCATCTACCATCTATAATCACTAGTTATATCCACAAGTTTGTTTATTGAAAAGGAAAAGGAATTGCATAAAAGCCCTAAACCATCAGCTTTATCATTGCCAAATGACCAATAAGAAGGCCCCCATAGCCATCTTGAAGAAAAAAGATGAGCCTAGTCTGAAGTAGACATCCAGGATTCCTGAATGAAGCAAATATCCATATTTTAATCATGTAAGTATTGAAAAACCACGTGTCTTTTTGAATTATTAATCAGGCTACATACATTCAGGGATTCTATGATTAGATTGGCATGACAGATGAGTTACAGGAAGAGGGATCAGGAATTTTGTTTTCTCCTTTTCTTCTTTTTCCCTTTGTAGTCTAGGGTTTCAGGTTTGAATTGAGGATAGTGAAGATTTTCAGGCTCACCCAACTCCATCTCTGACTCCCCCAAACTGTGGCTAAAGCGACGTAGGAGTTTGAAGTTTCAATAGGTAATTCTTTTTGTGCACTTGGGGGAAGGATAGATTTTGTATTCCTTATTATTCTTCTCCTGGGAGTAGAAGAAGGTTTCACATAGTTTGAGGATCATTTGGGCCCTGTAGTCACACATGGGGGTTCTGGTAACATACTGGGGTGAGTAATACAGCCGTAGGGGGTTCTTTTGCTTTAGAGGTCTGTTCAGTAACCTCATCTTCCTGAAACTTTGCATTGTGTGCTTTGTCTTGCAGATGGTAGGAGGGAGATGGTGGGGGTCTGTGTACCAGAATGGTCTGTGGAGGCCACATCCTGAGCCCTTTGAATTAATAACTCAGGCTAATCACAGAGGCCTTATTTTTTGCTGCTCATGGGCACTCAGAAAATATGTGTCCAGTTTCATCACAAAGATCACATTTTGAATGATTGGCACATTGGTGACTGTTATGACCTACCTCCCCACAGTTGTCCCACCAGGGTCTATCACACAAACTTGATAGGTGGGTTTTGCCCCACGTTTGTAGCATGCATGGGGCTGTCCAGCATAAAAACATACTCCCTGTCCCTGCCTAACAAAATGGAATTTAGAATGTGTTCAATACCACTGTCATTTTGTCACAATTTAAGTTTATATTTCCACCCCAGTACAAAACAATTCTGAATCCAGAATAGCTTCTGTAGAACTGAATACTTCGCATTTTTGAGATAACCAATAAGTGATGTCCTACAAATGGACTCCCTCATTCCAAACCATAATTGTTAGATATTTTATCAAATGTTTTATTAGAAGGTTCACCAAGAAGGGTGTCCATAGAGGGGAGAATTTAACCTGGCTGTATCTTTGCCAGAAGGTTTTGAGTGCAGATGAGGAATGACAACTAATATCAAAATTATCCTCTTCTGCTATGTTAATAAATGTGAACACATCCCTAGCAGAGAAATGCAAAGATTCTTTGAGCAGTTTTCTCCCACATAAAACCTATCTGGCATGTCTTCCAAACCTTCCTTATATCTTATCTGTACTACATTACGCCTGGGGGCTGGTTCTTTTTTTAGTTTAGAAAAAAGTCAGATAGCAGCAGTTGTTGGGGTTGGCCTTCCCCTGTATTAGTTGATTCATTCTGATGGACGTTTTTGTCGGTGGGGTGCACCCTTTAAGTTTCTTTGATGTCTGCTGGAGGCAAGGGAGGGGACGTACTGACAGTTCTGGCACCGATACATTTTTTGAATTTTGAGGGTTTAAAAAAATTTCCTAAATCCAGATGAGTAGTCTCTTTTTGTCCCATTAATTTATTAATACAATTGTCTTGAGGTTCATGGTCTTGAGGTACTGGATTCCACACTGGAGAGGATTGAGATAGGAGATCTTTATCCCACTCAGGGTCAAGCAGCCAGATGCCATCTGGGAACTGTTTTGCAGCCTGCTTCTTTTAAAGCTTTCTCGGGTGCCCAATTTGAAAAGGGGTCACAGTTCTGAGGCTGGATTGAAAAGGCCGTCTGGATTGCAAAGGCAGCAGTTTGTAAATTGGGTTTAGCGGGAATGTCATCTGTTGAATCCTTGCTACATGTAATAGCCATAGTTGTAAGTTTCCTCTTAGAGAAGATCAGAGCATCTCTTTTATGTTTATGATCCTCTTTTTTTTGAATTCTTTAAGCCTGGTCCTCTAGCCAAGAATGAAAAGATTTTGGCTCCCATTTGGTTCGCACCATCGGTTTGGTATTTGATCCACCTGTCAGTCTCGTTTTTATGTTGGGATTGTCCAGTAGGAATGTGTCCTCTGAAAGTGAACATAGAGGATGTAGTGGGAGTTTTTATCTTTCTCGGTGAGTTTATCCACTCAGATTCTGAAGATTCAGGTGAGCTCTAGAGGAATCTGTATTGCCCAGATCTCATGGATGATGGCCCTCGCTTTCCCTCCCAGGAATTAAACAAATCATTTCTTCCTGCGACTCATGGCACCCACTACAAGAGGTTTCACTGACAGCCGCTACCTGATTAGAGTAAGAAAATGGATGAGTTACCTGTTGGAAGGCTGTTCCAGCATCGGGAATTGCGTTCAGAGGCTTTGATACTCCTGCATCACAGGAGCCTTCCAGAGAATTGAGTGCTGCCATGCCCATTGACAGGTGCTGATTTTGACTGTATTTTAAGTAAGTCCATACAAATCTGGTGCCTTCTGCGCTTAGTATTTTGCTCCTCTTCTTTGAGTTTCTGCATTTTTAGTTCTGATAAATCCATTTTATTTTTTTCTGCGTTTACCTCTACATCCATTAAGTCAGGGTTCACAGCTCTTAAATCTTCAGTTGAAACATATATGTCAGCACCATCTTCCTCATTTGTCATAGTTGTCTTAATCCCAACAATGCTGTAGCCTCTTGCAATAAGAGAACAGAGGAAGAAGACCGCTCCTCTGTCTCTGCAGCATTCATCAGCTACAGTGCTCCTTCAGAGTGGCCATTTTGGAAAATGGCCAACAATTCCCCTACTGGTGAGTGAGGGAATTCCTCTGGTGCCCTGGTCAGATGTCCCCCCATTCACAAAAAAAAAATACCACCAACAGCTTAATCTGGTTCAAGGTCGGTTGGCATCCATCTGTATCTCCCTCCCCTGGGTTGTGCCTGAAAATAGACTGAATTTGTCTAGTGCACTTACCTGGTCAACCAAAACTAAATAAATACAATAGAAATTATTCTGTTATAAGTTCTGTTTTGGATGGACACCCAAAATAGCTTCCAGGTCACATGTGAAGGCACCTCTCAGGAAAACATACTGCCCAGGTGCTAAGTACTAAGTTTCCCATTAGCTCATCTAGTTTCAGACCTTGGTAGATGAAAGTTTTAACCCCCCAAAATATCCTGAAAAATGAGGTTTTAAAAACTGGGAACAGGATATCATAGGTGTGATAGACCATTGTAGTTTGGTTTTCTGAAAAGTTAACTGTAAGAGGCATTTTTTGTTAAATGTTGGTAACAAGCCTTTTTAAGATAATAAGGGTGTGCTGAGTCCAAATATGGTTGTTGCCAAGCTCTATGTTGTGCATTTAGTTCTATGCAAAGAGAACAATGTAACACATGGAAATCACTGAAGTGTAAATCTTAATTTAATTTTTATTTAGGATTAACATACGTCAATTGGATATTAATGAGCTGCAGGATGTAATAAAATTGACCAAATAATATGCACAATCTTTTTATATCAAATACAATCTGAGTTAACCACACTTTCCCCATGTTTAATTTTTTATATTTTCTGGTTTTAAGAAGTTGAGAGAGATGGTGCCTGTAATACTAAGTTAAACATTTATTCCAGAACATTTTTAAGAAGCAGAACAAGTCAAACAAGTCAAACCTTTTTTTAAAACATGTTTAGGTAAAAACACACCTCAGCTTATGTATTTTAAAACTATTTCAATGAATATTTAGCAATTTAAAACTATTAGAACGTTGTAATTTGTAACACTAGTGAGATGCTATGAGACTGCCTCATCAGTTCATATACCAAGAGTGCACTGTTTGCTATCATTGATCAGTCTGGTATCAGTTTTCTGGTGTCTGGTTAGGGTCAATAAACCACTGCTGGCAGATCCCTGCAAACTCATTAATTCACACTTGTGAATTATGGAGTTCCATAAACCACAGTTTCAAAATAGCCAGGAGTGCTCCTGAGTCAGAAACTATCCTTGCACTGGCTGTTCATTTGCGGTCCCTCAGGAACCACCAGTGCAAGTGACAGGCTCCTCAGCAAATAAAGGAAATGAAAGCCAGGCAGATTTTTTCTATTAAAACTCTTACAATGGCTTTCTTCTAACCCTGGGCACTTTCAAATAAACAAACCACCAAAATAATCCCTCAAGCATTCCATCCCTATTAGACGCCTGCCCCTCACACTCATTCATAATTCAGGACTGTGTAGTACAATATGGTCTGCACACCCATTGGCCCACACAGTGGACCAATAGGTGTACAGCCTTACTATACGCTGTCAGTCGGTGGGTGGCTGGGCAGCTTGAGGGTGGGGACCTGCCGCCCGCCGCTAACTCGGGAGGTGCAGGGTGGCAGGGGATTCAGTGAGTGGGAGGGGGGTACCACTGGACTACCAGGGTGTTTGACATATACCTGCGAGCAGGCAAAGAGGATCGGTCCACTGGACCACCAGGGAGTTTGACATATGCCCATGATTGGGTGAAGGGGATCAGTCCACTGGACCACCAGGGCTTATTACAGTACATGCCCATGATCGGGCCAGGGATAGTGGTCCATTGGAGCACCAGGGATTATTTCAACACATGCCCATGATCGGGCAAGGGATAGTGGTCCACTGGACCACCAGGGAGTTCCTTTACTGATGCCTGCGATCAGGAGATGGGGTGGGGGGGCATAATGCTCCCTGGGCAGGGAGTATGGGGTCAGTGTTTTGGGAGGTTGGGTGGCCACCCACAACAGGCAGCTGCTGTGTTGCACCCAGCAATATGGCAGTCCACCTGTGGGTGTCCCTGACTTGTTCTCTGTTTGTATGGGCACAACATTGCACCCCCCCCCGAGCAAGGTGGGGTTGTGCCTGCATATGCGCTGCATATCCCTGGCTGAATATCGGGATGTGCGCGTAAGCATGGGCACCCTTGCACTCTGCGCCGCATACACATAGGGACCTGCGCATCGGGGTTGCACAGCACAACCCGCCATTTGAATATCATGCTGGGACGCATTGAGGGTTGTGCATGGCACAACCCTGTTGTGCCATGGGCAACACCTTTGAATATCCCACCCTGAGTAAACATTTTAATGTATAGAAGTTAAGCACATATGTCAATGTTGTACTGTTTCAAGAAACTCTGGTATACAGTGGCAGATTGAATCAACATCTAATTAGGTCACTTATTATGACACATGTACCTGTTTGATAATACAGTAATGTCCTTAAGCACTAATGTCAGGTACATTGACACAACCTTGCTCCGGTTCTCTACATTTGCATACTCTTTTACAGACAAGTCGTGCTGTCCTGCACATGCATCACTGATTTCTGCACTCTGTTGTGCAGCCACAGAATATTGCCTCCATGCATTCTGCTGGTATTGGTGGCAATGACATGAGCCTTGACAGCACACCTCTGTCCACCTGTTTCCACGCCATTGTATTTGGAGAAAGAAGTATTGGATTTGGGCAGTGGGCCGGTTTACAAACTACTGCCTGATACTGAGCTCTCTATATGTTGAAGAAAAGAGCATCACTTGTTGGGGTAGAACTTCAGATAACCCCAAGCATGTTAACAAAATGGCACATGTTTTATCAGTGCTGTGTACCTCTGGCAAACCATACATCTTACAAATAAACTGTTTTGCACCTTTCACCTTCTCTGAGTCCAGGTCACATTGTCCAAGATGCGTTAGAAGCTTATGATGTCACCGAAATGCTTTCCAAACAGTCTTCTTGCTATGTCCAGCAATAAAAGAGATAGCATCACAACCAGTCAGGGCATGCTATGGGAGCAGAGTTTCCAGAACAGTAGGTCCATATTTTAGTTTATCACAAATGGCATGAATAGCAAAGTAGTTTGATTCCTTTGATATGCCAGCTTTCATCCAAAGCTGCCTGCAAGGCATTTTGCTATAGCAAGCCAGAAAAATAATAAGCACATCTGTGTCCTTGGCTGCAACAACCACACTGTTGGTATCACTGTGGACACAGTATAAAATCATTCTTATTTCTGCTTCTTCCTGATAAGCACACAATTGATTGGTGTCAAATGTTGTTGTTTAACAGCATACATCAGCCTCATCCTGAAAGCCAAAAGCCAGAATGATGAATTTGTCATGTGGTACTTGTATCACTAGTTGCTCAGATAAAAATATTGCAAGGTCCTCCTTATTTCTGGAAGTGCAATGCAATTTATCCAGTTAATTGGAAGAGGCACATATCTGCCTTCCACAACTCTTTGGATGGGTCTTCTACCTCTTGAGCTTTTTTGCCTTACACCACCCTTAATAGATTCCTTATAGTACTGGCCAAACACAATGTCTATTCTGTGGAAGTCTGCTCCAGTCCTAAGTATGTTTTTACAAATGTGTCTGCAAGGTCTTAAATGTTTTGGCTCTGGACGGCTTTCCTATGGCTTGTACAGTACCAAAGCCTGTGCATTTATCACAAAACAGCTTTTGTCACTAGGGGTAACTGTTGATAGGTAGTGGACATCAGCTGTCAGTGCATGACCCTGTAATGTTTTTGTGCCTGTTCTTTGGCTGCCATTTGTCTGTACTAATGCCAAAGGGACAGGCAATAACTCATGTTTCAAAATCTGTTGCAAATTCATAGCCCAGCTGGTTTCATAGGCTGTGCTTAGTCATTGAAAAATATTTATGTCTGCCATCATGGTTGAGGCCTTTCCTTTGACTTTTTTCTCCACCTCATGTAGCATGGAAAAAAGTTGGAGCATTACTTTTTGTCAGTGAATCATGAATGTGTTCATGTCCAGGCTCCCCCTCTTGTGTTATAAGCCATTTCTCCATAAAGCTGACCAATTGTAGTTATCCTAGACTCTTTGCTTGCAACAGTTCATCTTGTATGGCTTCAGTAGCCAGATCTTTTGTTGTAATATTTTGCAATGAAGTGGGGGGGTTCCTCCCCAGAAAAAAACTTTAACCTTTAAAGTGTTCATAAGAGTGCTTCCTCATCTTCATTGTCACATTGCTTCCTTGCTTTTTTTGACTCCGTGTGAATAAGTTGGTCATCCAAGCCAACGTGGAATGTGGCTGTGGTGTCAGCTGTGATATGGGCTTTCAGGTTGTAAGATAAGGCCCATCTGCTGAGGGCTCTATGAGTCTTGGTGATGTCTACAATTCTAACGCCTTTCTTTCCAGTACCATAAAGCCACTCTTGGCTCTATTTTGGCTCTGGATGTTTTTTCTATGGCTTGTACCAAAGCCTGTGCATCAACCACAAGACAGCTTTTCCCAACAAGGGTAAATGTTGGTGGGTGGTGGACATCAGCTGTCAGTGTATCACTCTGTATTGCTTTTGTGCCTGTTCTTTGGCTGCCATTTGTCTGTGCTAATGCCAAAGGGACAGGCAATAATGTATGTTTCAAAATCGGTTGCAAATTCACAGCCCTGCTGGTTTCATAGGCTGTGATTAGTCATTTTAAAGAATATTTCTGTCATCCTTCATGGTTGAGACCTTTCCTTTCACTTTTTTTACCTCCTCATGTAGCATGGAAAAAAAGTTGGAGCATTATTTTTTGGCAGTGAATCATGAATGTGTACTTGTCCAGGCTCCCCCTCTTGTGTTATAAGCCATTTCTCCATAAAGTTGACCAACTGTACTTATCCTAGGTTCTTTGCTTGCAAGATTTCATCTTGTATTATTTCAGTAGCCAGATCTTTGCTGCAGTATTTTGCAATGAAGTGAGGGGTTCCTCCCCCAGATAAAACCTTTAACATTTGAAGGGTTCATTAGAGTGCATTCTCATCTTCATTATCACATTGTTTCCTTGCCTTTCTTGACTCAGTGTGAATAAGCTGGTCATCCAAGCCAACACGGAACGTGGCTGTGGTGTCTGCTGAGATATGGGATTTCAGGTTGTAAGACAAGGGCAATCTGCTGAGGTCTGTATGAGTCTTGGTGATGCCTACAATTCTACCTCATTTCTTTCCAATGATATTAAGCCACTCTTGGCTCTGAACAGGGTCCACTTGGTTGAACTTCTGACATGATCTTTTGACAAAGAAGTTCTCTTGTTTGAACTCCTTGAGCACTTCAGCCAGTAGTTGATGCATTTCTGTGATATAGATGGAACTCCACCTCTGCATATCTCATGAAGAATGGCAGCATACATTTCAAGGTGAAGAGATGCAGCTCCCAATTTCCTTTACTCTGGGCATGATTGAACATTAGCAGTAGTGCCACCATTTCGAAGTACTGCCTCCATAACCAGAAGTTCACACTATCTTCACCTTTGCTGATCACGAATATGGAGTTAAGATTCTAAAATCTTTGTGAAGTAAGAACTGAGATAATCTCACCATAAGAATGTGACTGATCAGCTTTGATGATATCCTCTTTGAGCTCTTGATTATGCAGTGCTATAAAATCCAAGAGCTGTGGAAGAAGCAGGAATCACAGTGCTTGAAATATCTGTTTTTGGGCCCACTTTGCCCTGATATATGACTTGCTATTCATAGCTTGTTCTGTTGAGTTTAGTCCAAGAACTCTACATTTGATACAGGCCTCTACTAGCCCTCAAACCTGTGTGTGCTGGCCTGTAACATTTTGAAAGTTCATTGAGATTTGGAGGCCTCCTAATCATGGAATGAGTCACTGTCTGTACCATGGTTTGGCCCATTTTAGTTCCATCAGTTTACAGTACAAGGCTTCTTCAACAGTTAGAACCACATACTGCTGCCCAAGCACTGATGACACATGTTCGCATCTCTGTACAACAGCAATGAGGGTATCCAGCTCATGGACAGAGACTTGAATGAGTAACATGTAACCAGTTGTAGGTATTTCTAGTTCTGTTGTCATGTGCAATTGTTTGAAATGTGTCAGTCCACATCTTGTGTTCTCATTTTGACATTTAATGATGAAGGCCATATCAAAAGCTCTTGCCTACACTGCAGCTTTGCAGTTTTCTTCAGATTCAGAGTATCACTCTTTGCAAAAACAGTCCTTGAATACTGGTTTAGCTGTACCATCTCTTACATTGGCTGGTATAATTGTATTGATTGTATCATGAACATTGAGTGTGCTTTTGTTTGATGGCTTTCGATCATTCAGCATCAGATCAGGGGCTGGTTCTCTTTGCCAAGCAGTGACGTGGGTTGCATGGAATGTGTGTCTGCCATTCATAGAAGCATCATTTATGTCAATATTACCAGCTATATAGTGAACAAACTTCACTGGAACCAGGATGGGAGGAACAACATCATTCTCAGCATTCATAGTTCATAGGGTTTTTTGTGCCAAGGCTGTGTTCACCATTAGGATTCCTTCATAACTAATTCGGTGGCCATCCTTATGGAAAAGCATAACAAGTTGTTTTGACCTTGTTGCCTGATGGAGGGTGCACCCAAGATCAATATGCTATGGTGTCCATTTCTTTCCATCATTCACTCCATATACAATGTTTTGTGCTACACTAATCACCTTGAATTCCACTGTTTCTCATTTTTCAAGGTTCTCCTCATCAGCATTGCCCTCAAGAAGAGATTGGCCTTCATACGGCAGGTGGAGAAACATGTACAGTCTATCTGGAATGCAAGCAGCTGCATCATACCCACTGACACTGAAACATTTTTGGCCAGGGTGTGAGAAAGTATCTCCCTGAATTTCAGCGTAACATGTACCAGTGACAGAAATATGTCTTCTTGGGGATGGGAAATGGAAATGGCTATCTCATCATCTTCACAAGAATCCACTATTTGTGACATGGGTAATATATTTATACTTGGCTGGAACTAAGAGTGTTTGTGTCTCAGCAGGAGATCGATCAGGCAATGAAATGAACTGAAATAAATCTCCAAAATGAGCTTGAAGTTTTTCCTCAAATGATGATCTACGACTGATGTAGGAGTGTGGAATTTCAATGGCAGTTTCCTTTGCAGGATTGCAGTAATGATGCCAAACCTCAGATAGCTTCAAAACATGGCCTTGACTGGCTACAAGCTGAAGCTAATTTTGAAGCCAGAGCATTGCTGTGTCAGTAATTTTGGTTCCCTCACTTGTTTGCATCACATACCTCATAAAAAGGATGTAACAAGGCAAGTGGTACTTGTCTTCGGCAGTTATGAGGTTATTTACTCCAGTTAAATGAATACCCATTTTGTGGTCAAATACAGCTGCCTTTATTATCTGTTCACTCATCTTGAATGTAGTTACAGAGATGAGTCTCTGTTTAAAGCACACTTCTTGACAAAATATGCAGCAGCTCCAGTCCATAGGTTTCACAAAACTGGACTCTCTTGTATTATGGATATATTATGGACATTGGTGTCTTTATTGGGATCACTACCATTTGCCACACGTGATACATCAGTTGCAGATGCTCTTTCTTCACACACACATCTTCTTTGCTTAATTGTTGGCAAATAATGTGGAGACTGTAGAAAACTTGTGGGAATCTCTTGAGACTTACTACTGGTTTCATGGTTTACCCACAACTGTAACCAATACAAATGTCATAAACCACCACCTCATCTAACTACTGTTGCTCTCTCTAGGTGTAAAACATACCATCACCATCACTTCTATGTTAATTCTACTCTAACTACAAAGCATTATGTTCTATAAAACAAATACTAAGCATGCAAGAAAATGAGAAAATGATTTCACATATTACAGGAAAAATAACTTCTGTTTTATGATTAACTTATTTCTAATATTACAATATAAGGATATATGTTATACAAAAGTTGCATATTAGGATGCAACAGGTGTTAAAACCATGATGTGTTTCTCATTTTTTTTAAACTTTATTTTTACTCTTTTTTCAATGAGAATGACACCATATACAAGATTATACACAAAAAATAAAAAGAAATGACAGTACAATATAAATAGACATACTTACACAATGAAACCATTTCAAAACGAATCATGGTCCAGGTCGGCACAGGGGAAAGAGGGGAAAGGAGAGGGGGTGGGGAAGGAAAAGATGGCAAGAGGGGGCACAAAGGATATCAATACACAACATCTTTGAGATTAGCATACACACTTTCTGTTAGGTACCTGTTATGGTCCCTTTCCCTATGGCACAAAGTCTGGTCTTACCAAGGCCATAAATAGTACCCATCTACTCCATACTCACTCACATTGTGATTGCCTCTTATTAATTGTTGCTGTAAGGGCTTCTACTCTATAGACCAAGATCATAATCTCATGCCACTGAGAGAGGTCCAGGCTTTGTCTGGAAAGACAGTTTTTAGTAATTGAATTCTGGGCTGCCAAAAGAGCAATCTTCAGAAGTTTCTCTGAATGGGGATCCCTATATCCCTTTGGCACGTCAAATAGAAAGTATAAGGTAGGACTCAATACCAGATCAGGACCAAAAACAGTGCATAAAACCTGTTGTAGTTCTCCATGAAATATGGTCAAAGCTGGGCATTCCCACATTGTATGATTTAAGGCTGCCAGAGAGTATCTACAACCCCTCCAGCATGCTGGGTCCCTGTATACCTGATGTTTGGCTTGTATTGCTGGGGACCTAAAAAAATCAGATCAACATTTTCCAGGAAAATTCTCTCCAGTCTATCATTGACAGACCTCTATATATCTTCATTTGTGCCCTATACCAGGTTTCATCTTCTATTTGAATTCCCAGATCTTGGGTCCAGGTCCCTCTAACCAAGTTGGTGGTGTCCCTCTTCCAGGCTAACAGGACTCTGTATATATGGGATATAATGTTGGTCAAAGGAGCTCTACACTCCACCACAGCTTTACCTAGGGCAAGTATCTGTGGGGTGGGGCAGGGGACATCCTCCTCCACCTTGGGTTGGAGATTTTTAATATAGTCCCTAATTTGAAAATAGCAAAACCTGTCCTTCCAGGTAAGCCTATATTTGTTTATTAAGTCTTGAAGAGACAGGATCCCCACCTCCTATATAAAATGCCAGATCATATGTAAATTTTTCTTCTCCCATATCTTGAATCCCACATCCCACTGTGCTGGGCTGAACCCCTCCAGGTATGGGACAGAGAATAAGAGATGTCTCCATCTCCCTAGGATCCTATCCCCTAGAACTCCATACCAGATATCCAAAATGAGGTCTGTATATGGGTTGGAGTCTCTTGCGGGCACCAGTTTTCTTTTCTCCACTAACAAGGCCATGTGTAAATTGATGAGGTCTCCCCCTCTCCAATTCCATGGACTTCCATTTGGCTATGTAACTCTTATTGGACCAATACAGAACTGTCCTGAGTTGTGCCGCCTTATGATACAATTTAAAATTTGGAAGAGACAGTCCCCCCTCCCCCCCCTTGAAATCTGAAGGAGGGACAAGCGAACTCTCAGATTTTGTGAACCCCAGATGAATCGAGAGATCTTCCTATTTAAGGTACTGTAAAAGGAGTCCAGAACATGTATAGGTAATGTCTGTGCTAAATATATGAACCTGGGTAACACAACCATCTTCACTGCCTGTACCCTCTGCATCAATGGAATAGGGATTGTTGCCCACCTCTCCAGTTCCATACTAATGTTTTCTAAAACTGGGGTATAATTAAGAGTGAACATGTGCTCATGCTTGAGCTCTAGTTACACCCAAGGTATTTCAAATGCCTCAAATTCCATTTAAAGGGAAATTGTTGTTGGATATGTTCTGAGGGGACATAATGTATCTGTAGGACTTCTGTTTTTGCTGTATTTATTTTATAGACTGCAATTTGACTGAATTTGTCCAGGCAGTTCCACAACTGGGGGAGAGCCTGTTCTGCTTCGCCCAGGTATATTAATACATCGTCTGCATACAATGCCAGTTTCTGCATTTCTCCTCCAAGTTCCACCCCCTGCACCCCCTCCTTCCCCCTCAATGCCCAAGCCAAAGGCTCCAGATACAAGGCAAAAAAGAGAGGGGAAAGAGGGCACCCCTGTCTGATGCCCCTTTGAAGGAGGATTGAGTCAGATACCCTACCATTAATTTTAATAAAGGCTTTAGGCCTGGTGTAGATATTATTAATTCTTATTATTATTAATTTGATGTTAGGGTTACCAACCCTACCACCTCACTCCCACCACCCCACCATCAACACACCAACAGGCATTGGGGTGTGCCTTGTAGTCATTGGGCCTAACTCTCACCCCATTCTCCTATACTGTACCATCTCAACTTTGTTTACACATGGAATGGGGTGAGAGTTAGGGCTGATGACTAAGACACACCCAATGCCTGTTGGTGTGTGGAGGGTGGGGGTTGGGTGGTAGGGTTGATAACTCAAACATCGAATTTCCTAGCTTTTACGATTTAATAAAAACTGATGCATTAACTTAGTTTTTTGCAATGAATATGTATATGTGTGTGTGTGTGTGTGTGTATATATATATATATATATATATATATATATATATATATATATAGACATGGGCTCACCCTATATTTAGGGTTAAGTGGGCACTTCAATGTTAAACTCAAAATTTAGCAGTTTAATAACTTTGCAACCATTGAATGGATTAACATAACATTTAGTATGTACCTTCCTGTCGTGTAGATCTCTTGATCTGGCAATTTCCATTCCTTGCAGATGTGCAGTCTCGGAGTTACAGTGAGGTGAATAAACATGTTTTTAACCCTTGACCTTGCTGATATTTTTTCTTTGAACTTGCCTACAGCCCAGAGGGTCTGTTTGTTTGATTTGAAATTTTCAGGACAGAAGGAGACTACCCCACACATGTGTCTTTTGCTAGTCTGGTGAAAAAACAATAAGCAATTTTTAAGTTATTGCATTTAAAAATTTGGAAAAATTGTTTCTGAGCATGCTCAGTATGCACTTAAATATAGCTGTATGATATGAAAGAGTAATCCTGCATTGTATGAGAAAATTCCTGTTTCATGTGGGCCAATCTTGTTTCCAGTTTGCCTGAAATTCAGATCTGAAAACCTTCCAAAATGATATTCTGGGAAGGAACCAACACATGTAGGTTGCTTATTGTGACACCCTAGGTGCATTCTGCACTTTTCTGTTCAGAAAATGCCCTTAAAATGTATGTTATTTAAGCAATAAGGCATGACAGGGTGTGTGTTCTTGTGTAATAATGTCACTCCTGGGGTGGGTCGCAGCACGAGGCGAAGCCGAGTGCTTCCGCCACCCCAGGAGTGATGTAATTACACAATAACACACTCCCTCGAGTGCCTTATTGCTATTATACAATGGCTCATTTTAAAATAATATTAAAAGTTAAAAAGAAAACATTTTTTTTTAGCATTTGTATTTTTTTTTGTATGATAGGCATATTTCGAAAATGAAAGAAAAAAGTAGTCCAGCAGGTGGTGCTGCTGCTAATACAGTGTAGTTTTTTGTGTATGCACCCCCCCAATGTAATGTTTGCTGAAGTATATCATTTGATGCCTGTGCTCCCACTTCTTGTCTTGGGAGCATTTGACAATGTTTTTTTTTAATTTGGTTTTCTTAGCCCTGTGAGAAAACGGGGATCGTAAAAAAAACAAAAAAAACAGTGAAGGCGAGCAGTAACTTCTGGTTTCCCGCTCCACTCTATAACGGGACATCAGTTGGAACCTGTAAGTTACAGGTCTTTTTTTCCTTTTAATTTGGGTGAACTGCTATTTACGAAGACTGAAAGTTTGTGGGTTTGCTGAGAAGCTGGCGAGTGTCTGTTTACATTTTATTGAAACGGCTGAGCGCATGCGGGGTCACAGTCTGAGGCAGCTCCGTGAAGTAAAAGCAGGAGAGCTGCCGTTTTTCTTTTTCGATTATGATTTTTATTAAGTGCCTCAAGGAGTGAGACAGGCAGGGAACGTGGGTTTGTATGTGGATGGGGGGGTTGAATCGGGCTAGGTTGTGGCGTCTTGGTAAGTGGTGTGGTCACTGATCTAGTTGTTTAGTGGGAGAGGTGATGAGGTCATCAGCATGCCAGACCTAGATACAGTGATGTTATTGCTCAATATCATCACTGTCTCTAGCTGGTCTTAGCCAATGAGAGCAAAGGAAATTTTCATGCCACTGTATAATTATTTAAATTCTTTGTTCATATTGGTGTCATATGTTGTAGGATCTTATTTCATATGATGAGATATGAACTAGGATCCTACTTTGTGAGTCATATTACATAGGATCTTAATTCCTATCTCATCATACAAACTAAGATCCTACTTCATATGATTGCGATATAAACAAAGAATTTAAATATGGATATCTCAGCCATTTTTTTGTATTTTCTTACCAGATTTTCAACATAGGCATTTTGGGACCCCACCTCATGAACACTGTCACTGTCATTTTGTTACTCAGTCCCCAAAAGGTGATTTTGCGGTTGTTACCCTGAATCACCATTGGGACCAATTAATGAAATGGCAGTCCCAGTGTTCATTAGTGGAGGTCCCAGAAAGCCCATGTTTAAAATGTGGTGCAAAAAATATCCAAAAAATGGCCATGTTACAAGTGTGCATTGCACAGTTTCTATGCACACATGTAAGTTCTCCAATTTTTAATATTTTCTTTCTAGATTTTCAACATTGCCATTTTTCACACCTCCTCATGAACAGTACAGCTGTCATTTCTCATATCCTGCACAAAATGTGTTTTCACACCTCTGGTGCAGAAAACACATTGTGCTGTACAAAATCAACTTTTGGGATGGATTAACAAAATTACAGTGCCAGTGTTCATGAGGGGATTTTCCAAAACGTCCATGTTGAAAATTTGGTTAACAAATTCCCAAAAATGGCCATGTTACAAGCGTGTGTTGTATAGTTTCTACGTGCGCTTGTAACTTCACTAATTTTTCATATTTTCCCTCCTGCTTTTCAACATTACCCTTTTCCACACCTCCTCATCAACAGTATACAGATGTCATTTTTCAGGTTCTGCCTAAAACATGATTTTGCACCTCTGGCACAGAATGACACATTCACGGTTCAAACTCAACTTTTGGGACAAATTAACAAAATGACAGTGACATTGTTCATGAGGTGGGGTCCCCAAAATGCCATGTTGAAAATTGGGTGAAAAAAATCCTGAAAATGCCTGAGTTACATGGGTCCATTGAATTGTAATGCCCGCAGTGCCTTTCCGTGTCCGTATCTCAAAAACAATTCAAGATATGGATTTTTCGCTCTCCACAGCTTAGTCCACCTTTAGGAGAACTAAGCACCCATGGAGGTTTCAAAGTCATGATTACAACTCCAGTGGATTTTTTCCATATTTGCTACGGTTACTGGGATATTGCCAAATTAGTGTTACAAGGGTTACTTTTCACGACTATAGGGCTGCAGTATGTCCGTACTTATGTGTAATGGGGAGCACAGAGCCCAGAGGGCCTGTGCTCCTATTTATACATATCATTATGCAACAATGGGTAGTGTGAGGGGAGAGCAGGGACCAGAGGGCCTGTACTCCCACAACCACATAGCAGTTACATTAAACTTTCTCAAAAAGAAGGGAAATTCATTGCAAAAAAATACATTAATGCATCGGTTAGGGTTTTTATTAAAGCATAAAAAGCTGGGAAATTCGATGTTAGGGTTATCAACCCTACCACCCCCCAGCCCCCCACCCTCCACACACAAATGGGCATTGGGGTGTGCCTTAGAGTCATTGGACCTAACTGTCACACCATTCTTCTATACTGTACCATCTCATCTTGTTTACACATGGAATGGGGTGCGAATTAGGGCTGACAATTCCAAGGTATAGCCTGATGCCTGTTGGTGTGTGGAGGCTGTGGGGGGGTGGTAGGATTGGTAACCCATACATTGAATTTCACAGCTTTTTATGCTTTAAGAAAAACCCTAACCTCCATTAATGCTTCAGTTAGGGCTAATAGTACAGCAACAAAAGCTTGGAAATGTGCTGTTAGGGTTCAAAACCCTAATTCCGCATTCCCCCATCCCCCCCCACACACACACACATATGCAAGCAGGGGAAGGGACAAGGCAACACAATCAATCAGAGCCAACCAGCATCAGGTAACAAAAGTAATGTACAGCTCTCTAAATGTACTGCAATACTCATCCATCATCATGGGTCACCAACTGTTTGAGTTCTCCCACCATCAAAGTGCCTTGGAGGTAGACACGCATGCTGGGCAACCATGGGTGATGCCCCACAGTAAGCATTTTTTGTGTTACAAACAGCAATAACAAGATTTAAGCAGATGCCTATATTTTAACAGTCAAGAAGTGATGTAACACACAGTATGTTATCCACAGATAGTTTATTGGAAATGAGAGTTAGTATGAGCCTACCAACAGGATGTTTGCATGTATTTTTCTGACAGAATGAGTCAGTCCTAATAACAAATGGTAGTAATAATAAAAGTAATGTTTTGTAGTATAGTTTACAAGTAACATGTGAAAGCAACAGTTGTAATATCCAAAGCTAACAATAATATGCTGCTAATGAGTATTTCCAAGTAACGCAGCAGTATAACAATGTGTGATGGTGCTAGTTTCATACTTGAGCAGCATCTTAAAAGTAGTATGTGTCATCTTTATCTTTCCTGCTACCACATGCCCATGTGGTAGCCTGCAGCAACCCAGTTGTTGAATAGTGACACATAAAAGTCTGATCTATGTTATAATGGCATTCACCAATCAGTGATAGCCATTAGGATGATGGCATATTGCCCAAAAAATATTTTGGTGATGTACTCCCCGGTGCACAGCAAAACGGCACCAGGGATTTGGGATTTTTTTGTTTTATGCAGGGGGCTGCACCCCCTCCACCCCCCCACTTAAGGATTCTCAACTCCAGGGGGTTGCATGTCAGGGGGGTGCAATTGCAGCATAAATAAAATTTCAGACCAGGTGCAACAAATAGTACCTGCACCTGGACTCGAACACAGCACCATTACCACTGCAGCTCTGAACCCACCCACCACACTACAGCAGCAGCTTGGCAGCTCACTGCAGCACCACCCCCTACAAATCCTCCATCCCCTCCCACCCAATGCTCGGCATGCTCGCTCCCCCCTGCGGGCATAGGCATGTAGCAACATGATGTCACTATTTTGCACATCTCCCCATCCAGTTGCAAACCTTTCCTAGTTGCCCCAATGACAGGCACCACAATTGAGTCACTCTTTCTGTAGGCACTCAATCACGGTCACCAAAGTCATGGGATACCATAAAAAGTCAGTATTTTGAAAATGTGCACAGACTAAGTCTCATTGTATGAAGAAGATATGCCAACAATAATGTGTCATCATACTGTGCTGGCAGTATAGTCGATGATATGATATGGATTTGGTTTTCCATTACATAGTGTTATGTGAAATAAGTACAGTGTTGTGATTATTGAGGTTACAGATGTGATGGAGTAGTATAGTGTCTTACAATCTTGCATTTGTCTTGCGTGTGTGTGTGTGTGTGTGTGTGTGTGTGTTAGGGGTTGGGGGAATACAGAGTTAGGGTTTTGAACCCTAACAGCATATTTCAAAACCTTTGTTGCTGTACTATAAACCCTTTTTGCAATGACTTTCCCTTCTTTTTGAGAAAGTGTAATGTAAGTTGTGTGTGTTAGTGGGAGCAAGGGCCCTACATGCCCTGTGCTCCCTTCACATTGTCAATGTTTTGGCATAATGGTATGCACATGTGGGAGCACATACCCTTCGGGCCCTGCGCTCCCCCTTATACATAACTACAGAGCCATACAGCAGCCCTATATGGCAAGGAACCCTTGTAACACTAATTTGCCAATATGTCAGCAACCATAGCAGTTGGGGAAAAAAATTCCAGTGCTGGTGTAATCACGACAGTGAGTACTTCACACAAATGAATTGGTCTAATCCAGGGGTTCTCAAATGGTGAGGCCAGCCTCCCTTGGGAGGCCCCAACCTGTTCCAAGGGAGGCTCAAGCAAGTCTGAAAAAGTAATGGATTTAAATTTTGAGTTTTGCATATTCTGTGTGAAGAGATGAAGCAAACTGAAAGAGGATAATAGTAGGTGAATCTTATGTATTTATTTAGTAATAGGTGACAAGGGAAGGTGAATGAGCCAAGGCTCATTTCAGGTGTACCCGGGCAAGGGTAGGGAGTGAATACATTTCAAAAGGTAACTGCAAAACAATCAGGAAATACACAATGAACAATAGTGCAAACAAATATGAACAATAAACTAATAATGAGTGGTGGTAATTGATCAATTTGTAGACTGATGGCAGAACAGCCCAAATGTAAGGGTTGAGCATAGAAGTGCTAAGCGCAATAGCAGGAAGGAGCAAAGTAATCCCAGAGAAATTGCTTAGAGCAGGGAAGGACAGTGAGAAGCAAAGTATGTAGGAAGGTTATTTTGCATAGAGAGGAAACAGAGAAAGTAGTCTGACCCATGAAGGTACTGCAACAAGGGGTAACAATGGTTCAAGAATAAAAATAGCAGAGCAAGGAGGCTGGCATGTGAAGGGGGGGGGTTACAGTAAGCTGAATAACATTTATTTAATTTATTTGTTATTCAGATAATGCTTTTGAGCACAGGAGCTCTTTTTCAAAGGTTCCACGTCAGTATAAGACAAAGAACTTAATGTAAGCCAAGTACTCAAATGGGGTTTCAATTTATTCATGGTGTACTGTGCAAAGTACAGTATGTTATTTTTCTATGGGGAGGCCCAAGATTATTTCAGTTTTTGGGGGGAGGCTAAAAATCCTTTCCATGGATTTGGGGAGGCTCACTGTGACAAAGTCTGAGAACTATTGGTCTAATCCATATCTTGCTTCACTTCTGAGATATGGGCACTGAAAAGTACTGAAAAGGCACCCTTGGAGCCCTTGGGAAATGTTTTTGCCAATATCTCTGTAACCGTAGAAAGTAAAAAAAAAATCCACTGCAGGTGTCGTCTATGATTTCCAAACTTGTTTCTGCAGCTTAGTTCACCTACTGGTGAACTAAGCTGCAAGTAACGGAAACTCCTTATCTCGCTTCATTTTCGAGATATGGGTGCCGAAATACGTAACGGACATCGCAATGTTATCCTATGGGAAATTTCCCAACTTTGGAAAGCTGTAACTTTTTGCCTCTTGAATGCTTTGGCACCAAACCACAAAAAGGCACATCTATGTGACAAGGGTTTGCCACCCTGCAAATTTCAGCCCAAAAGACCCAACCGTTTTGTTGCAGGAGGATGGCAACAATTTGCAGGGGTTTATTTAAACACTTTCGCAAATCATGAAAGTTTTGCAAAAAACTAGCATGAAACATTTGCATTTGTGAAAGTATTTCATCCATTTCTTTCATGATTTGTGAAAGTATTTTTTCCCTGTTGCTAAAAATGGCATTTCTGGGTGGGTTTACCAGAAAAAAATGATAGGGCTGGCATCCTCATGTCCAAACTAGGTAAACCCAGCAGTCAGTGTTTACCTAGAGGGTGACCAGGCATTTTTATTTCTCACTAACTGAAAACAAGATGGCCAAAGCACAAAAGTAAAAGGGCCATTTGCGAAAGTAAAAGTGCATTTGCAAAACTTTCGTGATGCACATATTTTTTTCCCCATTGACTACTGTATAATGGGAAATTTGTTTTTTGAATAACTTTTGAATGGTTTAATATTTTTACACCAAATCTTCAAAAGGCACATCGGTGACTGAGACTGAATCTTCACTGAATATTTCAGACTTAACAGACAAATTGTGCGGGCTGTGGGTGTGAGCAAAGAAACGTGCAAAAAGTCTTTTTTGTTTGGTGTTCTGTAGCTCTGCAACTGTACATCTTACCATAACACAACTTGCCAGATGCAGAGATCTATGGTACCAGACAGCATATGCAAAATTACAGGCAAATCCATCATTCAGTGGCAAAGTTATTAAGGTACAAAATTTGAAATTTAACATTAAAGTGCTTACTCAACCCTAACTACACTGGTACTACCTTGCCAGTACAAAGAGTGTTGCCCAAATAAAGGGGCAGGCCCCATTGTCCCAAAGGCCTAGACATGTGGCGTGTGGAAGCCAGGAGGCTGGGAGGGAGGAGGTGGGGGAAGGGAAAAGGGGAGGACTGAAGGAAGCATGAAGTCACAGAAGGGGAGTACCCAATTAGGTCACAAAAAAGGTGGGCAAAGGGGCAGGATGGAAACAGTAAGGTGGCAACCCAGGATTGGACAAGGAAGCTAAAGGGGAAGGGCCTGATTAGGCAGTTATAAGGGACTGCACAGCCAGGGGAGCTCACAAATTTGCTGCATGAGATTTTTCCTCTGGAAGCATATCAGTTTGGCTCATTTGTTAGTAGGCACATTTGAAAAAAAGAAAAAAGAGAGAAATGAGTAAAGCGCTTTAGTTAAGTGGTAATTTAAGGTAAAACAATAGAGAAGTAGTTTTGAGGTGAAAATCCAGGGATACAGAACAAGTGAGTACTCCAAAAACCAAAGAAATGAGATAAGGAAGCTCTGTTTTACACAAGTAAGTGGGGCCAAGAGGAGCCCTAAGAGCAGGGGTACACACTTGCTGAGAGTGGTTTGTTTGGTTTTCTTTTTGCTTGCCTGCCTTATAATCTAGAGGAATGACTGTGGGTGTTTTGTTTCTTCTGCTTGGTTTTGTTCACCTGTTTTGTTGGGTTTTTTTTATATTGAGGTGATTCCCTGCAGATTTTGGGGGTTTGTCCTGTTGGTTTCGGTGGCTGAGCTCTAGGTCTGTCTGGGGACTTTTTGCCCAAATATAGAAATGCTGGAAGCAGGTCACCATCTGAAGGCAACAAGAGTTTGTCTGCAGTACCACATTTTCAAATCTGTTTGGTTTTGGTGCATTTTTGAGGAGTGCAGCATGCAGCGAGTGTGTGGTTTGGTGGTAGCCCATGGCCTGTCCGCACCGGTAATTTATGGCTCGGGGGTGGGAGGGACAGCACCCTAGTGATGCAGCTCTTAGAGATGCTACAGGCAGACAAGCGTGGGTAGATATGGACCCACAGGGCCAGGTTAGTGGATAAAGTTATTTGGGCAAAAAGCAGCAGTTTTCAGGGCCAGGGGTTGGACTGGGGAAAGCGATAGAGGTGAGCAGCCTAGCACATGGTGGGGCATGTGACTTCATCGCCACGCTGTCCCCAGAACTTGAATTTCCTTGGAAGCAAGGAGCAGTGAAGTAGGACTGAGAAGGATCAACCCATATAACACTGTGTTTGATGTTATTTTAATAAATTAAAGTTTGGGTCCACCTCTCATCAGGAAATTGAGTGGGTGAAGTATGAATGGGGGGGACAGTGGCAGCAGCCATTCAGCAGGAATATTGGCCCCTGTGGTGGCATTCAGGCTGTGAAGCAGTTAGTGCTGCAATTCTGGAGAATGATTTTTGCACCTGGATGGTTGGTTTTCAGCTTCTGGGGTGCTGTTTAGGTCTGCTCAGCAGCTAGTGCTGCTATTCGGGTGGATGGCTTTGTGCCTGGGGTTTTTCTGGGTCAGTGGGCCAGCCCAGCTCTCCAGGCAGTTGGGAGAAAGCTGGGGCAGTTTCTTTTCATTGTTTTGGCCAGTCCCTAGGTTTTGTTTGGGCACTGGGGCAAATGGAGGCCTGCATGGTTCAGGGCTGTCTGGGCAATGGCTGCGACACCAGTGAAGCACGGATGACATCATCCCCATGGATGTGGGTGAAAGGGGGACTCCAGGCCAAGCATTTATTCAGGCTGGGCAGCAGGGCAGGTACCCCTGTCTAGCAGTGCTTAAGGTTCTATGGGGATAATTTAGGGGCTATTGGTGCCCTCGTGGGGTTCCTGCAAAAGGCGGTGGACCTCACCTTCAGCCTGGTCTTTTTAGTTGGGGGCTTGCAAAGATATGTTATAAGGTGGCGCAAGGGTGAAAGGTGGTCTAGGAAATGCAATTGAACAGGCATGCCTGTCCCTGCAGTTAGGGAAAGGTGGCATTGAGCCCAAAGGGTAATGCACGAACTGGAGCCAAAAAAAAAAGGGGGAGCAAGCAGGCCAGAAGGCCCCTTTAGCTGTGGCAGAAATCCCCCCACCGTAGGAACACCACCGCACAATTGCGCTTTGTCATTGCCTGTTGGAGCAGGGTTTTAAGCCGAGTGGATAGCCCGGTGGGAATTGGCATGGGGATATTAATCAGGTGACCTGAGACATGGGGGTGATGCCCATCATCCCCCATTTGTATATGGTGATACTGGGCCAGTCAATGCAGTGCATTGCTGTATGTATGAGTTTTTACTAGATACCCCAAACCAGAAGGATGGCTCCAAGGAAGCAGAAGCTGAGCAAGGAGGCGTGCTATCGAGTGGTGATGGACCTGGTGGAGGCCAACCGATTATTGGAGGTGGTGGAGCCAGACAGTGGGGAAAAAGGCAAAAAGCCAAAGGGAAAACAGGGGAAGGGACATGAGAGGAACAAGAGGGTACCAAAACCTCTGGGTGGCCCACAACCCAGGACAGGGGTTCCTGAGCCAATATTGACAGCTCCTGTACCCCTGCCCAACTGTAACCCCATACCAGAGCTGATGCTAGTGCCACAGCCTGTGTCGGAGCAGCTGCCCGAGCCTCCTACGCCTGTTCTTCCTCTACATTCCCCAGATCCAGTACTGCCATCACTGGTCCCGATACCTGCACATAGTCCACCAGGAGTGGCCAGGTCAGGACCCAGCACCCTACAGCCAACCACAACAGGTAATCAGGCAGTGACACTCGACAGTAGTGTCAGAGTACATAGAGCAGATGTTGAAAGCCATGGGGGATAATGACCTTGGGCAGTTAGAGAAGGCCTTGAGAGAAATAAAAGGAATGGGGAAGAGAGGGAGCATGGAGGGGTCTGGGGGCCTGATGATAGGTAGAGAAGTGAGGGCGCTTGGTGTACGGCTAGGGGACCATGTGCCCACAGCCATGCAAAAGATATGGATGGGAGAATATGTTGACATGATCACCCTGATGAATGTCAACAACATGGATAAATACGAAGAGAAAGACAGTTTTGAAAAGAAAGGCATGGCGGCGGCAGTAGTGCTGTTAGGAAAGGGGGAGGAGGATAAGTCATGGAAAGGGAAAACGTGGGATAGCTGGTCCATGGGTTTCACCTACTTCATGGTGATAGTTATCGAGAAGCGGCCAGAACTTGCCAACCCAATCCTGACTTACTCGCTCATAATCAAGAGGGTGTATAAAAAATGGGGCCATAGTTGGCTGAAGTATAAAGAGAAATTCAGGAAAAGGATGGCACATTTCAGGGATGTGAAATGGGATACCAGGCAAATACATCTCTGGCTAGAAATGTACACAGGGCCAACTAAAACGGAGGCCGAAGGGGGTAAAAAAGGGGGTGACCTTGAAGGCTTGTTGGGGATTCAACAGGGCATTTTGTTCCTGGCTTAACTGCCGGTTCTGACACATGTGTTCCAAGTGCGGGGGGCACCATCCAGCATCAAAATGTAGGTACAGCTGGGAAAAAGGGTCTGGCAGCCAGGATAACTCATACCAGCAGCCATTTCAGACCAATCAAGGTACCTTTATGGGGCAGCAATGGGGGAGAGGAAACTGAGGGCGAGGAGCGGGGGAGAGAGGACACACCTATCACACATGACATCAGGACAATTGAGAGGCCATCAGGCAGTGGTTTCTGGCTGGCTTGTATAATACTGACCTGCAGCTGTACACAGATGCTGCAGGTGGGTTAGGCATGGGGGGTTACCTTCAAGGAAAATGGTTCACCGAACCATGGCCTGAGGAATGGGTACAAGCAGGGGTGATGAGGGATATCATCTTTCTGGAAATTTTCCCCATATGAGTAGTCATGTTAATCTGGGGTGAGGAGCTCCAGAATAGGCAAGTCACATTTTGGAGTGATAACAGGGCAGTGGTGGAAGTCCTGAACCTGAAAATGATGAAGTCAGACAGAGTCATGAGGGTGTTGAGTAAAATGATATGGCTAGGGTTGACATTGAACATGTCATTTAGATCCAACCACATTGATGGCGTGGACAATGTGATAGCTGATTCCCTCTCCCAATTGCCAATGGACAAATTCTGGAGTAGAGCACTGACAGACCACCATCTTGGAGTATGTGGACGATTGGATCGGGGGAGCCGAAATATTATTCTTCAACTCCTGGGCCTCCAGGACCCTTAGAGAATATGAAACCTCTTGGAGGGCATTTCAAAACTTCTGAGAGCAGTAAGGTGGCCAGGTAAGTGGGACAGTGATGAGTGAGCAGGAGGCCAGATTCATAGTGGTGGGGTGGAGCCAGAACATGGCGCAGGCAACCATGGGGGTTCATCTAGCAGCAATAGGGCAGATATGTACACTGAGATGGTGGGAGGACCGTATCAAGTGCAACCTAATATGCAGAATGATGCAAGGCTGGTTGTGGGAACACATAAGAAGAAAAACAATAGGAAGCCAATATCAGGGGGCTGATGACAAGGCTGATGGAGGCATTACAATGCATCTGCAGCTCAAGTAAGGAAACCGTAATGTTCAAGGCCCTGTATGCTACAATATATAGTGGGGCTTTTAGACTTGGCAAAGTGGTAGGCCACGGCAGAAAGCTGGATGGAGGGGCCTACATTGGGAAAGCATAGAATGGGCCATGGATGCAATAGCGGTACTGTTAAGGAGGTCAAAGACAGATCAGCAGGGTCTGGGCACCAAGGTGTGTTTAAGGAAACACCATAATGTAGCCATCTGCCCAGTGGGGGCTCTGCACGTGTATGCAGCAGACCGCCCAAACGGAGGGAGTCCCTTGATATTTATACATGGGGACAGCAAGCAGGTGTCCTGGTACTAGGTGACAGCCGTACTTCACAAGAGCCTAAGATTTCTGGGGAACTGGTGGAGGGATATTCCTCCCACTCATTCAGGATTGGGGCAGCCTCTTTCATGGCGGCACAAGGCAACAGGTCGAGGGAGATTAAGCAGAAGGGCAGGTGGACTTCTGATTGTTATAAAAAAAATACATCCATAACATTCCACAATAATGATGTCTTTTTCTTTTCCCCACAGCAGGTACAAATAGAGGTGGAAAGAAGTTTAATGATGGGGTAGAGGGAAGGGAGAGGGTGAAAAAGTGTAAGATACTAAACAGTTTTTTCTTATGTTTATGCAGGGATGACAAGGAAACTAGAAGTATGGCTCTGTGGGCATTTCTTTATACACTGGTTGGAGAAATGGGTGGCCAGGAGACAAGGGGAAAGCAGCTGTACCTGAATAGCGACTCGGTCCATTTGGTATTGTGAGGCCTAAAGGGAATGAAGTGGGCCCAGCTGCTACCAAATCTGAGGGAGATTAGGAAGGACCATAGACGACCGGACCTGATTGTGTTCCATCTAGGAGAAAACAAACTGGGTAGTAGGCCCTGGCTGGACATATTTTATGAAATGAAACATGATTTTCAAAAGATAAAAGAATGGTGGCCGGAGGTTAATCTGGCCTGGTCTAATATCATGCCACGAAGAGTGTGGCAGCAGGCAGAGTGTCACAAAGGGCAGGACAGAGCCAGGAAGTGCATAAATGCACGGGTGGGAAGGCTGTTTCAGAGTATGGGAGGACTGGTCATACTCCTACATCAGTGTAATGAACTGACCTGTTAAAAAATGATTTGCATATACAGTATATCTTAGTACCACCACTTTTAACCATTTAAATCAAATCAATTTATAACTGTTAGCTTACTCAAAGGACCCACCTTAGAAGGATTCAAACTGTTCTTTAAAAATCTCTTTATACGTTCTACGCTGTATTCACACCACCTGTCTGGAATAATGGAATGGCTAAGAACCATGAAGCTTTCTGTTAAAAGTAAATAAACATCACATTAGCTTTCCAATCTATCTCATGAACAACATCAGTATTTAATTAGTTGCACAATGTGACACTTGAAAACAAAAGTTCTATGCAAGTTTACACTGCAAGGACCTGAATTGTAAACAGATTTCACAAACATCAGTTCATATAAAAGTTTCAAAACACATCATATGTCTTTCAAGGCTTACAAATGCATATTCATTTCCCAACACATAACATCCATATCAGAATGCTATGTAAAGGGTTATATTAAATCAAAGAAATCTCTGAAATATACAATTGGTGCTCAAACTTCAAAATCCCTCATGCACACATTCTAATCACAGTTCACCCAGTGGTAAAGTTACACTTCACATACCTGGTTTCATTGCGAGTTTGTTATTAATTTCTACAAATGAACCATATTCAACCTGTTAGTTTACTTCCTTCCATTCAAAAGCCATAAACACTAAAACCAGACAATAGGATTACTCGCATTTAAACATTTATTTTACCCCATGCTTTCCAGACCTTCACAAGAGATGAGAGAGGCTGGAATGAGTGTCTGACACAGGTTTTAAATCATTAGGTGTTTCTAACTTCCTGGAGAATCGGTCATGCCAGCTTGTAGCTAGAGGTCACATAACCCTGAAGCTCAAACCTTCCATGCCCGATCTGTAATGAGCAGCTCCTGGTTAAAGCCCAAAGGAGGCTAAAGAACCAAGTGTCTCCAGAAAAAACTTTTAAAATGATGTCAGTGCTTAAATTCAAAACTTGAAATTGTACCCTACAGCTACTCATTCTTTCTTTCAGTTTGTTTTACAAATTAAACATACAAAAGTAAAATCCCATAGCCAAAAAGACATCACTAGTAATGTGCATGTAAAAAATGTCCCAATATTACCCAAATGACATAATACCCTCAAAATCATTCTATCTCATGAATGGGACATAAAGATAACAGGAAACACAACACCCATCTCTCTGAGTGTGAACATAACTCTTATTTGTAGCGTGAGAACTGTGTGACCTTGCCCAACTTGATATGACCTTCCATATCCAAAGTAACTTTTTAAAATCTGCCTGGATTAGTGGTAGTTCAGGTGGATGTTAAAGATCCCATGGCACTTATCGAAAAGAATAGGAGAAGTTTCCCTGGTGTCCTGGCCAAATTTCCCTCATTCACTATAAATACCACCAACAGCTTAATCTGGTTCAAGGTCAGTTAGCATTCATCTGTATCCCCCTCTCCCGGGTCGTGCCTGAAAATAGGCAGGATTTGTCTAGTGCACTTACCCGGTCAATAAAAACCAAATTAAAATAAAAATTAAAAAAAAAATGAAATAAAAGTTTTTATTCCTGTCCACTAGACTTTCATAATAATTAAATCCAGCACATAATGACAGTATTTTCCTATGGCCCTATTCATAAATACAGTTAACAAATATTTTTAATTTTAATCAAGGCTTTTAGATGGAGGGCATGGAAATACCATGTAAAATGTAACCTCCATTTACCTAGGTTTAAATCCTACTCTTATTCATAACATGGCAACTATATGACCTTTCCCAATTTTATTTGACCTCCCATATCAAGTTGGACATTTCATATAGAGGGCATAGAAATACCATGTGACCTCAATGACTACAGAGATAACAAGGTATATTCATATAAAAAAATTGACAGATTCACTATCCCATTTCAGTATAATTTAGACTCTGAATTCTCAGGTCAGTCATCTGGTAGTGATTTAGATGGGGGGCACCAGATACGAGAGGTAGAAAATTACAGGGACTTTTTTGGGTGGAGGGGATACCATGAGGAGACCACCTTAGTGATACAGGGGTGGAAGAAGTTACAAATATACAAGCAGACAGCAACACAGAACAAAGGATATAGAACCCACTGCAGGTCCATCAAATGCAGAAGGTGCAGAAGGAGGTATAGAAACAGAAGAAGGCAGAGGAAAAGACAGATGACCACAAGGAGGCACACAGAGAAGAAAGTGTTGACATCTCAGACACACAAAACAAATTGATTTATAATATAGCCATCAGAATTTTGACTAATTTAGAATGTGAAGTACTATCTAAGGGACTTTTGTTTTGCCCACATATTCGAGTGAATGAGTTTGAACTCAAATTATATTTGAACAGATTCTATAGGAAGCTTAAGTTAAGGTACTTTGTTGACACTCAAGAAGAAGTTATGGTGGGAAATAGGGAGTTACAGGCTAAAAAATCAAATTAAGCAAAAAATTGAATCAAAAATCTAAATCTGTACCACAGGCAGTATCTCATTATATAGAAACTTAAATTTCTTTGGTAAATAGGGACATTTCCAGTTTGTTAAAAAAAGATCATGAACTAGGTAGACATTCTGAATTTAACTTAACAGCAGCTCAATATGGAGCTTTACACAGTTTAGAAAATTATGTTAACATAATTATAAAAAAGCAGACAAAGGTTTAGGTGTAGTAGTAATGGATTATGAATATTATAAATCAGCATGTTTAAATTTATTACATGATACAAATAACTACGTAAAGCTGCAGAGGGATCCCACTGAGCAGATAAAAGATTTATTGAAATCAATATTGGAAATGGCCTTTGAAAATGAATGGCTGACAGACTGGGAGAAAAATGCACTTCTTAGGAACACCCCTTCAATTCCATTATTTTACATCCTACACAAAATACACAAAGATTTACAAAAACCACCAGGCAGACCTACTGTATAGTGTCAGGCATTAATTCAGTACTTGAACCACTTTCTGTTTTTATAGACTATCATATCAGACCTTTTGTAGAAAAAACAAGGACATATATTAAAGATTCAACAGATGTTATCAGGCTGATTGAAAATGAGAATGACGCTGATTTAGACATTGCACACTGTATTTTAGTGACATGGGATCTGAAAGATCTCTATACATTGATTCCACATCAAGAGGGATGTAAGGCATTACAGAAACTTTTAGAAAAAGAGAGAAAGGATGAGCTACCACCTAATAATCTCCTTATTTAAATGGCTGAGATTGTTCTGAATCAAAATTACTTTTAAATTTGAAAACAATTTTTTTCTTCAAATTCATGGTACAGTTATGGGATCAAGTATGGCACCTTCATATGCCAATATATATATGAGTGCCTTTGAATAGGTACAATTTTTTTCAGAGAATAACAGATTTTTGAACCATATTAGAATTTTTAAATGCTTTTTGATGATATGTTTTGCATATGGACTGGCAGTGCAGAACTACCTAAGGAATGTAACAGTTATCTGAATAGCAGAACAGATAACCTAGTGTTTACAATGACAGAGGACCAACAGAAAGTACCTTTCTTAGATCTCTGGATATACAAAAATGAGAACAACTAGGCTACTGAGATTGATAGGAAACCAACAGATCAAAATTATTTGTTAAGAGCGGACAGTTTTCATCCACAGCATTTGGTTAAATCTATACCATTTGGTCAATTTGTTAGAGCTAAACTTAACTGTACATTAGACGAGGAATATGTAAAAGCACAGAGTGAGATAGAAATTAGATTTAAACAAAGGGGGTTCAGTGAATCCATACTTCAGGTGGCTAAAGACAAAATACAAAACATGGAAAGGGATGTGTTACTAAGAGAACAAGCACAACAGCAAAAGTCAGATAAAGAGGTAGAAAAGAGATTTATTCTAGCCACTGCACATAACAACTTGTTTGGAAAGATTAAATACACAATTTTCAAACACTGGGATGTATTAAAATCCACCCCTTATGGAGCAAAAGTGTTCTCACAACCACCAATGGTAGTTGCTAAAAGAAATAAAACATTGGGGAACATTTTGTCTTAAACATTACATAAAATACCTGAAGAGAGACCACAACATTTTATGTCTGCTATTGATATAATAGGGAATTTTCTATCTGGTCACTGCATTCATTGTAATAATACATATAGGGTAAAGAAATTCAGGAACACAGCCAGGGATGAGGACATTACTATTAAGCAGTTTATCAATTGCTTTAAAGAAGGTGTCATTTACTGTTTAAAATGTCCTTATGACCTATTGTATACAGGTAAAACAGAAAGAGCCTTAAAAGTGAGAATTAGTGAACATAAGTTAGATATTCAAAGGAAAGACATTACATCACCGGTAGCTAGACGTTTTCTTGAGGCTGGTCATCAGCTTTCTAATTTAAGATTTTTTTTGGAATTGAACAGGTTGTTCATAATAGTAGAAGATGTGATTACAATTAAAGCATTTATTTTGTTAAGGTAGACATATTATAGTTGATCGATTTGAAGTAACTAACTCGAGATTTGGACTAAATGATGAAATAGATTGGCAACCGATAATACAGTCCTTCTCTAGCAGCCATTAGTGTTAGTAATCTTCTCTGTGGCATTTTGTGGACCTCAATGTGGGTCTGTTAACTGTTTCCATTTTGTTACAGGTAGGGTAAATGGAGGTCACATTCACATGGTATTTCTATGCCCTCCATATGAAATGTTCAACTTGATATGGGAGGTCAAATAAAATTGGGAAAGGTCATGTAGTTGCATAGTTATGAATAAGAGTAGGACTCACACCTAGGTAAATGGAGGTTACATTTCATATGGTATTTATATGCCCTCTATATGAAATGTCCAACTTGATATGGGAGGTCAAATAAAATTGGGAAAGGTCATGTAGTTGCCATGTTATGAGTAAGAGAAGGATTTAAACCTAGGTAAATGTAGGTTACATTTTACATGGCATTTCTATGCCCTCCATATAAAAGCCTTGATTAAAATTAAAAAATGTTTAACTGTTTTTATGAATAGGGATGCAGAGAACTACTGTTATTATGTGTTGGATTTAATTATTATGAAAGTCTGGTGGACAGGAATAAAAACTTTTATTTAATCTTTATAAAAGTTACTTTGGATATGGGAGGTCATATGAAGTCATATAACGTCACACAGTTGTCACGCTACAAATAAAAGTTAAGTTCACACTCAAAGAGATGGGTGTTGTGTTTCCTGTTACCGTTATGCCCTGTTTATGAGATAGAATGATTTGAGGGTATTATGTCATTTGGATAGTAAAATTTGGACATTTTTTACATGCACATTACTGGTGATGTCTTTTTGGTTATGGGATTTTACTTTTGTATGTTTAATTTGTAAAACGAACTAAAACAAACAATGAATAGCTGTAGGGTACAATTCCAAGTTTGGAATTTAAGCACTGACATAATTTTAAAAGTTTTTTTCTGGAGACACTTGGACATTTAGCTTCCTTTGGGCTTTAACCAGGTGCTGTTCATTGCAGATCGGGCATGGAAGGTTTGAGCTTCATGGTCATGTGACCTCTAGCTACAAGCCAGCACGCCCGTTTCTCCATGAAGTTAGAAACACCTAATGATTTAAAACCTGAGTCAGATACTCATTCCAGCCTCTCACATCTCCTGTGAAGGTCTGGAAAGCATGGGATAAAAGAAATGTTTAAATGCGAGTAACCCTACTTTCTGGTTTTAGTGTTTATAGCTTTTGAATGCAAGGAAGTAAACTAACAGGTTGAATATGGTTCCTTTATAGAAATGTATAACAAACTAGCAATGAAACCAGGTATGTAAAGTGTAACTTTACCACTGGGTGGACTGTAATTAGAATGTGTGCATGAGGGATTTTGAAGTTTGAGCACCGACTGTATATTTCAGAGATTTATTTGATCTAATAAAACCCTTTACGTAGCATTCTGATATGCATTTTATGTGTTGGGAAATGAATATGCATTTGTAAACCTTGAAAGACATATGATGTGTTATGAAACTTTTATGTGAACTGATGTTTGTGAAATCTGTTTACAATTCAGGTCCTTGCAGTATAAACTTACATAAATTTTTTGTTTTCAAGTGGCTCATTGTGTAATTAATTAAATACTGATGCTGTTCATGAGATAGATTGGAAAGCTAATGTGACGTTTATTTACTTTTAAATGAAAGCTTTATGGTTCTTAGCCATTTCCATTATTCCAGATGGCTGGTGTGAATACAGCATAAAACATATAAAGTGATTTTTAAAGAATAGTTTAAATCATTCTAAGGTGAGCCCTTTGAGTCAGCTAACAGTTATAATTTGATTTAAATGATTAAAAGTGGTGGTACTAAGATATATATGCATATATTTTTTTAACAAGTAAGTTCATTACACTGATGAAGGAGTGAATCTGAAAAGTTTGTTGTGGTGTACTTAAGTGCACATATAATGATACTGTACCTTGGAGATTTATCTGATATTCAGAAGAATAAAATAAAAAATATATATTTATGGAGTTTGGTGAGTCGGCTTCTTTTCTACCAGTTTCTTCTAGTGTGTTTGTTGCAGTCTGGTGGATAGCCTCTCCCTCATAATTGTTTTTCTTTTCTACTGAGGTGGCTGTACTGGAGCTTCTTTTTTGAAGGACTGGTCATGCACCACAGAATTCTGGAGTGGGTAGATGAATAATACCAGGGAGATAGGATACGGTTATTGGGCCCTGGCCTAGCCCTGTTAAATGCAGAAATTGCCAATGCTATCGAAGCATGACTGGCACAGAAATAATCAAAAGAAAAAGAGATGATAGGATACAATGGGTAGAGGGAAGGGAGGAAGAAGAGGGGGTAGCAGGGAGAACTTCACCATCCATCTCAAGCTGGAGGTGGACCAGTGGAAAAAAGGGGGGATTAGAATAGGAAATAAGTGGGAGATAAAAAGAAAAACACTAAAAAAGTGACACAGGACTGATAAGCAAGAAGCAGTGGTACGGTGTGTATGCTCGTACCCCTTTCCATCAAAAGAGGAAGAGGCCAGGCCCCCCCATGATGTACATCTGGGGGGGGCAGAAGAAAAAGAAGAAATTAGTAGAAGTGATGACTTGAAAAGAATGTGTCTGTATATAATGTACAGAATATTAAGTTGAAGAGATTGTAAATCTGAAAAATGATGAGAATGTACTATAATTTTGTAAACAATTATGTCTTGGAAATATTAGTAAATTAATTTGCCAAACTAAACAACCACACACAACTTGTCTATGTCTTTATTGGTGGTGCTCTGGGGACACTATATATTTGTATATGTTTATGTATATGTATATGTATATATGCGTGTGTGTGTGTGTGTGTGTGTGTGTGTATGTGTATAAATATTATATTATACTGTCCCGGTAGAACCATTATAGTTAGGGTTGCACGGCCATTTCTATGTTAAACCTCAAAGTTTGCACTTTAATAACTTTACAACCGTTTGTCTGATTTACCTGGAATTTTGGAATGCACAACTGCCTACCATAGAACTCTGGATCTGAAAGGTTTCATTCCAGTCAGATGTACAGTTGTGGAACCGTGGGGCATGCAAAAAGTGAAAAATCACACCCTTTGTGCATTTTTTGGTAAGCCATATTGGACTGAAGAGTGCATTTGAGTGGCTTCAGATTTGGTTGTCTACATGTGGCCTGGGTTAAACTGGTGGCTTTTGAAGATTCGGTGAAAAAATTTTGCTCTGTTCAAAAGTTATTCTATTTTTTCATGTCCCATTATATTCTATGAGAAAATGCATATGTGCATTGCAAAAACTTTCACATTTTTGTTGTCCAGCTTCCTGAAATTGTTTTCATACTGCCACCATCTTGTTTTTCAGTTAGCAAGAGAGAAAAAATGCTGAACTCCAAAAATAATGCATTTATATATTAATCTTAATAAAAAGATACAGTACAAACAAACATAATGCAGTTTGGTAAACACCAACAGTTGTGTTTACCTAATCAGGCCCTGAGGAACATGACCCTGGCTTTAGTTTCTCTCTATGTTGTCTGTAAACATGGTTTGTAAGTTTTTGCCATATTTTGATTGCAGCAAAATTTTTTGTTGCCATCCAAACATTTGAGCTCAAGAACAAAAGTAAACATGGCAACATTTTTCTGTGCATGACAACATTCCCATTATAGATATTGGAGACTCACAAAAACATTAAAGTAGTGGCGGTAACACTGCATGAGCACATTTTGCTATGTGTTGTTTTTTATATCACTTCATTGTGCCATGGTAGCTTGTGCTGTTGGTTTGAAAGTTCCAGGGTGGGAAGCTCTAGTGCCACAGGAGTGCCTTTTGGTGGTTTGGTATGAAAACAATGAACAGGCTCATAGTTATAGCATTCTGAAGTTCAGACATTTTCCCAAAGGATAACATTGCGGTGCCGCTGACTTGTTTTGGTGCCCGTATCTCAGAAGTAGTTTGAGATATGGATTTTTCATCATAATGGGATTACATGCAGAATTAGGTTGAAAAGCCATGAATACCATGACATTTATTTTTTTTTTCTATCTTGTACAGTTACTGAGATATTTGAAAATTTGTATTGCAGTGGCATATGGAAATGATTGTTACATGGTTTGGTTGCTCTGTGTGGCTGTTGTGTTCTTCTCTACTTATGTGGAAGTGGAAGTGCAGTGCCATGAGGGCATATGGTGCCACAGATGTATATAATTATGCAAAAAATGGGCCCCATGCTGCCACTTACAGATATTGGTTTTAGGAGAGGTGGTTCATTTGTCACAGATGTGCGTATGATTACGCACAAATGGGCAGCTTGATGGGAGTGTAGGGCCTTTCCACTTACACATATTTGTTTTTGAGAGGTTTCAAGTTTCAAGTTTATTGGTACAAAGATGTATTAAAAACCATACATTTTATAACATCACATCAAGAATACATTTAAAATATTCATCATTCAAATACAATAAAAATTGCAGGAGGATTATATAAAAAATTATACTCAAAATTACTTTATCATCTTATTGGCAAAATTTGCCAGCCCATACATTGTTTTAATGTTACTCAGGCCACGTAAACATATTTTACAATTATCCCTGTCTTCCAAGTTTTCCACTATGAGTAATGGTGTAATCAATTTATCTCTTTCTTTCTTCAATTCTTCACAGTCCAATAATGTATGATGCAAACTTTCTATATTCCCATCATTGCAATTTCATCTTCTTTTATTTCCAAACTGTCCCCACCATTTACTATAATGGAGATTTACAATACCTAAACTTTCAAGCCTCGTATTACAAAGATTATTCCTATGCCTTTTGTTTTCACAATTTGTCAAAGATGCCTCTGTATTACAATTAATTTTTATCTTGGAGTAAAAGCCATATCTATCTAGCCCATACACTCTTGCAAAATCAAGCTGTATTGGCACATCAAGTAAGTCTTTGGGTAGCAGTCTTTGCAAACAGGTTTGGATTCAACAAAGTTTTATTTTACCATGTATCCTCCAAACTGGAATTCCTTAATAAACAGTTTAGACTTTGAAACCACAGACTCATTCAATGACCATCCTGTAGTCTTGCCAGATAGTTAACCCAGAATAAATCTGGGAGTCTGTCTGTGGGCATCATTACCATCTTTTCCCAATATTTAATAGCTCTAATTTTTATTTTAACATTTAAAGGGAGCATACCTACTTCCAGCTTCATAAAAGCTGTTGGACAGTCCCACAGAAGCTCAAGTGTATTTCTTAGGAAAGGGTTCTGGATAGGTTCTGTCTTTGAATCCCCAGCCAGAAGGCCTCAAAGTTCACAACCATATAATGACTGGGAAATAGTTTTTGCTTCAAATGCCCTTCTAAGAGCTGTAAAAGAGTTATTTGCAAACCTGTTTGCAAAGGCACCCACAGCTGACATTGAGCTATACAATTTACTTTTTATCTCACTCAGGTGTTTATTCCACCTCAAATTATTTTCAAATGTAATTCCCAGATATCTAAAGGATTTCACTTCTTCTATCTTTTTATGATTAATTTCCCAGAAGCCTTTCACAACTTTTTTACCAAAATTATATAATCTTTGTTTTTTCTATATTCAACTCTAATTTCAGTTCAGTAAATGAATCCATCAAGCTTAGGATTGCTATCTTTAGACAGAGAGGTGTCTGAGAGATAACCAGCTCATCATCAGCGTATAATAATATTTGGATTTTTTCCTTGTTTATTGAAGGTGCAAATGTGTCAATTTTGGCCATATCCCTAGTTACTGTTTCAATACACAAGTTAAATAATAAGGAGGCTAGCAGACAACCTTGCTTAACCCTCTTCTCCACCTTTATTTCTCTTGTAAGTGCACCATCTCTAGAGCATCAGACCACAGCAGTAGTATTGCAATGTAACCTCTGCAATATCCATAATAAATATTCATCTATATTTAACAATGCCAGAATTTCTCACAATTTATTTCTATCTATGGAATCAAAAAGAAGTATGTATATCATCAAAACAAACATATAATAGGCATTTCTTCCTGATTATATAAAGTTCCAGCAGATAATTCAATGTAAAAACCAGATCTAAAGTATTACAATTTTTCTTAAAACCACATTGGAACTTAGAAATCAATTTGTTTTCTTCTACCCAGAGTGATAACCATTGCAGCAGCAGATGTGCAAAAATCTTTTGAGAAATTGGCAATAGGGTTATTGGTCTGTAACACATTTATTTATTTATTTATTGTGTTTATTTATTAAATTTTGGTGACCGGGTAGGCCCACTGGGCCCTGAAGGTCTTTTTTTCAGGGGTGACCCAGGATAACAATACATGGTTTAATACAGTGGAGAAACTTTAGGTCACAAGGTTATACAGGCATATGGTGGTTACAGACATGGTTATCATCATGGCTCAGTTTTGCCTTGGTACTACTTGGCATCGTATTATACATGACGTTGCATTTAGGATAAAGGGACCTAGGTGTATAAAGGGACCTAGGTGTCATAGGATCATATTTAGATACTTTCTTGAATAGGGGAATAATCACCCCTTTATTCCAGTCTGATGGCAAGGCAAGGGATTGGAGAATTGCTGCAAACAAACAAGTCAGAACTTCTACCCAATAATCAACATTATGTAAAAAGACTTCAGCTGGGACACCATCAGTCCCGGGAGCTTTATTTCTTTTTTGTGCTTGTATTGCTTCCCTTACTTCCATTGGGGAGAATATAAATGAATCCTTAACCACTATACCCTCACCTATAATACTAGGAAATAGATCATTATGGTCACTAGTATAGATTTTGCTAAAGTAATTCACCCATTGTTCTTCTGATGTCATCCCTAATGTATTAAATTGAATGTTGCTCTCACAGCATTTAAAAGCCACTAGAAACCAAAACGTTTGATTATCTTTTTTTAAAATTGACTCTTGTAATTTATCCCATAGTAATAAGTTCTGGGACCTCTTCTTTTTAAGGATCACATATCTAGATTCTGCTTTTAGATTCCTAGAAGCCTTCAATACAATGAAAGAGGGATTTCGTACCTAAGTTTACCCAATTTTTTAATCTCATTTCTTAGACACAGACACTCATGATCGAACCAAGGTTGGGAGCTACTGATATTAGTTTTGTTCTTGTTTCTTTTTATAGAACTCACCAACTGAAATAATTGCTGCATATAAAATTCAAAATATTCAATTTGTTTTATTGCCCCTACAGCTATCATCCTATCCACTGGATGCTCTATCCTATTAAGATAATGAATTAGCTTATCAACCCACTCTTTTGTATATTCATTCCATATAATTTTCTTTCCATATTTAATGCACATATTAGCATCTGCCTCCTTCTCTCCCTTGTGATTTCTTGGTTTTTGATTAATATTTAATAAGATAGAACAAACCACAGGAAAATGATTGCTCTCTCCCATCTTAATAATCCTAAAATACTTTACTCAAGCATATGCCAATGCTTCTACAATTCCTAACTCTAAAACACTAACCCCTTTGATTGTCGGGAATATCTCCCCTATATAATCACCTTTTGTTCTACCATTTAAAATCCTTATATCAAATTTGTCCAAAAATGGAAATCATACCTTGGATTTTGGGTTCAATATCCCATCTTTTGACTGATGCACCAGGATATTTAAACAATTGTCTATTCCCCGTTCAGAAGTTGTATTTTCAATGCCTTTACCTACCCAAACATTAAGATCGCCAAATAGATATATCACTACCCCAGGAAACCTAGCTTTCAAGGATTCTATATCTTGGCCTATACAATTAAGAATACTTGTCATTTCTCTAGCTTTAACTGCTGGAGGAATATCTATATTAAAGAATGCAATACATTCTCTCTAACCCATAATAACAATGTACATATAAAACTCATTGTACTAACTTCAGGGTTCATAAACTTGAAAAACACACTAATACATATTGCTAGATTACCTTTAGCTCTGCCATATTTTGAGGATTTATAACCTGGTGAAGACCAAGTTGTGTAACCATTCAACCATATTTCATCCGATTTACCCATCCAGATTTCTTGATAGAGCAGTATTGAAAATTCGGAAATCCAGTCTAAACAAACTTTATCCTCAATTTTCTCTTTCAGACTGGCAACATTCCAAGAAATTAGCTCTATACCTTTGTCACTGTTCTTCTGTCAATTTGTGGATTCTAAGGTTACCACATCATCATCATCATCGTTATTGGTTACCCCTATCAAACAGTAGGGCCTACTGTCACTAACCACAGACAAGGTCCTACCCTCTTTGATGTCACTATTACAACTTTCTTCAGAATCCAGGACCACCGAGGAGTTAATACGCACTCCCAGTTGTTCTCTACCTCTTCTCCTGGCACACTCTGCTGTCTCCCCTTTTAATAGGTTCAAGAGAAAAAGAAAGCATTCAGGAAGTACAAGGAATTGCAGAAGGAGCAGGACAGAGAACTGTATCAGTTAAAGCAAAAAGAAGCTGGGAAGGCAGTCAGAACAGCAAAGGCCCAAACCGAAGAAAAGATAGCCAACTCAGTTAAGAAGGGGGATAAAACCTTTTATAGGTACATCAGGGAGTGAAGGAAGACCAAGGGAGGGTTAGTGAGGCTTAATAAAGAGGAAGGAGGGTGGGCAGAGGGTGACTGTGAAAAGGCAGAGATACTAAAAAAATATTTTTGCTCAGCATTTACAAAGTAAGTGGGGAGGTACCTAAAACAAACAGAAACACTCTGGATACAGAAGTTGATACCAGCCCATTTACAGAAGAAAGGGTCCTGAAGAACTCTTAAAACTGAAGAGGTGGACAAAGCAATGGGGCCTGATGGGATTCATCCCAGAATTCTAAAAGAACTAAGGGTAGAACTAGTGACACCACTGACTACCCTCTTTAACAAATCATGGGAGGATGGGGTGGTACCCAAGGACTGGAGAAGGGCACATGTGATTCCCCTTCACAAAAGTGGGAGCAAGGCAGAAGCAGAAAACTACAGACCTGTTAGTTTAACCTCAGTTGTAGGGAAATGATGGAATTACTTCTGAAGGAAAGAATTGTTGATTCTTGTGAATTCTTGTGGGGGGCAGGAAGATATAGGCTGTTTGTTAACTAGGATCTGCGGTCTATCCTGTAGGTAGGGAAATGGGCAGACTAGATGGGCCTAGCGGTCCTTATCTGCCGTCAAAGTCTATGTCTATGTGATTATCTAGAGGTCAGAGTGTCTCAGGATCCAAGGCAGCATGGATTCACAGCAGGAAGGTCATGCCAGACAAATCTGATAGATTCTTTGACTGGGTGACCAAAGTAGTAGATCAGGCAGGGGCTGTGGACATGGCCTACCTAGACTTTAGCAAGGCATTTGACATAGTCCCACACAAAAGATTAATATACAAGTTAGCCAGCCTGGGAGTGGGTCCCAAGATGACAGCCTGGGTAAAGAATTGGCTGGAGAATAGGACACAGAGAGTAATAGTAAATGGAGTCCACTCTGAAGAAAGGGGGGTTACTAGTGGGGTACCGCAGGGTTCAGTATTAGGACCGGTTCTCTTCAATTTCTTTATAAGCGACATTGCAGAGGGACTGGAAGGAAAAGTATATCTCTTTGCAGATGACACAAAGATCTGCAACAAGTTGATACTCAAGGTGGGGTGGAAAGGATGAGAAGGGACTTGAGCAAGTTAGAGGAATGGTCAAATGTATGGCAGCTTAGATTCAATGCTAAGAAGTGCAGGTAATGCACCTGGGAAACAAAACCCAGGGGAAGAGTACACAATGGGGTGAGATACTAACAACAACAAAATGGAAAGGGACCTGGGGTAGTCATATCAGATGACCTAAAGGTGGGCAAGCAATGTGAGAGGGCAGCAAGGAGGGCTGGGGGATACTGGGATGCATGGGAGAGGCATCACCAGTAGAAACAAAGTTATTATCCCTCTGTACAGACAGTTGGTGAGACCCCATCTGAGTACTGCATGCAGTTCTGAGACCCAATCTCTGCAAAGACATAGACAAGATGGAGACTGTCCAGAGGAGGGCAACTAAAATGGTGCAGGGTCTGCACGGAAGACATATGAAGAGAGATTTAAGGAGCTGAATATGTATAGCCTCAAGGAAAGGAGGGAGAGGGGGGACATGATAGAAACTTTCAAGTATCTCAAGGGAATCAACAAAGTCCAAGAGGGTAGCATCTTTCAAAAAAAGATGTGTGCGAGAACAAGGGGGCACAATTTGAAGATAGAAGGGGGCAGCTCAGAGGTAATTTGAGGAGTATTTTTTTCACAGAGAGGTTGTGGATGCATGGTACGGCCTTCTGGAGGAAGTTGTGGAGTCAAAAACAGTGGTGGAATTCAAGCATGCATGGGACAGTCATAAGGCAATTCTAGGTGGTGGGGGTAGGAAGAAGTAGGCTGCTGGTTAACTAGGATCTGCAGCTTATCCATTAGGTAGGGAAATGGGCAGACTGGGTGGGCCAAGTGGTCCTTATCTGCCGTCAAAATCTATGTTTCTATGTTGTCTCAATTGGTTCATAAAAGCTGTAATTCCTGGTTGTTTGGTTATGGCATTATCATTCTTGTTAATCTATGCCCTTGTTACATGCTTATTTTTTTGTTCATCTAAATCATCCAAAGCTGATATGATCGTTGAGTTAAGAAGGATCCTTAAGTAGCAAAACTTATCTTTTTCCTTCAATGTATCCCTTCACTTATCTGCATTTTTTAAAACTACACATTTCCATCCTTTATGTGGTCTAACTTGGTATCTATAAACTGATCTAATATCTTGCCAGTTGATTTTTCTTCCATAAACTACCTTAATGAGATTATACATTGCTAGTTTAGCTGTATAAGCATTCTCATTTCTATGTTTCGGCATTCCCTTTATAAAAATTGTAGGCATCAATTCCCCTGCTAAGATTAACCTTTCTTTTTCTACCTTGCTTAGATTAGATAAACCTTTTATGTCGGCCCCATTTTTGGTATGCTGTTTTATTGGTCCTTCTTGCTCTTTCTCAGTTCTATTTAATGCTATATTCCTCTTTTTATTGCCCTTGTTCCTTTGACATTTCTGCAGATCTCTTTTAACTTGTCTAGGATCCTTAGCATTTATAAGTACTCTATTTTGTTCTAACTCTATTTCCCTTTGCTCCAATTCATCAATTAACAGATATATTTGCCTTCTTTCTCTATTGCCAACTTCCTCAGTTATCATCTGGATCGATTTTGTTTTATGTTTTTTCACCTCATCGCTCACTATATCAGACTTTTTCTGCTTGTGTCCATTTCCTTCTATGGCTGTGGTATTACTTAATACCTCATCCCCATCTGACATATGAAAGCTTTGTAGTCTTCTCTTAACCACATCCTCCATCAATAAGCCATCATTCTTTCTCCCCAATTCATTATAGTCCATACCATCCATCCTTTTCTCCTCTCTAGTTTGTAGATGTTTGGAAGGATGGAAATCAATAAATTGATGAAAGAGAGTGATTAATTCCAGTAATTGAGCATTACTAAATGCAATCTCTTTTTTGACCTCCTCTAATTTAGTTGTTATTACCTTTCCCCATTCCAACTCTTTACATTATCTGGGAGATCAACTTTTTCTACCATTGGGTCATGGGAAGTTACTACTCCCGCTGCTTCTAAAATATTTACTATTTGGTCCTGATTTACCTTCGGGGTTATGTAAGGTGTCAAGAAGGACTCAATTTTTTGTAGACATTATTCATTTTTGCTAAAGTGTTGGCTAACCTGTAGATCAATCTGATTTGCAAACTTAATAGTCCCTGTGTCTGCTTTAAGGACACTTTCTTGCCTTAGATCCAGACTAACCCTGTTCTCATTATGCCCTTGGTCAGATATATTACTGTCCATTACCAAGTTATCATCCTCCAACATAACCACACTAGAGACATTATCAATTGAGTCCTTATTAAAGGGCCTTGAGAAGGGAGAAGAAATTGTTTTTCATAATGCCTCATTACTGGTTTCTTATTAGGAGGGTTTAGATCAGATATACACAGGTCTTGACCTGTCATATCAATTAAATTCCTTAAATTATTTTCTACAGTTTGACCTTGTGAATTATCCTCCAACCTTCTAATTTCTTTAAGTAATGGATGGGTTTTCTTCAATATCATACTTGGCTCCTCACTTGACTTAACAGGAGACTATGTTAATTTTGGATTAAACATGTTAATAATCTTTTTATTACCTCTTAGCTCAATTTGATTACAATTAGAGTGCAGATACTGAGTTATCTTTTGATCTGAGTGGGATTTGGGTGGTTTAGCAGTACAATTTTTTCCTTTAGCCTTAGTCATCTTATGACAATATGCTCTTAGTCTTTTAGATTGCATTATTACTTCTTTAGCAAAAAAAAAACACAAATACGACACAAGAAGTTAACCAATAAGAAATGCTGTCTTTTTCAATGATCTCAGACTTCCACCTTTCCTGTATATATATTTTCTTCTTGTTTCTGCAAACGCAGAAGAGCACCTCTTTATCACTTTTTCAGTTACTACGCACTTTTATGTGGCATTCAAAATAAAGCCAGAGACTAACCACTCTGAAACACATTGAGAAAACAATTTAAATACCCTAAATCCAAAATCCAAAAAAAAAAACACCAAACTTAACTCTAAAATAATAACAAACATATACAGAAAAGAATTACTAGAATAAATTATTCAAAAAAACTATCCAACACTCAGTATATGACACTTACTTCACCAGTAGTGGAGTAGCAAGTACCAATCAGGTACCAATTCTTCAGAAAAAAGGAATGCACAGCAAACAGGCAGAAGTGCGCTCAAGCAACTGGATTATACTCCAAATGTTGCTAATTCTGCACTATAATATAATATTAAAAACTTTAAGAATCAGGAATCAAAAAGGTAAAACACATTAAACCAGAATCAAAAAGGGATTTACCATTCATAAAACAAGATCGCACAAAACAGAGTCTTAGGAGCACGAAGCACCACGGTCATGTCTTTCCCCAAGCAGTATCCGAATAGGCCTGTTACCTCACTAACATGCATGCTTTTTATCTACCCTGCACATGTGATTCAGCCCACCTATCCTGGGTTGATGGCTACTAGTGGCGCGAAACCAAGACCCAGAGCAAAAAAATAGAAGTTAAAAAACAAAATAAAATATAAATATAAAACCAAAACATCCTCCAAGTTCCAATAGAGAACAGTATGTTCGATCAGTTACAACTAAACAGCTTCACTGCAATCCATCCAATCGGGCCAGATACAAGCAGCAATTTAGGGGAAAATGTTTCCAGCAGCTTACAAACCCCCTCATGTCTACTCAGATAACTAAGATAACAGAGCTATTATTAAGGGGTTAGAAATTAAGACTATGGGATTTGAGGTGGTGGAATATATAACACAAAACACAGGCAAAACTTGTTCCCAGTAGCCAGAATTCGGCAGTGGATACCATTCATAGAATATCATGGAATGTCTGCAGCCCATGTATTCATGGGTTCAAAGTTTTCACAAAAGAACAGTTTTCAGAATTTAAAATCTCATTATACAAGACTAAAAACTGTTTAAAATTGTCCACCGACGTGTTAAAAAAAGTAGAAAAGCATTCACCTCGCAGTTTTATTTACAGACCAAATCACCTCCTTTTGGCATGCAGAAAGCAGGGAGCAAAAAAGCAAAGTATAGTGTTCAGAATTTTCTGATTTTCCAACTCTTCAGCAGCGTTCTTCAGCAGCTTTTAATAATCAATAGCTCCCAGTTTTTGTAGGTAAAATACAGGAATAGGGAATGTAGAGTGCAGAATGCGGAAAAAAACCAGCCAAGAAACAGAGAGAAAAAAGTTAGTTATTAACCTTACTACTGACATACGACAGCAAGCTGCCATCTACCGGCTATGACTTTTTCAAGCTTTTCAGGCTTTTTCTAGCTTTTCTAGCTTTATTTTTGCTTTTATCCTTATTTATTCAGGCTCACATGTCAGGCTTCGGGCCTTTCCAAAGGGCCCCCTTGTCCTCAGAATCCAGCTGCCATCCTCTTTTTAACAATGTCAGCAAAAGCCAAACATCTGCCAAGCCTCCTTAAGAATTGCCTCCTGTATATGTTCATTTTTTATACATGGTGTTTACTTTGCTTTTTAACACGTTGTTCTTTGTGCCTCTTATCTATTGGGCAATGTAAACCAGGGAAAGTCAGTGGAGTTCTGAAGGCAGACTGTTTTTGAGAGGTGGTTTGTTTGCTCCAGATGTGTATGATTATGCACAAATGGTCCCCACACTCCCACTTATATCTCTCTTTTTTTGAGAGGTGCTTTGTTTGCCACAAATGTGTATGGTTATGCAGAAATTGGAAACTTGGAGGGAGTATTGGGCCACCCACTCACACACAGACAGTGTTTTTACACCAATGGTAGTACTGGTCCCTTATATGTCATCTGTTGCATATCCCCTCTCTTGCCCTGCACATGACTACCATCTACTTTGACACACACACAGACAGATACATAGACTTTATGGGTGCATGGCACTAACATTGCCTGTCTGGGCAGCTTGGTTGGAGGGTGTGGCCCCAAGGGCCCTACACTCTCAGTTATGCATATTTGTTTTTGGAAAGGTGGTTTGTTTGCCACTGATGTGTATGATTGTGCATGAGTGGGCAGCTTGGTGAGAGCATCCAGTGTGAAGGACACCACACTCCCTTTGATCTCCATGGCCCATACTGCCACTTGAACATATTTCTTTTGGGAGATTTTTTTTTGTCACAGATGTGTATACTTATACTACAATACTACTACAATTCATAAAAGACTGAGGTGCTGGTTGTGAACCTGGGGCACTGGATAGGGGGGTCAGGGGCTGGCTCACCTTTGGGACCTTTTCTTGGGGGCTTCGCACTCCTGACCTCTGAACAGGTACGAAACCTGGGGGTAATTTTTGATGAAGGGCTGACATTGTGTTTGCAGGTGCCAGCTGTCATCAAATCCTCTTTTTACACCCCTGAGGAATATTTCCAGGGTTAAGCATCATATTCTGTCTGGTGATCTCCCCACGTTAGTCCATGCCTTTGTGTCTTCGCACTTGGATTATTGCAACTCCCTGTACCTAGGGCTGCCTGGGGTTGATATCCACTGCTTGCAGCTGGCGCAGAATGCAGCAGCCCAGTTGTTTACGGGGACCTCTCGGTCCTGTCATATATCCCAAGTGCTGCGTGAACTGCACAAGCTGCCTGTACAGTGGTGGATCACCTTTAAAGTCAGACTTCTGACTTATAAAGCCCTACATGGACAGGGCCCAGACTACTTGAAAGAACTCCTGGTTCCTTACTGCACTCAGCTGATGAGGGGTTGCTACAGATTCCAAGGGTTTGTTTAAGTTCTTCGGGGGCCCATGCGTTTATGCATGCGGCCTACCACTGAATTCTCTACCCATCAGCTATGAATGCTTTAAACAAGGGATTTAAACAAGCGCTCAAAACCTCTTTGTGGAAGCAAGCATTTAGTGAATGATCTAAATGTATTTTATTGTTTAATTGTATTTTAATGTATTTATTACTGTGTGAATCTATGGTTCTTCTGTTTTTATTGACTGTTAGGCGCCTTTGTTTTTGAAAGGGTGCCATACAAATAAAGAACTATTATTATTATCATTATTATTAATGTGTAGATTGGTGGTAGTATGGTTTCTGGATTGCTACAGCCTCCCAATTAACTCTGTGCTTCACACTCTCACTTACACATATGTATTTTTGTGGGGTGGTCACATTCTCCCACTTAGTTTTGGATGCCATGCTACCACTTACAGATAGTTATTTTCGGTGGTTGCCACAAATCCGGATGACTATGCTTGTATTGGGAACTTGCTGTGAAGAAAGACAGAAGATTAATGATATAAATAAAAATATGTTTTATTTATCCAACATAAATTACCTAAAATAAGTGCTCGTAGTCATAAAAAAAATATATATTGAGATAAAAAACTTATCAAAATGTATCTTGGTTGGTTTGCCTTTTTTGATTTTTCTAAGTAATGAAAAAAGAACACAGTTTTTAATACTGTGGGATATAGCTCTTCTTGAGATCTGTAAGGAAAACAAAAACACTTATTTTTATTTACAAATAGAAAAACAAAAGAGAAACAGAAATATAAATAAATAAATAAATAATTTAGACAGATGTGAAGCAGCTGCCTATACTGCTGGAGGCTTTGAGGAGACATGGAAGGGTGTGACCTGGTAGGAGGATGCAGAAGGAAATGGAAGCCACTCTGTTGGGGAAGGTGCAGAACTATTGCGGGGGGGGGAGCAGATGTCCCTACTGCAGACCAGGGTCCTCTTCAGTTGGTGATAGTTCCTTCCTGGATAATTTTATGATGGTGTCTGTGAGCAACTGGACACTCTGACTCAAAAACTGTATTTGTGACTAACTGGATTTAATTTGGGTTTTCATTTGGCCTAATTTGAGAGTGTTGTTTGATATTTGTTTGCTTGTTGTTTCTGGTAATAATTTTATCAGATTGTTCTTGTCTTTTTTGTTGTCCCTGAATCAGATTGTCCAGTTGTTCACAAATGGCAGCTATATGTGTCTGATGAAGAAAAAAACAAAAGGAGAGTCATATGTTGGGGTCTCTATCTGCAAAACACAATTTACTGTGACTCTCTAAATTGCATGTTGATACTGAAATGACCAAACAATGTACAGATATTTGATGGTCTGTGAAACTGTTGTTACTATTCGTATTACTATGAATTCTTGGTAGATTCATAACTTGCGGGTACTGAAATACAAGACTGGTGTGCTTGTTTGTTCTCTGAACTTTCATATTTACCATGGTAAATATAGTAGTTAACTAAGTAGTGATAGTCCATAATGGAGTGCATGTTAATCATATGACAGTATACATTGTCTCCCGAATCCCTCCTATGGGGGAGAGAGTGACATGGAGTGCAGCTGCAGAAGTGACAACCACAACTGGTGATGTGCCTCTTAATGGTGGTGGAACAGGTACAGCAGGCAGCTGTACTTGGGTGCCATTGGCTTCTAAAGGGAAATGGCAACAGTGGTGAGTGTGTCACTGTTTGTGTTTTCTGGGTGACATCACAGAATTACAGTGGGAGGGACACAGGATTATTGGAAGTGTATGTGCCTGTACCAACAGAGAAGGACGGCGTCAATGACACTGGAATCATGATAAAACACATCACAGTCTTACAGACACTAAGCTTTTGGGTGCTGTAGCACAGTTCCCTGAGAACATCCCCATGGTACATGCATGTAACTGTGGTTGCACCCACAAACCTTTGATGTGCTGCACAGAGATGGTGACATTGGCTTGCATAGGTGTTGCAACCTGCAGCATTGTTCACTCAGGCTGCCTCCCTGCAGTTGTCTGTATGGTCAGCAAGGTTACTTCAGAGCTTCCATGTGATGAGGAGTACCCACTGCACCCTGGACACAATTGTTGTTTCTGGCAACCGTAATGTGCTGTCAAGCCAGGCAACTAGTAAGTCACGTGCTGCAGTAGTGGCATGCAAGGTATCTGAGTTTTGTCCACACTGTGATTCCACCGACAGGCACATACTGAAAGAGTACTCAGGAGCAAAGCGACAGGCACAACTGGGACTGTGTGCAGCACAGTTGAGGCAATACAGACTTCATGGAGGATTTGATTTGTAAAAGGGAGTACTTTCTGAAGTGGCAGAGTACATCACTGTTTTCTGTGTTACCAAAGAGAACAAAACATGTTTCTGTGTGTTTTTGACATCTACCAGGACACCCATGTTGTAAGTGTGATACACACTACAGGATGTGCATTTACAGGCATTTAATGTATGCTTGTGGTGCTGTGATGACACTTGGCCTGCAGTCTTGTGCCTTACAACACACCCCATGCATATAAATGTACATGTGGCGTGTGCTATTGCTTACATGGAGCATTGTTTGTGTAGAATATGATAAATATTAAAATGCTGTTTTACCACACTTTGAAGGTTATGCAGTGTGATTCTACCCTGCTGTGGTAGAACAGCATTCTAGAACCTCTGGAGACTGCATCAGTAAACTTCATTTTGAAAGCAAAAAAAATTTTACAAAACCCAATATTTGACATACTAGTACACACTGTAGTAAATAGAGGCTGAGCAAGTCTATGCACAACTAGTGTGTTTTGTCATTTTGGGGTTCTGATTCCCATGGACCTCTTGAGCTTTGCTCTCAAGGTTTGAAGGAATCATAAGCTCTATATGGCAGAACTCAGTGGTTCTGCATAGTTGACCATATACTATTCTCTACATTCAATCTCTTCTTATATAAATAGCTATGAGGTATGTAAGGACCAATGCAGTTTCTTATGTACTAGAACTATATGTGCTACATATGCATCACAGAATCTTGCTGTCCTTTTCTTGTATGAATAGTACAGCTGCATTGAGTGCTTCAGGGTACTGATATGCATCACTGTCAGGTCTTTCTGATAATGTAATGCTGATACCTGCAGTCTACATAGGTAATAGATAGTTATAGGGTTGCAATATTGAAAACTTTGGTTTACATATTGTTTAAGTGAAAGTCTCAGATGCTGCAGGACCTGACTAGGTTTGACAGGATTTTCTGTAGCTTTTGAATGCCACAGTTTCATGCACAGTTTCATGCAATGTGCCACAAACATTTCTATCATGGTAAATATTAGTGTTTTATTGGGCTAGTATCTACAATGGCACTGATTAAGAAACTGCAGTATGTCAGAGAAGCAGAGACTGTTTTGAAAGACCAGTGGCTACTATTATTTTACTGGATAACTATCTAGTATGAAAACCCATACTTTTGTGTATTGTTTAGTTGTAGTTATACAATGGCATCAAAGATACTGGTTCTTGATTGGTTGGCTGACTTAATTTACACATTGTAAATAGTGCTATCACCCCACGGTAGAAGTGGCAGCAAATCAGGGCACCAGACTTCAAAGTTTCTGGCTGCTGTAAGCAGGAGGTGTGAAAAAAATTATTTCTTTTGTTTTTTCCACATTGTAGAATAGTAATATACCACTACCAGGTATGGGTAATGGCAAGATTTGCCCACTTTTGGTGTGGTTTCATCACTCAGCTGCACCTCATAAGCAAACCACACCAGGCATGCGTAAATCCTGCCATCACCCACACCCAGTCATGGCATATCCCTTAAAATTATAACATGTTGTAGAAGATTGATGTGTGGTATGCATATGGTGAGGTGTTCCAGGTTGTGCCTCTTGCTTCTGTTGTTCTCTCTTTATGTCAGTTTGGACCCTGGTCTCCATTGGTTCTGTAACAGTGGGATGGACAATAAAACATTCATGAGTTTTGCAGTAGTGTGAATGTTCCTTCACTATAGCTGTAAATTTCTGATACAGTGCTATAATTATCTAACCATCTGTTACTTTCTATATAATAACTAGGCTCTGTTGATTTTCTTAGGAAACCCATGACACAATTTGCTGCAATAAAGTGTTTATTATGGCCAACACGTGCTGAGTTTCCTTTCTGCTATGTATGCATCAACATCAACAGCTGCTCTTCTGGATCACTGCAATTCAAAGTAAGGGCTACAGACCAGAACATCGCACTGATTCGGTGGTAAGTAAAAGTTTTTGGAAAAACAACAAACTGCTGCCTACTAACCAAACAAGGGAAAAAAGGCATGCCTTCCTTCCAGCAGCTGTGTACAACCACAGTGCTGAAATCTGGTTGGACTATGGCTGAACTTTGAAATCTTCACTGTATTTTATATAATTGCTGTGGCAAAAAAATGCAACCCAGGAATTATATAAAATAAAATGTGGGTTGGTATGTGTAAACCTGAAGCTTACACACACCCTCAGGGTTTGTGCTATTCATGAACCTCTCTTGGTTCGCTCTCGGGGTTTATGTAGCATAGAATTTCTAATGTGTGTGTCTGTACACTTCTTAAAAACAGCGACTCAAGCTGGTTCTGTGGAGAAAAAGATTAGACACTTACATATACATTATTGCATATTATGAATTGGGGATTGGAAATGGAGAAAGCTGATTGTCCAAGAGGTCTTTGAAGCCATGAAGATATTAAGGCACATCATCATGGCTTCAAAAAACCTCCGGCAAACAGCATCCTCACTCACAAAAATTTCCTCCATCAGCAGCATTCCCCAGATCCCTCACTAGCTTCACAAAACTCTGCCCACACAGAACATGCCCTCCTATGTACTACAACCACAGATTTAAACATTGAAGTAAAAAACAACAACAATCCAACTGCAAGGGGCAGCTGCGCAGAAGTTGCAGTTGGTAACTCCTAACTCACAGTTTCAGTAGCAGCAGTACATGACTGGCAGTAATGGGCGAGCCTTTTTTTTTTGTCCATAGCAAAGAAAAACAAAACAGGGCTGGAATAACACAAAGGGTGCAACTCCCCCATACAATTCCTTACCACTGTACTGTCCATTGTCTCACCCCTGCCACATTCCTCTGAACTCTCTTCTTTGTGCAGACTGGCGGAATTGGAACACCATTTCAATGAGCTGCTTTCTACTATTCTTTAAAAAAGAAACAGTAAGCTCTAACAAAGAAGAAATACCTTACAGGCCGCTGGCTACTACAAAGAAACAAACTCTTTAAAATAACCACAATTCACATCCAGATGAGATGTAGCGGGGAAGGATGAGTTCACACTGACACAACAGCTCCACCTCTATCAACCGCCAGTATAATAGCCCCACCTACTGTTTTAAGAGCTATTTTATCAAAATGTGACCCTACAGCTATTTTTTTTTAAACTTTAAACCCAGTTCATAATAGCAATAAATCACTCCAGGGTGTGGTATACCATGGGATATCGTCACTTCTCGAATGGCTGGATTCACTCGGCCAGCACCCTCATGCCCAAACACCTGAGGCATGATGATACCCCAAAATATACCACACCCTGTCATGCCTTATTGCTTACTTGTGAAATGGAGAGTAGAAATCCTGGAAGCTGATTGGCTGAAGTTGAGTTTGACCTATGACAATATCTCACAATATCATCAAAGTACAAACCTGATTACTACGAACATCCATTTCATAATTGCAGTAATATATGACATGGTGTGATATATCATGGGATACTGTCACTTCTTCAGTGGATGAGATGCTTGGCCCATGGCCTTGTGCCTCATAACATACACAAGGTCTGATGATTTCTCATGATATGCCATGTCTGTTGTGTTTTATTGCTTAATCAATATTAATTCTTATGAGGAATGATCATTTGTGTAACAATGGAGCAGTTTTTATGAATATTTTATAGAACACCCACTCGTTTATGTCATAGATTATTCTTGTGTTCTGTCTTTACAGCTGGTGATACTCATGGTCAGAGGGAATTAGTATGATGTCCTCTTCTTCATCCTCTTGCACAGGTTCTACCCCCCCCTTCTCTGCAGGAACTGGGACTGGTGCAGCGCGTGTTTGCTCAATTGTGGCTTCAGGAGCTGTTAGATAAAACAAAATAAAAAAAACAGATTTGAACAAAAATATATTATCATGTGATTGCATATATAGGTTTAGAATATTTACACCTGTTCATGATACTTTATTTGTGTTTGTTTGTTTCTTGCAATATAAATAGTAGAATTACTATATTATATAATGCCGTAGGCATGAGAAATTTAGGGAGCTCATTGGCATAGTCCCCTCTTCAGATGTATAAATATTTTGGTCATCCTTATGGCTTGGGATAAAAAATGGGTGAGCAGTTGAAGGCCTCAGTAGAAAGAGATTCCTATAAGCTTTAATTTTGTCACACATTCATTATTGTAGATTGACTAATAGAACAAATTAGTTCTGTTTTAAATAAGTATAATACTTCATTTGTCTGTTGTAAACTGTCTCCATTGCAGACAATTCTACTATCATTTACTATGGTATACGAAAAAGAAAAAAAAATTGTGAACTAAGTACAAGAATTATTGGAAACCAGTATGCTGATGAACAGACAGCATGAGTATTTAGTTGTCCACAACATAGAGGATAATGCCTGATGTGCAGGTGATGACCATGGTGTAAGCACCTCGAGTGGTTGCTAGGGCACCAGTAAACTCTGAGAGTGCAGCTCAAGAGGTTTAACATTGCCCTACCAACCACGAGAGGTGATCACAGTGTGGTATGAGCTGTACATCTGGCATTGGTATTTGTAGTGTATGGAGCTCTGCATGATAATTTAACCACTCCCAATCCCCCACTGACCACAGAGACTCAGAACAAGGCCATGGATTTTCATTGTGATCAAAATATGTTGTTTGATTATAACACCACTGACTTCATGAAAAAAGTCAATAAGTATAAGGTGTCTTGGCAGAGGCACTCATGCAAGGCTAAGCCCACCACCCATCAGAGATCCCATCCCAGGAGTAGTAAGGTCAGAAGCTTTTGTTCTCAGGCCTTACAATTCTTATCCCTAGTCTGACTTCAGCCAGTAAAAGGGGGTGCTTCATAAGCAGGGGAAGAAGGGGCTGCAGAAGAGCCACATCTACCAGGCATCTGCCTCTCACTCTAAGTCCTGATGTGAGTATCCAGGTCATCTTCTCCCTTCCGGTGGCAGGCAGACTCTCCCACTATCTTCAGCAATGGTCCCTCATCACGTCGGACAAGTGAGTGCTGGAAATAGTGGAGAGGGTCAGCCACTACAGTTCAAGCAGATGCCAGACCTCAAGTGTACCCAGGTGTCAAGACCTCTGTCCCCAACACAGATACCACTGTTGGAATTGGAGGTACAAAACCTTTTGGCTTTACAAGCAGTGAAGAGGGTCCCTGCCCATGAGAATGTCAAGGGCATTTACTACAGGTATTTTCTGACACTAGAGAACTGGGGAGTGGTGACATATCTTAGATCTCAGATAGCTGTACAAAAAAAAAAAGAAGGAAAATGTGCACTACGGCCATATGACTATGTAGGGAAACAACTGATTAAGAGACACAGACTGAATGATGAGAGAAATAGCACCATGTTACATTTAAGTATTTATTATGTAGAAAAATCATCTGTACTTAACCATGGAGGACTCTTTCTCTCCAAACTGTGGCTTGCCTAACTGAAGCCACAGCTGGTAGGCTGGTTCATACCAGACCTGGTCCTTTTCTGGCACCTTCCCTGAGCTTTTTAAGTAATATTTTGATGGAATTGCTTCCAATTCCCCCACGCATTTTCCACTTTTTGTTTTCAACTCCTTTCTCAAGTCTGAGGTACCTGGCAACACCCTTCCATATCTTCTCGAGGGACATATTTGTGCACCTCATGATCTGGAGATGGCATATTTTTATCATTGCCTCCAGCAGCATAGGTAGCTGCTCTGCTTCTAGTATTTGTTCATATCTGTAAGTGAAGCAGAGATACAAAAATGAATGTAATGTTATTGTGATATGTGTAGGAAAATGTAAAAATCATCATAACACATTGGGTGCTTTCATGAAAATGGCAGACAGCCCGGTTCCACAGTCTCAGACTGACAGCTTAATTTGTGCAGCCCTCTACCCCCCCCACACACAAGCAGTCTACATGAGTTTGTGAAGATGTGCAGACATAGTATGAGTTGTGTTAATTATTCTGAAGACTGTTGAAACATATAGAAGACACACACACAGAGCTTGATGTCCTGCCCCCCCTCCAAAAAAAAACAAAACTATTGGTGCCTGAGTGAGCGCGGACATATGATTACAGTAACTCCTAGTCCTATACATACTGCTTGTCCAATCAACATTACTCCCCCCTACATTATTGCTATTGTTTAGTAGGATGACATATATTTTTATGTGTCAATAGTTCTATTTTTTGACAAGTACAGTTGACTCTTAAAAAAGCCTTTTGTTTGTTGTAACAGTTGCCAAAGACACACTTTTCTTCAGATCACAGAGTGTATGCCATGTCAGAGGTCTCCCAAAATTAGGCAATTGCCAGTGTCTGAGAAGTGTACACCATCTCTTAGGTATAGCCAATCTTTAAAATACTTGATTTCAGGGTGATGTATAGTGTGCATGCACAGATCACATAGACATGCAGAGATGTGAATGTTAACTTCTTTCCTTGCCCTGTCAAGCAGATACATATGTTGAGCTGCACACCAGACCATACACTCTGTAATATCTGAATATATTATTTTACAGGTGGGTAGCATCTCTGTAAGTGAAGCTAGATCCAATTTAGCTTCAGCAACTAAATCTATCCACCTTTTGTCACCTAAATCATTCCCTCCAAGATGGATCAGCAGTATGTCTGGTGCAGAGTGGTTGCTCAAGAGGTGTTGCATGGTGGGCATGAGCTGCTCCCATCTCATGCCTCTCTTGCCAAACCAATGAATCTTGCAATTTGGTAGAGTCAAGTCACTGCCAAAGTGACTTCTATTGGCATATTCACCACCTCGATGAATTAAACTGTTGTCTACCATCCACACCATGATTCTGGAGTTTTCTGCCATGATCTAAGTTTCTTTTAAAACACAGTTACAGAGAGCCTAATAAGTCAGTCTGAGTCTGCTGCTGGCTACTGGCATCTGAACAACTGTGGCAGTACATTTCTAATACATTTTTTATTCTTCCTCAGAGACATAGCAACAGTATTACACTAAATATTTATTGGTTATTGCTACTTGTATGGAGCCAATAGGAAAAATACACTTCATCTGTGCCAGAGAATATTTTGTTATTGGCTGTGGCACAGATTAAACACAGATTTGGTATGTGGGTGTTTTTTTCAGTAAAAAAACATGGCCACTCTTAGTGGAGCAAGTTCATAAATTGGTCTCATTTACACCAATCTAGTATTTAATATGCGGCATTTGTGTGGTTTTAGCAGTATATTAGAGGTGTGTTATTTAAATATAGCATTTCTGCACCATTTTGTGGCCGCTAGCATTTTTAGAAACCGATTTTACCACTTACTGGTTGCAAAGCATCATGTGAGACAAAGATAGAAGGTCACAGAAACTTGACAAAAAATGTGTGCACACCAACATTTTTTGATCGTGTCCATACTTTTATGTTATGTATAGCATGGTTCACTGTTTGAAGTTCGAAAACTTTTGTGGTAACATTTTTTAACCTCAATAACATAATATATTTCAATAGGACTCTCCCATGGAGCTCAAAAACTTTCATGGTAACATTTTTTTTTACCTCAGCAACATAATGTATTTTAATAAGATTCTTTATGGAGCTTGAAAACTTTCGCAGTCATATTTTTTTACCTCAGCAACATAATGTATTTCAATAGAACTCACCCATGGAGCTCAAAAAACATTCACAGTAACATTTTTTAACCTCAGCAACATAATGTATTTCAATAGGACTTCTCTATGGAGCTCAAATTCTCATGGTCACATTTGTTTTCCTCAGCAACATAATGTAGTTTAGTAGGACTTGCCTATAGAACTTAAAAACTTTCGTGGTAACATTTTGTAACCTCGGTAACATAATGTATTTCAATAGGACTCTTATATGAAGCTCAAAAACTTTCACGGTAACATTTTTTTACCTCAGCAACATACTGTATTTTCAATTGAACTCACCCATGGGACTCAAAAATCTTTTGTTATGACCTTTTTTTTGCACATTCATAACATACTATTTTTCTGTGACAGTTGTCCATGGACCTTAAAAATGTTTGCAATAACGATTCTGGATGTCGACAGTGTTATGCATTTTGATGCAATTATTCATGAATCTTGAACTTTTATACTTTATTTTTATACCTGCTAAACATTATTCATGTTAATTAGGCTCGATTGTGTAGTTTTAAAAGTGAATTTTACATGCTTTTTAGCTTGACAAAATAGTGTTTACAGTGTTCCTCAGGCATGCAACTCAAAAACGTTTGTAATAAGCATTTTTAACATGTGACAACATATAGAAAATACTGGATGAGCAACTATGCACAACCACTGTGTTCTGCTACAAAGGGGTTCTGATTCCCTCTGACCTTGATAACAAAGCTTGAGAGGTCCATGGGAATCAGAACCATGATGTGCTAGAAGACACTGGCTGTGCATAGAGTTGCTCATTCTGTATTTTAGATAGTGTCTAGTACTGTGTGACATATCTGTTTGTGACTTCTTTTGCTTTCAAAATGAAACTGACTCATGCAGTCTCTAGAGGTTTTAGAATGCTGTTCTACAACAGTGTGATAGAATCATATTCCATGACCTTTGAACTGTGGCATAATGGAATTTGCCCTTTAAGGGGCAGACCATGTTGTCCTGGTGCACCCCTTCCCTCCTGCATAGAATGGTTGTGCTCAGAAGGGGAGGGGGAAGGAAGGGGAAGGACTAAGGGCCAGAACAATGGAGCAGATAACAGGAAGGGGAGGGGCCAAGGGAGTTACATAAGGGACAGCACAAGGGGGCCTCAGCCACTTTTTGCTGGATTTTGATTTACATCAACTGCAGCACGTCGGATTGGCAATCTCCTTGAGGTTTGTTTCACCAGGAGAGAGAGGTAAGGAAACAAAAAAGATGATATGACAGGACGATGTGTTGAAATAAAAAAAAGAGAGAAAGAAGGAGAGGAAGAATATATATACAGGTTTAAGATAGAACATGTTACAGTAGGAGGAAGTGTGGAGGATCCTGGTAGCAAGGGGGATCAGAATGTGGTTGAGAGAGCTACCCAGGACCACGTGGGTGTCGTACACACCTCGTGAGGGTCTTATTGGAAATAATTTTGTTTACTGTGATGCCTTGCAGGTTTGTTGAGGACTGGTTTTGCTGGCTGCTAAGAACTGGTATTAACTAAGGGACCCCCTGAGCAGGAGAGAGAATACGCAAGCAGGGAACACATGGTGGGGCACCACGCGCAGTTTGTGGGGAGAAGTAGAAAAGAAATTAGTTGTTTTTTGCAGTTCATGGCATTTTCAGCTCTTGTGTGGCTGCCTGATATGACTGGGGGCCTGGAAGAGCCCATGGAGGGAGTGAGCGCACGCTGGGACCATGTGGCGTGACATCACATGCCACATGGGGTTGGTAGGAACCCCCCCTTTTTTGTCTGGTTGGGTGCTGTGGTGGCAGTCTTGTGGCCATTGGGTGGCCTGGGGAGGAAGGATAGGCCAAGAAGAGGCCCTGAGCCATGGATGACGTGGTGCAAGGCACACGCCTCAGGGGAGTTTGTTAGGCAGGCATTGGCTCTCCTGTCTCGGGCTAAGTAGGTGCCAGGTGGCTGTTTTGCTGCCATTGGGATCAGGAGGCCTTGCAGAAAGCTTGGAAGCTGGAAAAGGTGAGTGAGAACCTGGAATCATGTGGCGATCGTCATACGCTGCGTGGGGGGGGTTTAAGGATCCTTGTACCATATCAGAATGTTTGGTGTAGCGAGTAGGGAGCTTGCTTCTAGTGTTAAAGGTCTAGGTTTCAAACCCTGCTGCATGAGATTTTCTTGCATTGTATGTTGGTGGGGGGGTGTATGGCCGCTGGGTTGCCAGGAAGAGATGGCAGGCCTGAACAGGCCCAACACATGGACCGCGCGGCATGTCACATGCTGGGGGGGTGCAGAGGGGAGGCACTCTCCTGGGGCTGGGATGGCTGTTGGGGTTGGGGCAAGGGTGTTTTCAGGTGGAAAATCAGGGAAGTAGGCCTGAAAAAGGCCAGGGGTCAAAGAGGAGTGATTAGGTTAGGGGTCCACATGGCATGACATCACACGCTGATGGGGGGATGGGACAGCAGTGTGCCTGAGGGATATGGTGAGTTCCACAGCTCAGGGGGGCCTTTGTTGAGGAATACTGAGGGGAATGTAAGGGGCCTCATGGGACGTTCCATGCTGGGAGGTGGTCGCCTTAGGAGCGGGGCCCCCACCCCTGTTACAGGGCTATTGGCTTTGGGTACAGCAGAATAAAAAAGAAGAAGAAAGCTGGCGCAGGCAGGAATATAAAAGGGGGGCCAATTATGGGACCATGCAGTTCATCCGTTTACCTATATATAATACATTCGTAATTATAAATAAGAGGAGATACTTGAATGAATGACAAGGGTGGTGTCAAGCAAGATGGGGACCTTCAATGGTGGCACAGTCTGTTTAAAGAGGGCATGTGGTGTGAAGGACAGGAGGAAGGTTTACAGAAAGGCACAGATATACAAATAACCTTGTTTTCTCTTCCTGTAGTTGTCTTCACAGAGCAAAGATAAGACAGACATGGCACCAAAGATGAGCAGGCCATCAAAGGAAGATGCTTACAAGGCTATAATTGAATTGGCAGAAAAGGCAAACAGAATGTGGGAACTGGTGGAGGGGGAGGAACCAGAGAGACCTGGGGAAAAGAGAAAAGCGGGACCTGGAAAAGGTGGCAGGGGGAAACAACCAGCCAAAGGGTTATGTAGCCTCGCTAGGGTACCATTGGCGATAGTGGAGCCCACCAAGGAGGTTGATACAGTACCTCTGTGGCCTGTGGACCCAGTGACACCAGTACTCCCCCAAGATCAAAGGGGGATCTCCCCGGCTGAACCCAGACACGATGCCCAGAACGGGTTGTTCCCTCCACAGACCCCAGTAGCGCACCCTCCACCTCAACTACAGGGAGAAGCAAGGGGAACTTTGGAGGACTCCAGGCAGCACGGCCCAGACAAGGTTACAGGTAACACATCCAGCACAGTGGGCGACAGTATAAAAGAATATATAGGGCACATTGTGGCAGCACTAGGAACAGGAGGTCTGGGGCAGATGGAGTCGGCTCTAGCGGAAATCAGGATGGAAAAGAAGGTGCTGGAAAAGAATGGAAAGGGAGAGGATAGAGAAGGAAAGGGTACACAAGAGATAGGTGCGCCTGGGATGAGGATAGGCGAGCATGTGTCATTGGCAACAAAGGAGAAAATATGGAAAGGGGAATACGTGGACATATTCGCTTTGGTGAGCCGGGAGGCGGCAGCCAAGTACGAGGAAACTGAGGGTATAGGTAAGAATGAGTTGGCAGTGGCCATAGTGCTTTTAGGGAAAACAGAGGATGACAAGTTCACAAAAGGGAAGACGGGGATGGGTGGTTCCTAGGTTTTGCCATTTTTTCAGCCATCATTCTGGAAAAAAGGCCAGAGCTGGGCATCCCGCTCATTACTTATTCATTGATAATACAGAGAGCAAAAGCAAAAGGCGGGGTGGGGTGGTTATACTACGATGAATGTTTTTAGCAGAGAATGGCATCATTTGGGGACATGAGATGGGATACCAAGCAGATAGACTTATGGACGGATTACGTAACAGATCAGTCCACACCCGAAGGTGAGTGGGGCAAAAAGTGGTTTACGCTCCAGAGATGTTGCTGGGCTTATAACAGGGCTTTTTGCTAGTGGACTCAATGTCGTTTCCAGCATGCTTGCTCAAAATGCAGAGAAGGGCACCCAGAGAACAAATGTAGAATGACATGGGCCCAGGGAGCACAAGGGCAGGGGGACAAGGATCAGGTCAACAGTTTTCTGAGATGGCCAGGGGTTTAAGGGCAAACATAGAACAGGGGAAGGCGGGGTAGGGGGAATGTAAATGGGGGTCAGCACCAATGAGGGAGGGAAGGAAGGTCGGGCAAAACAAGATGGAGGGGTCAGGGAGGAGTAGCGGGGGGCACAACAGGGAACAGTTTGACATGGCCAGAACCCCCATCAACTTGAGGGCTTGGACAGTTTGCCTGGACAGATATCCAGACACAAGCATGTGGGATATGTTTTTAAGGGGTTTTACCACAGGTTTTTCATTACAGAGTAGGGGACCCAAGCAAGCGAGGGAGGCGAGCAACCTTGGGTCAGTAAGAGGAAAGGAGGAAATGCTAAGACAGAAGATAGAGAAAGAAAAGGCAGCAGGTAGGGTAGTGGGCCCATTTAACACCCCCCCCATTGCCAAACATGCAAATCTCGCCATTGGGTTTGGTACCCAAGAAACAAGAAGGGGAGTACAGAGTGATCCACCATTTGTCCTATTCAGAAGGGGAGTTGGTGAATGACTTCATCAGTGAGGAACATAGTAAGGTGACATATGCAACACTAGAGGATGCAGTCCAGATAATAAGGGCCACAGAGGATGCATGGATGGCAAAAACAGACATTGAGTCCGCTTTCAGACTGCTTCCGGTTAGGAGGGAGGACTAGGATCTATTGGGTTTTAAAAGTGGGGAACAGTATTATTTTGAAAAAGCAATTCCAATTGGTTGTTCCACAGCATGTGCTACATTCGAGGCATTCAGCACCTGTTTGCAGTGGATATTCCAGGAAAAATGGGTTATAGGGTGGTCATCCATTATCTGGATGATTTTCTTTTCATTGGGAAGGAAAGGCAGAACACAGAGAGGATGCTGTGTAGTTTCAGGGGTGTGCTGAGGCTGGGGTCCCAGTGGCACCAGAAAGACAGAGACCCCAGCAGAGTTATGGAATTTCTGGGGATCAAGATAGATGCCCCGAATGAAGTATTTAGACTACAGGACAAAAAAGTAAAAAAGTTGAAGGAACTAATCCAGGTATACACCAGCAGGAGACGGGTACAACTAAAATTGGTGCAGCAGGTACTGGGGCACCTGAACTTCGCATGCAGGGCCATTGGACCAGGAAGGGCATTCACAAAGAGGTTAGCCAGGGTCACAGCAGGGGTCACCAGACTGCATCACTGAGTAGATCTGACGCAAGGTGTCAGGGAGGATTTTAAAATCTGGGAAGAATTCCTCAGAAATTACAATGGGTGCTCTTTCTGGCAAGAGGAGTGGCTATACAATACAGACCTCGACTTCTACATAGATGCTGCTGGGTGACTAGGCGTGGGGGGTTACCTGAGGGGTAGATGGTTTGCAGAACCTTGGCCTGCCTGCTGGGTGAGGGAGGGGAAGGTGAAAGATATCACATTACTAGAGATCATGCCCATATGGGCATGTACCTTGGTATGGGGGGAGGAGTTACGGGATCAGAAAGTGACATTTTGGTGTGATAATAGAGCAGTGGTGGATGTTCTGAACAACAGGGGAGCCAGGTCAGGCACAGTCATGCAGGTATTACGACTCTTAGTTTTAAGGGCTTAGCAGCTGAACATGTCATTTAGAGCACAACACATAGAAGGGGTACACAATACCCTGGCTGACAGCCTTTCCCGTCTGCAGCTGGAACATTTTTGGAGGCTGGCACCGGCAGTGGAAGAATTAAAAACACCCATTCCAACAAACATCTGGGACATTGGCAAGAAGGAGCAGAACTGTTGTTTCTCAGCTCTTGGGTGCCTCGGACTCTGAGGGCCTATGATGGGGCCTGGCGCATGTTTCAAACATTCAGGGCAGAGCACCAGATGGAGATAAGTAGGCCACTCATGGAGGAACAGTTGGGAATGTTCACCGTGGAGCAGTGGAAAAGGGGCACAGCCCACACCACTATGAGAGTCTATCTGGCAGGGATTAGTGTTATCTGCACTCTAAAGGGGTTGAAGGACCTGACAAAATCTTTGCTCATCAGAAGAATGATGCAAGGATGGAGCAGGTTGATGCAAGGGCTAGCAAATAATAGAAGGCCGATAAGGGAGCAGTGGCTAATAAAGCTGCAGGACGTGCTCCCAACAATATGCAGATCAAAGGCCGAGGCCCAACTATTTCACACAATTTACGTGGTAATGTTTGCAGGGGCCATGAGAGTGAGTGAGGTGGTAGGCCATGGGAGAGAAGACAAGGAAGGGGGGTTTAGAATGGGAAGATGTAGACTAGGGGGTAGCAGAGATACATATCAAGATAAAGAGGTCAAAAACAGATCAAAAAGGGCAAGGCTGCATAGTGACACTGAAAAGGCAAGCAGAGGGTGCAATATGCCCAGTACAGGTTCTGTGGGCTTTTACCACAGAGCATAGGAACAGGACGGGGAAACTATTTGTACATGGTGATGGAAAAAGGGTCACTGGTTACCAAGCCACAGCATTACTAAAAAAGGGCATGCAATTCATGGGGGAAGACCTGGCTAATTATTCATTCCATTCCTTGTGGATTGGGGCTGCCTCACAGTGGGCAGCAGTGGGGGAGAGACGGTGAATGGGATATTGGAAAAGGGATGCTGGCGATCGGCCAGTTATAAGAGACACATTAGAGCACTGAAGTAAAAAAAAAAGAAACAAACAAACAAAAAAAATATATATATATATATATATAATTTTGACAATAGCGCTCCTGGTGAGCTGCAGAACTGAGGGAAGGGAGAGTCAGGGAAAAAGGTGGCAAAAAAAGAATAATGAGGGGGGAGAATACGGGTAAGACCCCAAGAGCAGGTGTAAAATAATGAATTTTGCTTGTACCCCATAGGGAGAGGGATAACCACGGAAGTCTGGATCTGCGGCCATTCCTATATCTATTGGGCTGGAAAAAGAGCAGAGAAGAAGGCTGGGGAAAGGCAGCTGTACCAGGATGCAAGAAAGTGTAGGTTGGTCTGGCATGGCATACGGGGGATGAGATGGGCACAGCTGCTTCCAACATTAAAAGAACTCAAGGAACGGTGACCCAGCCCAGATCTCATTATTATACATCTAGGGGGCAACAACCTTGCAGGCAGGCCTTGGGTAGACACATACTTACAAATAAAAAGGGATTTAGCCGCAATACGACAGTGGTGGCTGCAGGTGTGCATCGTCTGGTTGGATATGATACCACGGAGGGTATGGAGGCAGGAGCACAGCCACAGAGCAGTTGAAAGGGCCAGGAGGAAGATGAATAGGAGGGTTGGGACATTGGTAAGGCAGATGGGAGGACAGGTGATACTGAGGGGGGTAGAAGAATGGGTAGAAGATTTCTACAGGTCAGACAGTGTGCACCTGTCGGACCTAGCCATAGATATGTTCAATACAGAAACAATGGGCTTTATAGAAGCATGGAGAAAACATGCAAAAATGGAATGTTAAAAAAGGGAGGAAAGAAAGAAGGAGCGTGAGATATTCCCTGAGGTAAGGAGAATGGTACCGTAAGTATGGGAAAGCCAGCCATCAACGCAAGCTGGAGAATGGCTAGTAGGGGAAAAGGGGAGAAAGGAGGAATAAAGGAATAACACAAGAAGAGGAAGAAGATGGAAAAGCAGTCTCGGTTTTCACCATTACCTAACGGAAAAGGAGAAGAAGTCACCCAGGTTTTCACCTGGGGGAAGGATAATCAGAGACTGATATATGGATGGAAATAAACGAAAGGTTGAAAATATGATAATAAAGAAATTGAAATGGAATATGTAATTATGAATATAAATAAATTAATTGCCAATCTGAGCACAACAACAAACAATGGTCTCTGTCTTTTTTGTGATGGAAAAGGGGGGAATCCGGGAAAATGGAGTTTTCCCTTTAAGGGGCAGACCATGTTGTCCTGGTGCACCTTCCCTCCTGCATAGAATGGTTATGCTCAGAAGGGAGGGAAGAAAGGGAGGGGCTAAGGGCCAGAACAATGGGGCAGGTAACAGGAAGGGAGGAGGCGAAAGGGAGGTACATAGGGACAGCACAAGGGGCCGCAGCCACTTTTGCTGGATTTTGATCCTCCCACCCACCCTACTAGGCAGAGCAAGAGGGAAGACAGTCAAGATGGGACTGTATGGTGGGTCTGTCAGGGTGGATGACAGGCAGCGTCCGGTCGGACAGTTGGGGCTGCCAAAGTGGATGGCAGGTTTGAGAACATGGTTATGGACTGCCAAAGGTGGATGGCAGGTTGAGAATATGGTTATGGACTGCCAAACGTGGATGGCAGGGGGAAAGGGAGAAAAAAAAGGGGGGAAGGGAGGGAGGAGGGAGGAATAAAGGAATAACACAAGAAGAGGAAGAAGATGAAGGAGAAAGCAGTCTCGGTTTTCACCGTTACCTAACGGAAAAGGAGAAGAAGAAGGCACCTAGGTTTTCACCTGGGGAAGGATAATCAGAGATTGATATATGGATGGAAATAAACGAAAGGTTGAAAATATGATAATAAAGAAATTGAAATGGAATATGGAATTATGAATGTAAATAAATTAATTGCCAATCTGAGCACCACAACAAACAATGGTCTCTGTCTTTTTTGTGAGGGAAAAGGGGGGAATCCGGGACAACAGGACTTTGAATGGGATGGAATTCTATACAAAGCAACACTCCACTATACACTATAGTGCATTCAATTGTGGATTTTTTTATGAAGCTTGGACAGTACTGTTGTAATAAATTGTTAACTTCAATGACATTCTATACTTCAATTTAGGTTGTTCGCATAGCCAGGAAATTTAAGAGATTGTATATCTTATTTATTAGCTTAAGGCAGACAGCGATATATTATTACAATGCTATTTATCTGAAGTGTTTATTGCCAAATCTTTACAGTAACAGGCGACTGATACAACATGTTTCTTTTGTTTTATAGTTGTGTGAACCTGTATCATTAAATTGGCTGAAAACAGTGTATACTCTGTAGAAAAAATGCCTACAAAACATAGACAGCAGAGTAAACATAGAAGGGATAAGTATAACAGTGATGTTAAGTTGATGAAGAGTACTGTGGGCAGAAAACATATTACTAGGAAAGTTAAGGACAGTGCAATGCCTATTAGCAGGAAAAGGCTGCCTAGTGATGATGACATGCCTGTCTCATTTCTTCCTTACAGAGAAACGCACAGTGCTTGCTCCCTCAACGTCATGTTATGATAGCGGAGCATAGCAGAGCTCCACAGGTTGGAAATATTTCTATTGCAACCCACAAACAAAAACACAGTCCTGCTATCTGTGACCATCTTAACAAGAAGAAATTTTTTCTGAAAGCTAGCTTCAAAGGCTAAGGCTGATTAGATTATTTCTGCCATTATGAGATGTCAAGGCAAATGATTAATGAGTAAATTGCCCTTGATGAAAGTACGACTTAGAGTTCGTAAATTTATGAATATGGCACTTGCTGTTCTTTCATGTTTGTGGAGCAAAGTGATGAGAGAGAGATTGAACGTTTTACAGCATCAGTGCAGTCTATTCATAGTAGACTGCAAAATGTTAAGACTCTCAACAGAGACAACTTTTGTGAAGTCTTCCAAGGCATATGGCTACATAAAGAGCACTCAGAGGCTTTCTTTTGACAGGAGTCTTACAAACCAGTTTTGAAGGAGCTTGTTATCTCTGTTGATGAGGTTGGTAAGGCTTGTAATGTGTTGAGTGTGACCAACGTTATGCAAACAAGTGTCTCAGATGATGAAACTATGCCCAACAACTGAGACACCAGCCACAAATTGTGCATCATGGAGATGTGATGACACTTGCAATCTGTGTCAAGCATCATTTGATGCTATTGCACAGTTTAAGAACTTTCTTGCAAGTAAGAAGAAGCAGAGATGCAACTAATTACATAAGATTGATCTCTGTGAAATTCACAAGCATAAAGGCTTATTGGGACATTCCTTGGCTTTCTTATATAGCAGTGTCTGCAAGAGTGTATTTCATCACATGCATATGATTGCTGTACACAATCCTGTGATGCTCAGCTTTGTGTGCAAAATATACCAGGTGAGAAAAGTTGGGTCAGTATATAAACAGCTTGATGAGTCATTGGCAGCAGGAGACATGGAAGTTGCAAAACTTGTGATACAGGATGTGCAACGAAACAGTAAACATTATGATGCACCCTGTGACAACACATCTGCCACTGTATCATGTAGTCTCACTCTACAGAAATCTGAGACACTGAAAACATTTGGAAAACTCATTGCCAAGTTTGAAGTGGCTAAGAGAGAGAAGTTTGACTCTGTGTGTATTTCATGTCACAGACTACTTTACAGTTCGCAGTCTGTAACAATTGATCTGGAAAAGATTACCTCTTTTAATGACACGTGGGCACAATTGTTGGTCTAAAGAATGACTTTGACTTGGACCCAGTGGTCATAATGTGTCAGTACTGTGTGTCAAAGGTGAAAAACAACACTCTGCCACCAAGATCTGTTTTAAATAAAATGCAGGCAGATGCAACACCTATTGAGATTGCTGCATTGAATATGTTTGAGCAGATACTAATACAAATCATTAAACCATTTCAGACAATTCTATGCCTGAATACAAAGACACGCAAAGCACTCCAAAAACAGTTTGTCAAGTCTCTGAAAGGGGTTGTGATGTATTTACCACTTCCTCTGAAAGGGAATGTGGAGACAATCTCAAAGAAAAATAGTATGGTTATACTAGTAAACGGCATGCCTACAAAGTCCAAGGTGATTTGGCAAAATGTTGTCAATGTGCAGACTGTGAAAAGTGTCTAGACTATCTGAAGAGCAATAATGCTTTCTATGATGAGCTTGATGTACATGAACTGTCAGATATGAGTGCTCAGTTTGGACTAGTAGACACTAGAAAGCCAACCATTGAGAACATCGAAGTCGTAACTCATGAAGATAATAATAATAATAAAACTTTATTTATTAAGTGCCTTTCAAATGCCAAGGTGTTGTACAAAATGAGCATAAAACAAACCATGTATAAAATCAGATAAAAACAATCTGAAATATTAACAATATAAAACAACAGACATGTATAAAATCAAAGTAACAGCTCTCTCAAGTCATGTAAGCTTGAGACCAAAGCTGGGTCTTAAGTTTGTGCTTGAAGATCTCCACAGTCATGCATTCCTGAAGCTGACAAGGCAGAGAATTCCAGAGGGTCGGAGCAACATACATAAAAGCCCGAGCCCCAGACGATTTTAAAATAACCCTCGGAACCTCTGTCAACCTCTTGTCAGCAGAACAGAGCTGTCGTACAGGGATATAGGGAATCAGAAGCTCTTTCAAGTAGTCAGGGCCAAGTCCGTGCTGGGCTTTGAAGGTCAAAAGACCTACTTTAAAGGTGATCCACCACTGTATAGGCAGCCAGTGCAAATCGTGCAGGACGGGGTAGTATGCATCCTTCTCGATACTCCTGTCAGCAACCTGGCAGCAGCGTTCTGCACTAGTTGCAAGCAGTGGATATCAACCCCAGGAAGTCCCAAGTAAAGGGAGCTGTAGTAGTGAAGGTGAAAGGTCACAATGGCGTGGACCAACACAGATAAATAACAGGACAGAACAAAGTGCTTCACCCTGGCAATATTCCTAACATGGTAAAATGCAGACTAAATGAATGCTGACACCTGATGAAGGGTCATTCCTTCATCAAGTACAATTCCCAGGTTACACACTCATTCAGAGGTAAGGAGCTGATCTCCCCCCTGGAATAAACCAGAAGGCAGATCAGACCTCCTGCGACCCTGGTCCACCACCATAACCTCGGTTTTACCAGCGTTCAACTTTAACCAGCTCGAATTCATCCAGTCATGGATTTCAGCGAGGCAGTTATTAAATACTGAGAAAGCACTATCCTGGTTGGGTGAAAAAGACAGGTAGAGCTGGGTATCATCAGCATAGCAGTGAAACCTCAGCCCATACCATCTTACAATGTCTCCAAGGGGCAGCATGTACACTACAAACAACATGGGGGAGAGCGTTGAGCCCTTGGGAACCCCACACTGCAGAGAGACAGGGTCAGATGGAAAAATTCCCGACACAACTCTCTGTGTTCTCCCAGATAAAAAAGAAGAAAACCATCTGAGCATTGTACCAGCCAGTCTACAGATGGTCCTCAGGCATTCGAGCAAAACCCCATTGTCTACAGTGTCAAAAGCTGAAGAAAGATCAAGAAGAACCAAGATAGAACGGTGTCTCTGATCTCTCACCATCAGGAGGTCATTGAGCACCCGAACCAGAGCAGTCTCAGTACTATGCCTCTTACGAAAACCAGACTGGAGAGGTTCATAGATATTATGGATGGTCAAGTGGTACTCCAGCTGGATTGCCACTACCTTCTCAATAACCTTCCCTATAAAGGGAAGGTTAGAAATAGGTCTGTAGTTGGTGAAAACATTTGGGTCCAAGGAAGCTTTCTTCAGCAGGGGAGTAACCACCGCTTCCTACAAGGAGCGAGGAAACTCACCCAATTCTAAGGAGCACCAGATTAGTTGAGCCAGAAACAGACCCATGATCTGAACACAGCCCAAAATCAGGGAGGTTGGACCTGGATCTAAACTGCAGCACATTGGGTGCATCCCCTGGACAATCCACATAATATCCTTGAACCCGACTGGTCAAAGGAACTCCAGGAAGCCCGAGTGCAATGACCTAGCCAAAACCAACAACATCCCCATAGAGTGTCTGTTGGATCTCTGATCTCATGTCAACCACCTTATTTGCAAAGAATTGAGTGATCTCATCACACTTCTCTTGTGAAAAGGCTTGACGGAGCTGGAGATAGGCTGGGTTGCACAACCTGTCCACGGTTCTGAAAAGCTGGGCCAGTCAATTCTGAGCAACAGCGATCTCCCTGGACAGGAATTCTGCCTTCTTTTTGGGAGATCTCTGATTGGTAGAGCTGATAATGCCTCTCCAAACTAAGGCAATCAGCTTCTAAGACAGATTTCTGCTAGCAGCACCTTAACTGTCATCCTACACGTCGCAACTCCCTCAAGTACCCATCAAACCATGGGGCCCAAGGGTGGGGGGAATGAACACGGACAGCAGGAGCAAATAAGTCGAGGCCAAAGGAAATGGCCTGATTATAGCCAGAACCAATGACTCGAACTGTACTTAGCGATCAGAAACTCTGAGAGGTTCAATACATATAAGGTCTTCGGGAGCACATATCCTGCAAAGGGCGGTATTGAACCATACCCACAAGGGCAGACCTACAAAGGGGAGCAGAAAAATTGAAGCCCATGGTGTAGTGATCAGACCGACTGACTGGTTCTACCAACAAATCAGAGGCCTCAATCTCCAGGAGAAAGACCAAATCCAAGGAGTGACCGAGAGTATGAGTAGCCAAAGCAACAATCTGTGTGAAGCCCAGCGATATCATAAGATGGAGGAAGTGCTGATCAAAAATTGAGAATTTGTCATCACTCAAGCATGAAGTCACCCAGAACCATCAATCTGGGTAACTCCAATACCATGTCAGTGATGAAATCTGCCACTTCCTGCAGGAATTGTCCCTCGTCCCCTGGTGGACGGTAGATGAGGGCTATCCTGCAACCCACACCGGCTACTACAGTACACTCAAAGGATTCAGCTTCCTCAAATGATACATGTGAGCCCTATCTGGTCTTGACAGATTGCAACCCCACGATCAAACCGAGGAGGTGAATCACGAATACCCAGTTGGAACTGCTGTCTCCAAAATGGGACCAGCATTATGATCTAGCCAGGTCTTGGTGATGCAAGCCAGATCAACTGTTCCAACAGAGTCAGCAATAATAGCAGACTTGTTTCTAACAGATCTGGCATTGCACAACATCGCTCAAGTTGGATAGGGCTCCGGAGCTGTCCCAACTTCTTGTCCATCAAAAGAGATGGTGTCCTTGGGTATGGGGACTAGACATGGAACTCCACGTTCCCGGCTCCATTTTACCCCACGGTGTCTTCTGAACCTAATGAGCTCTATATGAGAGGTCCGTTCATTTGCCCACCAATGTCCACGGCCTCTGCCAAATCCATCCTGAAACCTTGTACAATACCAAGTGCCTGTGATGTGTATGAACAGTACACAATTCACCATCTATATGACAGAGATCCCATTGGTGATAACATTGACCTGTATCAGATGAAACAGGTTGAAGGTAGCCCGGTCAGCATATGGGAGGAATGATCTGAAGCACAATGTTTTCCAGATTTGCTCCAAAAAGGTACAGGAGGGCATCTGGATCAGCGTGAGGTTCATGTTCAAGAGTGTTGAACAAGGATGGCAAATTTCATAGGAACATACAATACTGTTCCACCTATTGTGGAAGAGTGAGCCTAGTGTACTCTCTGCATCCATTGTGCATACACTATGATTGACTACCCCATTGGAAGGTATGACAGCAGCTGAGTTTCTGCAGCAGCTGACAGAAAAGGAAGAAACACTGCAGGTGACTTTGACATCTATGTTGTCGAGTCTATGTGGTACAAAAGAATACTGATATCATAGACACTCGGAGGTCATGACCATGCTGCACAAGTATGGTGCAGCTACTTAGTTTGTAACTCTAAGCTGAGCATTGTACAGCTGGGATGAATTAGTTAAACTGTTGAGGTTGGCCAATTCTGATGTCGATGGCATTTCATCAATGACACTTGGTAAGATGTATTTACTTGATCCAGATTCTGTGACATGGCATTTCAACCATCGGTTCCATGAGATATTGACATTCATTTTGTCAGAGGACAATTCTCCTCTTGGGTTAGTTGAACACTACCTTTGGAGGGCAGAATATCAGGCATGAGGTGCGCCACACATTCATCTGCTGTTGTGGATTAAAGATGCTCCTCATATCGGCGACAATGAATCAGCCGAAGTGTTGAAGATCATTCAACATTATGTGACTTGCCACATTCCTGATAAGTATGATAGTCCAACACTTTGGAAGCAGGTGCAAATGTTTCAGTGGTATTTTTGTGGGACGTACTGTCACTAACCAGTCAAGAGTCATAATGAGTGGTACACCAGGTGTCAATTTGGTTTCCCCGGATGTGTCTGCCAGAAGGGATGTATGAATGACTTGTTCTCAGCCATACATCACCATCTCAAGGCAAAGTCCACTAAGATGATCAATGAGTTATCCAGACAGGAGTATGAGGTGTTCATCAATGACTACAATCCTACTCTTCTCCTGATGTGGCAGGAAAACACTGATATGCAGTTTGTTACAGATAACTCTCTGTCTCTTGTGCGGTACAACATGTCGTACATCACAAAACATGAGCAGACAAGTTTGCTTGAGCTTTGGGAAGTCATAGCAGACTCCAACCGATCATTAAGTTCACAACTCTGGTCACTGGGATTAAAGACACTGTCTCACAGGGAATGTGGAACATATGAGGCCAGTGATTGTTTGATTGGTACACACTTGTATGGCAAGTCTGATGCTGTATGGTTTCTTATTGTGAACCACAGAGAGAAATGAAAAAATGTTTTGAAGTCTCATGATGAGATTGAAGAACTGGCTGTGAACCACCCTGCTTCAAAAAATATTTTGAAGAATAACCTGATCGATACATGCTACCCAAATTGGGCAAATGCTATGGATGACATGTGGCTCTACCATGTTGCTCAGTGGTACAACTATAAGACTGATGTAGCACCTGATGAGACTTAAGACATTTACAAAGTCAGAGGCTTTGATGGGTGCCTTGCTAAAAGAAAGAAACCATGGCTCATTGACCATTGCAAATTGAGTCTCTCTACTACTGACATCAAGGAACATTACTACTTTGCTCTAATGTTCCTGTTTTAGCCATGGCGGGATGAGAGCACACTGAAACGAGACTGAGACACATATGAGGAACAATTCTACTTCACATATGAGACATTCAAGAGTGAGCAGTCTGAAGATACATTCGTAGACTGGAGTTAGAGAAGGAGCAGATGGAACAAGCTACAAAACAGCTTGAGGTAGACACCTCAGGGAATTCTCAGGAAAATATGGATCCTGATGGAGAGGGTACTCTTGGAGCTCCTCTACAGTGAATGATCCTGTGGCTCTCATGAGTGAAGTCAAAAGTGCAATGGAACATTCTTCTCACGTAATAAAGAATACTACTGTACTGACTGATCAGTTGAATGCACAGCAATATGTTGCTTATGATGCTGTCACTGATGGTATCAGACATGGCATCCTTCATGAGAGGAAACAATGCACATGTGGAAAGTATGAGCCATTGCTAATGTTTGTTAGTGGTTCTGCTGGCACAGGCAAGAGTCTTGTTATCAAAGCTATCACAGTGGAGAAAAGGAGACATAGAGGAGAAGTGATGTCTGTAGCTGTGACTGCTCCTACAGGTTTGGCAGCATACAACATTGGAGGTGTGACTCTACACCGGTTGTTTATGCTATCTGTAGAGCACGGTAAAACAGGAGAGTACCGAAAACTTTCCTGTGAGGTGGCATCTGAGCTGTGACCAATGTTTGTCAAGATGAAATTTCTCATTATTGATGAGATCAGTATGGCCTCAAATGTCATGCTTTCATGTATCCATCAGTGTCTCCAAGAGATACTTGGAACTGATGATGGTCAGCCTTTTGCTGGTAAGAGTGTTGCTGTGTTTGGTGACCTTCTGCAACTTGCACCTGTGAATAGTGAGCATGTGTTTAAAGCACTGACTGTGAAGCAAGCAAAAAAGTACAATAGGGTGCATAGGAGGGATAAATCTTTGGGAGTTGTTCGTTTACATTGAGCTGTATGAAAACATGTGACAGAGCCATGACCTTGGGTACAAGATACTTTTGGATCAGTCCCACATTAGATGATTGTCACAACAGAATGTTTCTCTGTTGAACACACAGTGTATCAGCACTGAGTGCAGTTCTCTGACCACTGCATGTGATGTTTTCACTAGTGTGTACTCAGAATCTGCTCGAATTATGTGTCTTATGCCTCGACTTAAGCAGTGTGCTGAATTCAACAGCGTTATGTTGCAGAGAAAGGGTCAAGAAATCATAACTCTGCAAGTTGTTGATACAATTGATGGTACAGTCTTGAGCTGTAATCTGGTGGCAAAGCTGACTGAACAATTGCCTGAGCTAAAGTCAGATGTGTCTCACACAGCAGGATTAGAAGCAGTTCTAACTGTGTGCATGAATGCATGCATCATGTTACTTCGTAGTCTTGTTGTCAAGCATGGCATAGTGAATGGTGCAATGGGACATATAGTTTCAATACAATGTACAAAAGACATTCATACAGGCGCTCATTGTGAAGTTTGACAACATTGAACAGTCTTTACCTAGTTCTAGGACAACTGTAAAGTTTCAGCTCATGAAAGACGTATATGTAATGAGGAAACAGTTTCCTGTGTGTGCTGCATATGCTGTGTCTATACACAGGCCGCAAGGCCTAAGTTTGGACTCAGCAATGGTCGACATAGGCACTGTCATCTTCAAAGATGGCATGAGCTATTTTGCACTTTCACTTGTATGGACTTTGCCTGGATTGTATATCATCTGTATACTGTAGCATCATATAAGATATGTGCTGACAGATGATGTATTGGTGAGTACAACAGACTACATACTCTGTACCAGCCAACATTGCCTCTTATACTGCTACCCATGAATGTGGCAGACTGCAATGCTACAGTGACAGTTTCTGGCATGAAAAAGAGGTACTAGACACACCAATATTAAATGCAGAAAGCACAAAGAATGACTCCAGAACTCAACAACAAACTAGCTGCCCACCATGTAAGAAGCTTGTGATGGCTGTTGTCCCAGCATTTAACAATAGCACTGGAGCAAACTGCTATGCAAACTCTGCAATACAAGCATTTCTCCATATGACTCACTTTGTTACAACTATCAAATCTTCTCATGATGCACCATTGTCTCAGTCACTAAAGGAGGTTGTGAATGATAGTGATAAGCATGGCAATAGCATACAGACTCTGACACCCTTGCGGATTGTCTTGGGTGGATATGATGGCCAGCAAATATTCTCTAATAGCATTCAGCAAGATGTGACTGAGTTTATGTTGGCTATCATTAACAGCATGGAATTAGATCAGATTTCAATGCAACAGTACTTTACTGTCACTCATGTGACAAAGTACACTTGTCTGTCTTGTCGACATTCACACAAAGAAGTAACAGAAAACATGCTGTGGATTTCATTGTATGTTCCATAGGCACGTTTTGTTAAATTCAGACATCTGCTCAGGAACGCAGAGTGTGGCTGGAGGTGTATCCATTTTGGAGGAGAGTGTGTTCAGTCCACATGACTTAGAACCTCTTCTCAATATATTCTTTTAGTCTTGCAGAGGTTTGATGCAAATGGTCTATGAGCTGACAACCAATCACTGATTTTGTAGCTGGAAGAGTATAACTCTTGGGAGCATGTTTTGATACTCAGGCTGTGATATTCCACCATGGAACATCTGTCCATTCAGGACATTATGTTACATGGCTCAGGTACAGCAATGGCTGGATGGAATGCAATGACTACGTGAACACTTTTAAACAGAGATTTCCTCATAATCTTAAATATGCTTATGTCCTGGCTCTCAAGAATTACAATGACCTTCACCTGGCAGAAGAATAGTGTATGGAAATCATGTTAAGCTCTTTTTGACACTCTGTTGTAGTCATAAGAGTGTTACGTGCAACATTTACTGGACATGTGCAGTTACTTTCATATCAGTTTATGAATATTTGCAGTATGTAGATGCAGGTATTTATGTTGCCAACAGTTAAAGTAGGTGTTGCTGTGATCTTAACCTCAATGCAGCCTAAGTGGGTCTTAATCGGTGTGGGCTGTCTGCCTGGTCCCATTAACTACAACAATTGCTTTGACTGTGTAGCACTCTTACTACCTGTACATTGATATCACAGTACCATGCAATTGTGCTGTACTTATCTGTTTATTTCTGCATTACTGCAGCATGTTACATATAACATGAATTGATAGCTGTTGCACCATTGTATGACAATACTGTGCGCCTTGCATACATTTACAAATGTGACTACGCTTGCTATTTGGCAATGGTTTTGTGGTCATAGTGCACTATATATGTGTGTCTCACATCTGCCTTGTGATGCATGATGAGAGATTGTGCAAGAAAGCTGACACTACCTGTGCGTGTGTTTTGCACACATACTATTGTTCAGTAGTTTCTAAGCACAATAAGAAAAATGCCTAATAGTTTATGTGTACAGCATGTCTTTCAGTGATACCTCTATACTGTCCAGTTTAGGTGGCATGTTTTCTGCCGATTTTACTTACTTGAGGGATCAAGACACTGTATGTTGACCTAAGATATGGATATTTAGAGGAGTACTTATTGTTAATATTGTTAATATATTAAAAGGTTTACAAACTTTGTACTATTATGTATATATCTGTAAAGTGTTAGTACTTTTTCTTGTGTGCAACAGCTGTTATATTAAAGTTTCTAAGAATGGCAAAAGTTACATAGTACTTGCTAGGAATGTTTTTTTTTCCTGCTCTATGTAGTTATAGCATAACAGTTATTTACTTGTTATGAATGCACTGTATGAGTGTTATGTATTCAGATGTTTAATGGAAAACTTAATATGTTGAGTATTAGTGACTATCCAGCATTTTTAGGAATATGTTACTTGTCACTATCTGATTAGTCAGTTTTTGTTATTATCAATTACTATGCCACAGTGTTACTTGTAAGATTACTAATTTAAAATGGTTAATTTAATTATATTATTACTGTTAACATTATATGACTGCATTTTAAATGTTTACTATCTGTACAGAGGTATTAATTGCTTGTTGTTTATGGACTAGTATTGTGAATCACACACTCTGCTCAATATCAGTTAAAGGTATGTGCCTGATTTTTTTTCTGATCACCTTTATTAAGGGGTCAGGTGAGGTATTTTTCCAGGTGCATGTAGTCTTACCGTATTCTAACATAGTAATGCACTACTGCAGCAATGTTATGTTTTTCTGCTTTGGTGTCCATAGCTTTTTAATTGTTTTACGCATTTGGTTTTTGCCCAACCCAGGAACATTGATTTGCTCAGTCTCGTATCACTTTTCCCAGACTTTTTTATATACTTCTGTGATGCAATTACACAATAGTGGCATGAGACTGAGTGAGTAGAACAATTTAGCCTTCTTTAAAACAGAATTGGCACTTAATGATTAATAAATATTTTTCTTAACTTATTTTCTGTGTCTGCTGTATTTCTTGAAAACTGTGTATGAATGATATATGACTCAGCTTTGAAAAAAATGTGTTAATCAATATACTGACAATGTAAGTACAAATAGATGTGCATAGAAGCTATAGTTTGACATGTCAAACAAATGGTTTCATAGTTGTGTCTTAGTATGACACATGTGTAGAGTATGGTACAAAGCTATTGTAGATGATGTATCCTCTCACAGGAAAAAATAATACTTTGACAGATGTGTATTTGTGAACTTTATTACAATGTCAAAAAAAGGAAGGAAATTCTTTGCAAAAAACTCTGTCAATGCAACAATTAAGGGTTGTTACTACAGTGGCAAAAGTGAGGAAATTTGACGTTAGGGTTTTCAACCCTAGTTCTGAATTTCGCCCCCCCACAGACACACAGACAAGTGAGGGATGGTACAAAGCAACACAACCAATCAAACAGACACCATAAGGTAACAGAAAGAACATACAACTTTGTAAACATACCACAGCAGGCATCCATCATCATGTTTCACCAACTGTATCTCTTCTGCTGCCATCCCAGTGTCTTGGGGAGGGGGGGGCACCCACATGCTGTGAGCTGTCAAAATCCCTGTTCATGAGCCAAAAGCCTTGCTCGCAGCTGTGCATCTATCCAAAAGACTGAACTGAGCATGCTCAGAACCCAAATTTTCAAAATTGAATAACTTTGGATCAGAATAATATCTTTTCACCAAACTTATGCTAGCTTGTTCCTTAGGGTAAGCTCTTTCTAATCTGAAAATTTCAGGCTAACATTCACAACTGTGTGGGTGCAGGGTGATGAGGGAAATTCAGGAAAAATTAGTGAACAAAAGTGAAAATCACACTTTTTTTCCCCTATGCACTGTGCAACATCTATACATCTGATTGAACGAAAACTTGGCAAGGCAAGATATCTACACCATGGGACAGCACATACAAAATTTCATGCAAATCTGTTGAACGGTTGCAAAGTTATTAAGGTGCAAGCTTTGGGGTTTAAGATGAAACTGCTTACTCAATCCTAACTATAGAGGTGTGACTGTATATATATATTACACTGTCATGGTCATGCCAGTATAGTTAGGGTTGCAGGCCACTTCTATGGTAACCCAAATTTTGCACTTTAATAACTCTTCCACTGTATGATGGATTTGCGTGAAATTTTGTATGCGTGGTCTGGTATGGTATATCCCTGAATCTGAAAGATTGTGTTATGATTGGATAAGCAGTTATGGAACTGTGGAGCAGCAAAAAACACAAAAAAAGTTGTTTTTGGACATTTCTTTGCTCGTGGCTATAGCCCACACAATTTGTCCATTTGGTCTGAAATCTTCAGGGGAGATGCAGTATGGGGCACTGATATGCCTTTCAAAGATTTGGTGAACACATATTAAACCATTCAAAAGTTATTCAAAGAAACAAGTGTCCCATTATGGTCAATGGGGAAAAAATATGTGTCTCTCAAAAGCTGCCGCCACTACATTTTACTGTCACAAATGGCCCTTTTACTGTTGTGTGGTGGCCAGCTTGTTTTCAGTTAGCAAGAGGGAAAAGTGCCTGGCAATTAAATTTGGGACCCCCTTTGTAAACACTGACTGTTGTGTTTACCTAGTTGGGTCCTGAGTATCATAGCCCTATATTTTTGGGGGAGAAACCCCCAGAAATGACTTTTTTAAAATTGGAGCCCCAGTAGTGTAGCAAATTGTGACAGAAACGGCCATGACACTTTCACAACTCACAAAAGTATTGTGCCTATTTTTGTGAAACTGTCACAATTTGTGACAGTACTTTGCCCCAAAACAGCAAATATTTGCCATTCCACTGCAGTACAACGATTGGGGCTTTTGGCCTGAAATTTGGAGTGTCGAAAGCCCTGGTCCCACTGATGTGCCTTCTGGTGATTTGGTCCCAAAACATTCAATGGACCCATAATTACAGTGCTCCGAAGTTGAGACATTTCCCATAGGCTATCATTGTGGCACCCGTATCTCGGAAACCGTGCGAGATACAGATTTTTTGCTACCCGTAGCTTAGTACACGTTCAGGTGAACTAAGCTAATGAGGAAGTTTCAAAGTCATTGATTACACCTGCAGTGGAATTTTTTCCCTACCTGTTATGGTTATGGAGATATTGCCAAAAACGTGTTACAAGGGTTCCTTTGAAGTACTATGGCGCTGCTGTATGGCTCTGTATTTAAGTGTAAGTGGGAGTGAAGGGTCTGGAGGGCCCACACTCTCACATACACATACCAATATGCATAAAATGGACAATATGAAAGGCTTGCAGGGACCAGAGGGCTTGTGCTCCCACTAACACATACCAGATATCAGTTACATTACACTTTCTCGAAAAGAAGGAAAATTAATTCAAAAAACTCTGTTTATGCACCAGTTAGGGTTGATAGCATGGGTACAAAAGCATGGAAATGTGATATTAGGGTTACACACCTACCACCCCACTCCCACCTCCCACCCTCTACACACCAACAGGCATCAGGGTGTGTGTTGAGGTCCTCTGGCCTAATTCTAACCCCATTCTCCTATACTGCACCACCTTAGCTTGTTTACACATGGAATGGGGTGAGAGTTGAGCCAATATCTTAGCACACCCGATGCCTGTTCGGTACTGTGGAAGGATGCTGTGGGGGTGGGATGGTCAAGGTGTAACCCTAACATTACATTTCCATACTTTTGCTGCTGTGCTATCAACCATAACTGATGAATTAACAGAGTTTTTTTGCAATGGATATATATTCACTGCAAACAACTCTGTTAATGCATCAGTTAGGGTTTTTATTACAGCATAAAAAACTGGGAAATTCAAAGTTAGGGTTACCAACCCTACCACCCCACCCCCATTCTCCACACACCAACAGGCATCAGGGTGTGCCTTGGGGTTGTCAGCCCTAACTCTCACCCCATTCCATGTGTAAACAAGATGAGGCAGTACAGTATAGGAGAATGAGGTGAGAGTTAGGCCCAGCACCTCCAAGGCACACCCCGATGCCTGCTGGTGTGTGCGGGTGGGGTGGATGTAGGCTGGTAGGGCTGGTAACCCAAACATCAAATTTCTCAGCTTTTTATGCTCTAATAAAAACCCTAACTGATGCATTAACTCAGTTTTTTACAATTAATTTACCTTCTTTTTGAGAAAGTGTGATGTAACTGGTATATAGTTGTGGGAGTGCAGGCCCTCTGGGCCCTGCGCTCCCCTCATGCTATCCATTGCTGCATAATGATATGAATAAGTGGGAGCATGGCACCTCTGGGCCCTACACTCCCACTTACACATACGTATGGATATACCGCAGCCCTATAGTCATGAAAAGTAACCCAAGTAACCTAATTTGGCAATATCACAGTAACCATAGCAACTATGTAAAAAATTACACTGCAGTTATAATCATGACTTTGAAACCTCCATGGGTGTTTATTCCTAAAGGCAGACTAAGCTGTGGAGAATGAAAAATCCGTATCTTGAATAATTTTCAAGATATGGGTGCCGAAACACACCGTGGGCACCACAATTCAATGGACACATGTAACTCTGGCATTTTCAGGATTTTGTTCACCCAGTTCTCAACATGGCATTTTCAGGACCCCACCTGATGAACAATGTCACTGTCATTTCGTTAATCTGTCCCAAAGGTTGAGTTTGCACAGTGAACATGCCTTTCTGCACCACAGGTGCAAAATCATGTTTTGGGCAGGATGTGAAAAATGACAGAAGTATACTGTTCATGAGGAGGTGTAGAAAAGGGTAATGTTGAAAATCAGGAGGGAAAATATAAAAAATAGCTGAAGTTGCGATTGCGCATAGAAACTGCACAATGCACGCTCGTAATGTGGCCATTTTTGGGAATTTCTTAACCAAATTTTAAACATTTTTTTGGGGGGAAATCCTCTCATGAACATTGGCACTGTGATTTTTTTAATCCATCCTGAAAGTTGATTTCATACGGCGACCACTCAATTCTGTGCCAGAGGTGTGAAAACACATTTTGTGCAGGATGTGAGAAATGACAGCTGTACTGTTCATGAGGAGGTGTGAAAAAATGGCATTGGTTGAAAATCTGGAGTGGAAAAACTAATAACTGGCAAAGTTACAAGTGTGCATAGAAACTGCGCAATGCATTCTTGTAAAACAGCCATTTTTTTTTTTTGCACTAAATTTTCAACATGGGCTTTTTGGGATCTCCACTCATGAACACTGGGACTGTCATTTTGTTAATTGGTCCCAAAAGGTAATTCCACAAAGAGACTGCAAAATCACCTTTCAGGACTGAGTGACAAGATGACAGTGACATTGTTCATGAGGTGGGGTCCCAAAAACCCCATGTTGAAAATCTGGTGCTAAAATCTCAACAGAAGTTGAACCCCCCCCCATTGACTTCCATTATACAGCTTACCTTTGATTCCTCAGTTTGTAGTTCAGCTTTGAAGAGTGCAGACTTGTCCCGGTCCACAGAAGATGACAGCACCCAACCTCCAGAGGTAAGTGTGGGGTGGTGGGTGTGCAGAGGGAGGTTCAGGATTGGGAAAGGGAAACTTGGGGAGACAATGAGGGACTGTTTTCTTTCTCAGTTTTTTTTTCACTTAAAGACATCAGGGAGAGTTTTCTTTATTTCAGGCACTACTGCAGACCATGGAAGGGCATGCTATAACTGGGGACACTGGGAGTGGACTCCCCAGTCTCCTGCTTTGCTGGGGGGGCTACCGCCAACATGAGGATTGGACACCCCCTTGTCGGCCATGGTTCTTTCTGTTGGGGACACTGGGCATGGGCTCCCCAGTGTCCCATACTGGTGGGGGGGGCTCTAGTGCTGATATGGGAATTGGGCACCCCATGTCTGCAAAAGTGTTTTTTTAATCATTTTTTCCTATTTTTGGGTCATGACCTAGGATCCTTGGTCATATCTCATGCATAATAACTTGGATACTAGGTCGTATTATGCAGATATGAAGTATGATTTAAATGATTAACCACATTTCATGGGCATATTTCATCCTGTAAAGTGCAGAATGTACCAATGGGGGTCCCCATAAGCAAGCTACATGTGTTGGTTCCTCCCAAGAATACCATTTTGGGAAATTTCAAAAAAATTATTTGGACAAAGCTGAAAACAAGATGGTGGTTATATGGAGTAGGACTTTTTCCATATGGAGCAGGATTCCTACTTTGTTTCATACAGCTGTATTGAAGTTCCTACTGAGCATGCTCAGAAATGAATTTTTGTAATTTTTCAATTGCAGTAACCTAAAAACTATTTTTTTTACACAAGACTAGCAAAAGGAACATGTGTGGGTTAGTCCCTTTCTACCCTGCAAATTCCATGCCAAACAATCAAACCCTCTGGGCTGTAGGCAAGTTCAAAGAAAAATCCTAGCAATGTCAATGGGTAAAAATATGTTTTTTCACCTCTCTGTAACTCGGAGACTGCACATCCAACCAAACTGAAACTTGCCAGATCAAGAGAACTGCCCCACAGGAATGAGCATTCCAAATGTCATGCAAATCCATTCAATGGTTGTGAAGTTATTAAAGTGCAAACTTTTAAGTTTAACATTGAAGTGCCTACTCAACCCTAATTATAGGGGCCTACTTGTGCCCCTATAATATATACATTATGGGCTGGATATTCAAACTGCACCATTCTGTGGTGCCCAGGGCAATATTCAATGGAGTTGCGCTATTGAGCAACTCCTTTGAATATCACCCCTCAGCCACAGCCACTGCGCATGGCGCAGTGGAACTTGCACCACCGCAAGTGGTCAGAGTGGAGTGTTCAAGATGCAGTGGCACAAGTTCCATTGCGCCATGTGCAAATTTCCAATATTCAAAAGGTGACATGCAAATGGGGCCATAATTCATGCAAGGTGCAGGGGGGGCCATTTGCATCTACTTATGGCCCCATTTGCATGCCATTAGCATGCAGGTGCGCTGATCTCTGGCGACTTGCGCCTGGCACCCTGCCAGGCAGCAGCCATCGGGGACCGACTCCCTCTGCAGCCCGATCGCGGGCAAAGCTGTAGTAATCCCCACCCCCCGCTGGCCAATCGTGGGCAAAACTGTAGTAACTCCCACCCCACTAGCCTGATCATGGGCAGAACAGAGTTCAACCCCCCCCCAAGAACAATATCCCTGGTGGTGAATGAATTCATTCACATATCTGGACTGCCTTGTACAGTATGGGCTGCACATCCATTGGCTCTTGCTCTGAACCAATGGGCATGCAGCCCTACTGAGCAGTCAGTCGGTGGGCGGCAGGGCAGCAGGCGGGTGGGGTGCTGCCGCCCGCCAGCTGATGCGGGAGTGGGGTGGTGGGGCTCCGTGGGTGGGTGGAGTGGGGGGCCACTAGATCACCAGGGTACTTGGACCTGGGGGGGTTGACTCTAATGCACTCGATTGGGCTTCGCGGTCCACTGGACCACCAGGGATATTGTTCTTGGGGGGGTTTAACTCTGTTCTGCCCACGATCGGGCTAGTGGGGGTGGGCATTACTACTGGTTTGCCCGCAATCAGGCTAGTGGGGGTGGGAATTACTATGTTTTGCCCGCGATCGGGCCAGTCAGGGGTTACTATTATGCCCGCGATTGGGCTGCAAGGGGCACAGGGAGAGTGGAGGGGCCACCCACAGGTGGCAGCTGCTGTGTTGCGCCTGCAATGTGGCAGCTCACCTGTGGGTGGCCCTCACTTACCCTTTTTTGCTCAAAGTCGCAGGCGCAGGTTGGGGTTGTGCCAGACAACCTGCACAGCCTGACTGAGTATCGGGCTGTGCAGTTTATGCATGGTTCCTCCCTCTGGTTGAGCATGCCTTCATTAGCATTGCGCTGTTGCTCAGCATGACTTGGGGGCTATCTGCCCCTGCTGAATATGGCAGAATGGCACAATCTGGACTTGCGCAGGTGTAACCCTATTGCGCATGGCGCAACCCCTTTGAATATCCAGCCCTATATATACATATATACTGTATATATATATATATATATATATATATATATATATATATATATATATATATATGATATACTATAGTTGTTTCAGATAAATGATTTATCTACACAAGTTCTACTTGACCTTGGTTACCTCACGAGTGGCATAAGCCATGAGTGAAGTGTCCGAGGTCAAACAGCGTAGGTGTAGATAAATCATTTATCTGACAGCTCACCATTGTATATTTCATTTATGCAATAGGGATGCTTTCTGTTAGTACAGGGATATTTACTTTTGACAGTTTATCTTTTTTAATGATAATTTCAGGGACTTTTTGTTAACTTTCTTAGTGTAGGTCCACTAGCTTAGCTGTTGCTAGTAAATAAAATACCACTCATTGTGCAGAAAAGTTTGTGCTGAACAAATTTCAGGCTCACAGTACAATGATACCTTTTCATTTTAAAGTAATTTGCATTTGTTTGTCAAAAAAGTGAAAAACAAAATTGAATTTTCTGCTGTTTGTTTGTTAATTATTAAAAAAACTTAAAGATATATAAAAATGAAACACCGCTCATTTTGTAGATAATTTTGTGCTGAACAATTTTCATGCTCACACTACCATGCTATAAATCTTTTTTTTTAAGTTATTGACATTTGTCAAAATTGTGAACACAAAATTGAGTTTTCTGGTTTTTTTGCTAATTATAAAACAATCTATAAGGTATCTCTAAATGAAACATCACTCATTTTTTAGATAATTTTGAGCTGAACAACTTTTATACCCACAATACCATGTTATCTTTTTTCATTTTAAAGTTATTCTCATTTTAACATGGTTAGTATTGCTTCTGTGGCAGAAAATTCTAAATGAATTCTAGAGATTTTTGACCTAGTAATAAAGTAACTGTGTGTATAAATAAATTTATACACACAGTTACTCAGATAAACAGATTTATCACAATCTATTTATCGCCACACCTATTGCATAAATATAGGTATGCAATAGGTGTGGAGACAAACAGAATGATAAATCTGTCTATCTGAGTAACTGTACATATAAATTTATTAATACACACAGTTACTCATTTATACACAGTTACTATGTCACAAATCTCTCTGGAATTCATTTAGAATGCTCGGCCTCAGAAGCAGTACTAACCATATTCAAATGGGAATAACTTTAAAATGAAAAAATATAGCATGGTATTGTGAGCATGAAAGTTGTTCAGCACAAAATTATTTACAAAATGAGTGGTGTTTCATTTATATATACCTTTTAGTCTTTTTATAATTAGCAAAAAAAAAAACAGCAGGAAATTCAATTTTGTTTTTTTTACTTTTTTCAACAAACAAATGCAAATTACTTTAAAATGAAAAAGGTAGCATGGTACTGTTAGCATGAAATTTGTTCAGCACAAAATTTTCTACACAATGAGTGGTGTTTCATTTAATAGCAATACCTACACTAGGCAGATCTACAGAAAGAAAGTGAACAAAGTCCCAGAAATTGTCATTAAAAAAAAGATAAATAGTCAAAAGCAAATGTCCCTGCACTAACTGAAAGCATCCCTATTGCACAAATGAAAAATACAATATGTTTTTACACTCAGTTGTTACTAGTGTCACAAATTTGCGGTACTATTTTTGCAAAACTGTCACAAATTCTGGCAGTTTTTGCATGACTAATGGCACTGTTGCATACAAACTGCAACAGTTTGCATCACTGTTTCATAAAAACTGCCACAAATGTGCAGAACTACTTGAATTAAGAACACATTAACCCCCATACATGGCCAAAATGTTTCCTGGCCATTTTATTTCCAAAATAAGGTCAGAATCATACTCCTTGGCCCATATGTAGGTAAATGTTTACCTAATATAAGGATCTTTTATCCTTTTATTGCCTCCAAGGGGGCCAAGACATGTTTTATAGAAAAAAACATTTTCTGCCAACATCTGGGTGCCAAATCCCCACGTTGACAGTAGAAATCCACCCCCCCACCAATATGGGACACTGGGGTGCCCACTTCCAGTGTCCCAAAATATTTATTTTTCAAGAGTTTTTTTTCTCAACATTGGGCTGCCCAATCCCCATGCCAGCACCACAACCCCCCCGACAGCATGGGACATTGGGAAGCAGCCCACTCCCAGTGTCCCCAATTATATCCTCCCCTAGACTGTGGGACACTGGGGAGCTCATCCCAGTGTCCCAAATTATTGCTTACAGATGTAGCTGCAAAAAAAAAAAACAGTCTCCCGACGTCTTTAAAAAAATGAAAAAAAATGATGCCTCATCATTGACCTGTCCCCTTCCCCATCCTGACCCTTGCACTGAATAACCCCCCCACCTTGCACTATATTTGCCATCAGAGATCATCAGCTGTCATTTTCTGTGTACCGGGACACGTCTGCACTCTTTAAAGCCAAACCGTAAAGTGAAGAATCAAGGTAAGTGCCGTATAATGGTTGTCAATGGCATTTTGAACTTATGTTGATATCTCAGGCATTTTTTTTTATTGTTGTACCAGATTTTCAACATGGCCTTTTTGAGTCCCCACCTCATAAACACTGTCACTGTCATTTTGTTAACTGGACCCATAAGGTGATTTCATGGCCACTTCGCAAAATCACCTTTTGGGACCAAGTAATACAATTACAGTGCCAGTGTCCACGAGGTCGGGTCCCAAAATGCTAATGTTGAACATTTGGTGCTAAAATGCCCCCAAACACCCAAGTTACATGTGGTTGTTGAAATCTTTCTAGGCACATGTGTAACTTTCGCAATTTTTTATATTTTTACTCCAAATTTTCAACATAGCCAATTTTTCACACCACCTCATGAACAGTACAGCTGTCATTTCTCAAATCCTGCCCTAAACATGTTTCTACACCTATGGCATGGAATGGCACTTTTGCCACGAATTAAAACGTTTTCACCTATGGAGTTTATTAGGTGGGTTGATAAGAAAACTGTTCAAAATTTGGGGTTGAAATATGAATGACAATGTTATGACCGTTTGTTGCAATTTTGGTATGCCCAATCATAACTTTTAAATATTTTGACCCCAGATTTACAACATCGCTTTCTTATTCACAACCTCATGTGTGTCACAGCTGTAATTTTTCAAATCCTGCCCAAAATGTGTTTGCACACCTGTGGTGCATAAAGGCATTGTAATTGTCCAGAATTATGTTTTGGTGGGGTTTTGTAAGAATACTGTAGCAGGTACATGTCCTGTGGTAATCAGATGTTTATGGTGGTAATTTACTCATGCAACTATGGGGTGCTGGCTGCACAGGGTCCTTGGGGTCCTGCACTCCCACATTAAAATTAAGGAAATACAGTGCATGGAAATAAAGGTTAATTATAATGTATCTACCCTTACAGACAGATGGGATATATATATATATATATATATATATATATATATATATATATATAGTGAGAGAGATGTATATATGTATGTATGTATGTGTTATATATATGTGTGTATATGTATGTATGTGTGTGTGTGTATATATATATATGTATATATGTGTATAATATATATATATATATATATATATGTATGTGTGGGTGTATATATAGATGTATATGTATATGTGTGTGTGTATATATATATATATATATATATATATCGATGGCAAAAAACTCCAATTAATGCATCAATTAGAGTTGTTCCACAGTGACAAAAGCAAGGACATTCGATGTTAGGGTTGAAAGCCCCCCCTTGCACCCTCCCACTCTTCCCCCACAACCACCATTGGGGTGTGTGTTGGGGTCATCGGCCCTAACTCTCACCCTGTTCCATGTGTAAACAAGCTGAGGTGGTGAAGTATAGGAGAATGGGGTGAGAGTTAGGACCGATAACCCCAAAGCACACCCCAATGCCGGTTGTGGGGGCGGAGTGGGGGGCTTTCAACCCTAACATCGAATTTCCTCACTTTTGTCACTGTGGAACAACTCTAACTGTTGCATTAAACAGAGTTTTTTGCCATGAATTTCCCTTCTTTTTGAGAATAAGGTCTATAAATAGTGAATGTAATGTGGTGGCAGGAGCGTGGGACCTTCGGGCCCCTCTCTCCCACAATGTGATTTTTTGTGACATAGCAATGGTAAGTGCAATGCAAATGCAGCCACAAAGGGTTATGCACATGGTGATGCAAACGTAAATGATAACGCAAACAATAATAGAAATGCAAGCACAAAGTGACGCCAAAGCGAACAGTGATGGAAACGGAGATGCAAATGCAAGCACTTACAGAATGCAACTGGTAACACGCATTGTCATGGTACCACAATTGGAAATGCAAATGGTAATGGCAACAGCAACAACAAAGCCAAAGAAAACAGAAATGCAAACCAAAACGCAGGCACATACAGAAATGCAAACCATGACGTGAACAGTCACAGAACCGCTATTGTAAATGCAAATGGTAATGGTAACAGCAACAATAACACCAAAGGAAACAGAAATGGAAAGACGAATGGAAGCGAGTACGGAAACGCAAACCGTAACTCACACGGTCACGGTACCGCAATTGGAAATGTAAATGGTAATGGTAACAGCAACAGTAATGCCAAAGGAAACAGAAACGGAAATGCAAATGCAAGCGCATACAGAAAAGCAAACCATAATGTGCATGGTCATGGTAACGCAATTGGAAATGCCAATGGTAATGGTAACAGCGACGATGATGCATAATGAAAGACACATGCAAATGGAAGGTCCACTGCAAACGCAAATGGCAATGCACAGGCTGATACAAAAAAAACTGAAAACATAAACAGTAATGGAAACGCAAATGGTAACAGTAATGGAAACAAAAGTGCAAACAAAAATGCAAACCGTAACGCACACGGTGCCGTACACAGGAATGGTGATGCGAACAGTAACGGAAATGCTACTGGAAATGTTAACTGGCACAGTAATGAAAGGGCACACCCTTCTTTTCCCCAAAAACTGCATTGAAAAAGACAGTGAATACAAAGAATATATGTATAATAATGGGCCTCGGAGCAGAAAATGAGGACTTGGAATACTAAATTGCTTATATCTCAGGAACTGTATGACGTAGAAAGAAATTGAAAATTTCTAATGTATTATGACATTCCTGGCTAGTTTTGTGCTTAGTCCCCATTTGGGGGGGCTAAGCATTTTTCCTACGAAAAGTCTGTATCTCACACTGTTTCCCAGATACAGGCCCCAAACAGCTTGACAGACGCCATAATGTTATCCTATGGGAAAAAGTGTCAATTTTGGAGTGCCATAACTTTGCAGCTATTCAATATTTTTTCATGAAGCCACCAAAAGGCACATCTGTCCCTTGTTGGCTGTATTCCCTCCAAATTTCAGCCCAATAGACCAAACTGTTCTTTTGCAGCAGGGTGGCAAAGAATTCCTGTTATTTTGGACATAGTGTCGAAAATCTTGACACTTTCGCAAATGAAATCACGAAAGTGTCATGAGTGCGACTCTACTTTGCGACAATACTTTTTCCAGAAATTTGAAAAACATATTTCTGGGGTGTTTAACCCCAAAATAAATACATGGCTAGCATCCTGAGGGTCCGACTAGGTGAACACAAAAATAATTGTGTTCCTAGAGGGTCCCAATTTTAAATGGCAAGCATTTTTTGATCACCAACTGAAAACAAAATGGTGGATTTGCGACACTACTAGGGCCATTTGTGACACTAAAAAGTGCATTTGCAACACTGTCCAACTTTTTGTTAACTTTTCCCATTGACTTATAATGGGAAATCGTTTTTTGAATAACTTTTGAACCGTTTAATATTTTTTCATGAAATCTTCAAAAGGCACATCAAGGACCCCGGCCACATGTTTCCTTACATTTTCAGATCGGTCGCACAAACCATGCGACCTGAATTCACCAAAAACCATAGATGTGCACACAGATCTCACTTAATAACTCTGCAGCCATATATCTGACCACTACAAAAGTTGGGAGATCCCAAGATGTATGGTTATTGATCATGCATTCCAAATTTCAGGCAAATCCGTTGAACGGTGGCAAAGTTATTAAGGTGCAAAGTTTGACCCTTTAACCTTAAAAGGGCTACTCAACCCTAACTATGGTAGCACGAAAATATATATATATATATATATATATATATAAATTATTCATATATATATATATATATATATATATATATATATATATAATCCCCATTGGAAATATTAGCCGATATTTTTGTTCAGTGCCAATTGACCTGATAACATCACAAGTGGCAAAGCCACAGTGATCTTATTGGGTCAACTGGCATGAGAACAAAAAATATTGACAATATTTCCAGTAGGGGGTGCATATTCCATTTATGCCATACGTCCAAAAAAGTGAAAAAAAAAGTAAATTGTTGCCATTTTTTGCCGATTATAAAAAATCTAAAATAAATCTAAAAATGAAACACCACTCATTTTGTAGGTATTTTTGTCCTGATCAACTTTTTTTACAAAGTACCATGCTACTTTCGTGCTCACAGTACCATGGTATCATTTTTTGTTTTAAAGTTATTCACATTTGAACACAGTTACTACTGCAACTGCAGCTGAATATGCAAATGAATTCCGAATGAGCCAATCTCTACCTACAGTGTGGATAAATGCAATATCCTCACTGTAGGTCTGACCACCCTGAGCATATTGAAAATATTTGCCTTTTTTATCCTCGTAGAGATGGCATAAATATATATATATATATATCAGAGGCAAAATCTCCATTTAATGCATCAGTTAGGGTTGTTCCACAGCGACAAAAGTGAGAAATTGATGTCAGGGTTAAAAAAAAACTTGGACCCCTCAAAGCTACCCTTCCAGCCGGCATCGGGTGCCGGAGTCAGTCATTGGCCCCAACTCTCACCCCATCACATGTGTAAAGAAGCAGAGGTATAGGAGAATGGTGAGAGTTAGGACCAACAACCCCAAAGCGAACCCCAATGCCAGTTGGGGGGTGGGCTGGGGGATCCAAGGGGGTTTTCAACCCTAACACTGAATTTCCTCACTTTTGTCACTGTGGAACAACCCAAACTGATGGATTAAACAAAGTTTTTTTTTGGCTCTAATTTCTCCTCTTTTTGAGAATGATGATGACTCATAGTGAAAGTAATGCAGCAGCAGGAAGCCCCGTGTTCCCGCCACATGATGTCTTGTGACATAGTAATAGTAACAGCAACACAAACAGAAATGCAACAGTGGCGCACATGGCAACGGAAATGTAAATGGTAAAGGAAACGTTAATAGAAACGCAAGCGCAGAGTGACACCAAAGCAAACAGTGACGCAAACGGAAATTGAAGCGCATACGAAAACACAACTGGTAATGCAAACAGTGATGGCAGTGGTGTTTTAAATGGAAATGTTAAGTGTCACAGCAAAAAGAACGCAAAAAGAATGCGAAAGGGACAGAAACAGAAACGTGAATGCGAGCACACACGTAAATGCAAACTGTAATGCACACAGCCACAGTACCGCAATAGTAAATGCAAATGGTAAAGTTAACATGAAGAATAATGCCAAAGGAAACAGAAATGGAAAGGGGAACAGAGGCGCGTACGGAAATGCAAACCTTAACGTGCATGGTCACGGAACCACAATTGTTAAAGCAAATGGTAACGGTAACAGCAACAGTAACGCCAAAGGAAAGAGAAATGCAAATGCAAGCGAGTACAGAAATGCAAACCGTTATGCGTATGGTCATGGTACTGCAATTATAAAAGCAAATGCTAACAATAACAGCAAAAATAATGCCAAAGGATACAGAAATGAAACAGAAATGCAAGCATGTATAAAAACGAAAACTATAACGCACGTGGATGGTACCGCAATTGCAAATGAAACTGGTAATGGTAACAGTAACAATAATGCCAAACAACACAGAAACGAAAATGCAAGCAAAAACGCAAACCGTAAAGCACACGGTGGCGTAGACAGTAATGGTGCCACAAACGGTAATGGAAATGCAACTGGAAATGATACCTGGCACAGTAACAAAAGGGCACGCCCTTCTTTTCCCCAAAAAATGCATTGGAAAATACAGTGAAAACAAAGAATGTGTACATAACAATGGGCCTCAGAGCAGAAAATGAGGACTTGGAATATTAAATTGCTTATGTCTCAGGAACCATATGACGTAGAAAAAAAATTACAATTTCATATGAATTAAGACCTTCCTGTCTAGTTTTGACCTTTTAACCTTAAAAGTGCTACTCAACCCTAACTATGGTAGCACTACCGTGCTACCATAATATGTATGTATATGTATATGTATGTGTGTGTGTGTATATATATATATATATATATATATATATATATTTTATACCTGCACAGTAGTGCAGGTATAGTTAGGGTTGAAGGGCCATTTTAATGTTAAACCACAAAGTTTGCACTTTAATAACTTTGTAACCATTTGTCTGATATGCCTGAAATTATGCATGTGCAGTATCCAACTATATATATCTGGATCTGGAAAGTTTATTTTCGGTCAGATGTACGGTTGCGGAACCGTAGACCATCCAAAAAGTGAAAATTATCAATATGTGCTTAATTTTTGGTCACCCATAATGACTGAAGAATGCATCTGAGTGGCTTCAAATTTGCTTGTCTATATGTGGTCTGGGTCAGACTGGTGCCTTTTGAACAGTTGGTAAAAAAATATTAATCCATTCAAAAGTTATTCAAGTTTTTCATGTCCCATTACAGCGTATGGGAAAATGTTCATGTGCATTGCAAAAACCTTTGCAGAAGTATTTTTTTTGTGTGCAACAGCATTCCATTATAAGGTATAGGGAATCACAAAAACATTTTTGTTGTCACGAAAACATTTTTGTTGTCACAAAAACAATACTCCACAACATTGCCCCATGTGTTGTTTCCTTTGTCACTTCATTGTGCCAAGGTGGATTGTACTTTTGGGCTGAAATTTGCAGGGTGGCAAGCCCTGGCCCCACAGATGTGCCTTTTGGTGGTTTGGAGGTTTGGTCCCAAAACATTAAATGGGCCCATAGTTACAGCATTCTGAAGCTGATAAATTTTCCATAGGATAACATTGCACCTTTCGGCACCCATATCTCGAAAACAAAGCGAGATACGGATTTTTTGCTACTTGCAGCTGAGTTCACCTTCTGGTGAACTAAGCTCTGAAGGGAGTTTACAAGTCATATATTACACCTGCACTGTCATATTGGCAAATTAGTGTTACAAGGGTTTCTTTTCAGGCATTTAGGGCTATTGCATGGCTCCGTTGTATGTGTAAGTGGTAGTGCAGGGCCCAGAGTGCCTGCACTACCACAGATGCATATCATTATGCACAGATGAGCAGTTTGGTGGGAGTTCGGGGCCTGAAGGGACTGCACTTCCACCAACACATACCAGTTACCAGGTACATTAAATTGTAAATAAGCAGTTTGATCTTTTGGCATGACATTTTTCAGAGTATAAAGGGGGTGTCCCAGAAATGTGACTTATGCTGTTTAGGTGTAACACATTTCATTGGTTCTAGAGATATGCCACAACCAAGCTGAGATTTTTCCCATAGGATAACATTGCAGCACCCACAGCTCTTTTTTGTGCCCATATCTTGGAAATGATGCAAGATACAGATTTAGTCGACTATCTCATGTGGCAGTTTTGCTGTCATGATTACAACGGCACTGGATGTGGATCAGAACTGGATCAGTGGCAGTATAGCCTAGAGGTTAGAATAATAAGCTGTGAACAAGCTTGGTACATCCAGCAGACCAGACCTGTATTTGATTCTCACACCCTCCACTTGCATACTGTGTGACTCTGAACAGGTCACTTAACCACCCAGTGCTTCCAGGTCACCCTTGAAAACAGGCACTTATGCCTAGTGGTCCTTAACCGGTTACAAAAGACTAAAATAAAAAAAAAAATAAATACAAATTTTTTCATAGCTGGGATATTGGTAAATTAGTGTTACAAGTGTTCCTTGCCATATAGGGCTACTGTATGGCTCTGTATTTAAATGTAAGTGGGAGCACAGGGCCCAAAGATCCTGCACTCTCACATATGCATACCATTATGCAAGAAATGGGCAACGTGAAGGAAGCACAGGGTCCAGATGGCCCACGGTCCCACAAACACATGCCACTAACCACTTACATTACACTTTCTCAAAAAGAAGGGAAATTCATTACAAAAAACTCTGTTAATGCATCAGTTAGGGTTGATGTCACAGTGACAAAAGGTAGGGTTACCATTCCTACCACCCCACCCCCATCCCACCATCCTACAGGCAACAACAGGTATTGGGGCATACCATGAGGTCATCTGACCTAACTCTCACCCCATTCTCCTATACTGTAGAGTGTCTGCTTGTTTACACATGGAATGGGGTGAGAGTTGGGCCTGATGGGCAT